>JZKD02S2144791.1:75973-98661 GCA_000966675.3 Picea glauca
CTTCATAAATGGCTTCATTAAAGACTTGCGCTACAATCCCAAAGCACTTCAAAAATTTGGGTTTGTTTATCCAGCTGATCTCCGCTTGATGTGTTGGCTCGCTTGATGAGTTGGCAATGCTCCTGCATCATACTCCTCGGCTTCAAAACTTTCATGGGATCCTGTCCATGAGCTCCTGCACGGTCTGTCCATGATTTTGTATCTCTGCTTTGCTTTCCCAGCTGGCATCTTCCACTGGGTGGTTCTTCCATTTGACCAGATACTCGAAGTATTGCTTCCGCCTGGTCTTTTTGCTCACTCGCTTGTCGAGTATACGCTCCATCTGCGGCTTCTTTGCAATCGGCATCTGCTTTTGCCACTGAACTTCTGGTTGTTCATCACCTTCAGCTCCTACTTCCTCAGCGTTATACGGATATAAGTCTGAGACATTGAATGTCGGATATATTTTGATCTCATCCGGCAACTCAATTTCATAAGCGTTTTCTCCCAATTTCTTTAGGACTCTGCATGGTCCAATTTTCTTCATTTTCAACTTGTTGTATGTTCCCCTTGGGAACCTTTCCTTCCTCAGATGTGACAGAACTAGATCACCAACTTCAAACTAAAGTTGTCTCTGATGCTGATCCGCTCTGCACTTATATTCCTGGTTTGATTCCAGCAATCACTCCTTCACCCTGCTGTGAAGTTCTTCCATCGCCTCTGCGAATTCTTCAGCGCTTGCGCTCTTAGTTATTATCTGCTCTGAATCCCTCAATTCAGAAACTCCTCTTAGCTGCCTGCCGTATACAATCTCAAATGGACTTTTGCCTGTGCTTCTTTTCACCGAGTCATTGTACGCAAACTCTGCCTGTGGAAATACATTGTCCCAACTGTTGTGGTGTTCTATCACCAAGATTCTTAATAAATCTCCCAGACTTCTATTTACCACCTCTGTTTGCCCATCCGTCTGAGGGTGATAGGCAGAACTAAACATCAAGTTAGTTCCCATCTTCTTCCAGAGTGTCCTCCAGAAATGTCCAATGAATTTCATATCCCTATCCGATACTATGCTTCCGGGTAACCCGTGAAGTCTAACGACCTCCTTGAAGAACAAATTTGCGATATGAGTCGCATCGCTAATCTTCTGGCATGGGATAAAATGTGCCATTTTGGAAAACCTGTCAACCACCACAAAGATTGAATCATGTCCTCTTTGCGTCCTAGGCAATCCCAATACGAAATCCATGCTAATTTCATCCCACGGCCTCTCGGGTATGGGTAATGGTTGATAGAATACCGCATTCTGCTTCCTGCCCTTTGAATGCTGGCAAATTCTACATCTGTCGACAAACTTCTTGACTTCCGACCGCATTCCTGGCCAAAAGTATGCTTCGCTCAGCTTTGCAAATGTCTTGTCATGGCCAAAATTCCCTGCTAATCCACCACTGTGTTTCTCCTTTAACAGATTCTCCCTCATGGAGCAATTCATAATGCACAATTGATTGCCTCTGAATAGCAATCCTTCCTGGATCATATAATCTATCCATGGGCTTATGTCTCTAACAACTGGATTCTCAGCTTCTTCATATGCCTCTGCAAAATCTACATCACCTGCATACATGTCCCTAAGATTTTCAAAACCTAATATCTTGACTCGGAACTCCTACAGCAACAAACACTTCCTGCTCAAAGCATCAACCACTTTGTTAGCAGTACCTGAAATGTGTTTAATCACAAATGTAAAATTCTGCATATACTCTACCCATTTAGCATGTTTCTGATTCAACTTCTCCTATTGAGTCACAAACTGCAATGCATGATTATCACTATATAAAACAAATTCTTTCGGGATCAAGTAATGCCTCCATTTCTTCAATGCATGTATGATAGCATAAAATTCTTTGTCATATGTGGAGTAATTCACTTTTTCCTCATCCAGCTTCTCGCTGAAATATGCAATTGGTCTGTCCTCCTAGCTCAAGACTGCTCCTATGGCAAAGCCACTTGCATCATATTTCACCTGGAACACTTTTGTAAAATCCGGCAACACCAACACCGGTTGTTCCGTGATCTTCTGCTTCAACAGATTGAAGCTCTCCTCCGCCTCTGCTGTCCAATGAAAAGACTTATGCCACTTCTTGACTGTGTCCATCATCGCTGCGCTAATCCCACTGAAATTCCTGATGAATTTTCGGTAGAAACTAGCCAAACCAT
The DNA here is from genome assembly GCA_000966675.3 of Picea glauca. NCBI lineage: Eukaryota > Viridiplantae > Streptophyta > Pinopsida > Pinales > Pinaceae > Picea > Picea glauca. The sequence goes on from JZKD02S2144791.1 coordinate 78,167, forward strand.
GAAAAATTCTCACCTCGAAAATATTTCTCGGTGATGGCCAATTCTTGATCACTTCTACCTTATCCGGATCCATCCTCAACTCATTCTCCGAAATAACAAAACCCAAATAAATGAGATCTGTCTTCATGAATGAGCACTTCTTCATGTTGATCAACAACTTCTCCTTCTGTAGCTTCCTCATCACAATGGCTAAATGATTCAAATGTTCAGCCTTGGTCTTGCTGAAGATCAATATATCATCGAGATATACGACGACAAATTTCTTGATGAATTCCCTCAGGAGTTCATTCATCAACCTCATAAATGTACTCGACGCATTCATTAAGCCAAACGGCATGACTAGCCATTCATACAACCCTTCGTTTGTCTTGAAGGCTGTTTTCCATTCGTCGCCTTCCCTCATGCGAATCTGATGATATCCTCTCTTCAAATCAATCTTTGAAAAAAACTTTGCCCCACTGAGGCAATCCATCAGATCATCCATTCTCGGTAGTGGAAACCTGTACCTGATGGTTATTTTATTAATTTCTCTTGAGTCGATACACATTTTCCAGCCTCCATCCTTCTTTGGACTGAGTATTGTCGGAACAACACATGGGCTTAAGCTTTCCCTGACTAATCCCTTGTCCAACAGTTCCTGCACCTGCCTCTTAACCTCCTCATTTTCTTGGGGCGTCAACCTGTACGCAACTTTATTCGGCAAACTAGATCCTAGTATGAGATCAATGTGATGACTCACACTCCTTATTGGTGGAAACGAATGAGGTAATTCATCTACCACAATGTCAGCAAACTCTTCCAATAGTTCCTGAATTTCTTCTGGCAAATCATCCACTATTTTGCTGGTCAGAACAATTTTTGGTTTCCTGACCACAAAGAATTGTGGATCTTTCTTCTTATCCATCTCTGTGAGAAGTTCCTTCCCACTCATGAGAAGTATTGTGTTTCTCACTTCTGGTTTCACCTCCTTATCCTTTATCGGAAGCAACTTGTGTGTCCTCCCATCCTTCTCCAGGGTATATGTGTTCATTCTCCCATCATGAACCACATTTCTGTCATATTGCCATGGTCTACCCAACAATAAATGACATACATCCATGGGAATAACATCATAGAGTACTTTATCATTATATCCACCTATCTTGAATTCAACTAAACACTGTTTAGTGACACTCACATGATGTCCCTTTTGTACCCATGAAAACTTGTATGGACTCGGGTGATCAGTTGTCTCTAGCTCTAACTTCTCTACCATCTCGGTCGAAACAAGATTATCCGTGCTACCACTGTCCACGATAACCTTGCATACCCAATCCTTGGTCTTGCAAGATGTTCTGAAAAGTTTGGTCCTTTGAGCTGAGTCCTCCACCTCTTTCCCAGGTGTTAAGAGAGCTTTACGCATCATCAATGACCTTCCACCTTCTGTATCTTCAGACTCGACATCTCGCCTCTGCGCTTCTGCGATGTGAGCTTCTTCGATGTCCTTCTTTTTCTCTGGACACTCAAATGACCTGTGCCCATTCTTCCCACATGTGAAACATGTGATAACTCCACCTCGGCCTCTTCCTCTACCTCTGGTACGAGGAAAAGTATTTTTGTCAGCATAATCTCCCTTCTGCTCATTATGTTGCCCTCTCTGTTCAATGTATGGTCCCTTCTATGAGGTACCACCTCTTACTACTCTACCCTGAGGTTTCTTCCATTCCTCCTTGGGCTTATGGAATTTCTCCTGGGCAACTGTCTTGCCTCTGGGCTGACTTCTGCCTCGCCCTCGCTGACCTTGCTTACGGCTCATCTTCTCCTCTTCTTTCAAAGCCATCTGGTAAGCATCCTCCACCGTCCTGATGGTAACCAAGATTAATTCATCCTGAATGTTGTATCTCAGACCATTCAGATATCTAGCAACCTTCTCTATCGATAGAATTCCTCAATGTATTCTTTCACTGTCATCAGTTTCTGTCTCAGGTTTTGCATCCTCCTGAACAGAGTAATTTGATAGTCCCTTGTGATGAACTTTGCCTTCATCTTCGCGACCATTTGATCCCAACTCTTGATCTTTTTTTTTCCTTTGCAGCGTCTGTTAGCTTGTAGCTCATCCCACCATAATGTTGCATGTCCTTTCAAACGTGTGACATCATGTCTGACCTTCTTATCCTCTTCAATATCCTCATAATTGAAGTAGGTGTCAAGAGATCTAATCCAGTCTAGTAGCTCTTCTGCATCCAGATTCCCTTCATAAACTGGAATGCCCATCTTTGTTTTCGAACTTATCTGGGCGATAGCCTTAATTAATCGCTCATTGGCTGCATCTTCGACTGCAACTTCTCCTTGTTGTTTGACTTCAACTTCGCCTTCGGAGTCACTTATATCTCCAGCATTGTCTGTGTGTCTCTACGTTGCTTCCATATCTTCTAGTCTCGCTCGAAGATCACGTATTTGCCTCTCCATTTCTGGATTATGTGCTTGTCTCCCTCTTCCTCTTTGGTTCCCCCTATCCTCTGGATCGGGTGATTGTCTTTCTCTCATCGACGGCATGGTGAAATTTTCTCTTCTTCTCTGCTACAGAAAGCAAAGAGATTTTCTCGCTCTGATACCACTCTGACGCAGCCGCGCCCTCACTGGCACGTCCGCTCCCACATGACCTTCTTTTTCCTTTGGCCCAAAGAGCTGGAAGGCTCTTCAAATCCCTTATCGGGACTTTTCTACACCCACAGGACTCTCCTTATGATCTCCCTTTGTCCTATCAGGAAATAGGACCTCGCGTGATCACGAGTCCTGCAGCCACCAGATCGGGTCTCACAAATCCCCGAACCCCGATGAGTATTCTCCAAGCTTTCCTTCTCCTGTAGAAAATTTCCCCCGTCACAAAATCGGTACTTACGAGGTCGTGAATCACTCACCTCACGGATCCCCGATTCCCGATGACCTGTCAGTCAACGTTGACCTTATCCCAATTTATCGGGACTTTGGCTCTCTCACGACTTTGCTACTTGCGACCTCCAGCGCTCGGTTCTCCAACTCCCGAGTCCTGATGTACCGAGACGTCGGTACCCTCCTATCGCGCAACCTCAAGTTCTCGCAACTTTTAATGAAATTCCTTGCAGCTCCAACTCACGAACCTCCGATTTCACGATATGCTAATGCACTTGGCGTTGGCTCCCTGCAAGGGTTGACCTTCCAACACCGGTCCTTTTCTCTGGCACCTATGGCCCACACTCTTGTGGTGATCGGGAAATCGCGATTCCTGTTGCACTAAGTCACGTAACTCTTCAAGTCCCGATCCCCGATACGGGGTGACACCTGTCCTCCACTATCTTCCTCTATGGCCCACACGACTCCCTCGTTGGGATATCGTGGATCGCGACTACAAGTTGCAAGAGTTTCTTGCTTCCGGAAACCCCGATGGGTTAAATCCCGACTCCTGTCCTGATGTCTGACATGTTTCCTGCCAAGATCAACGGCTAGGATTTTCTCTCAGTTTTTCGAAACTCACAAGGTCTCCAATATCCCGATGACTTGTCTGAGACTTCTCCTTTGTACCCCTGGACTTAACTCCGGCACAACCTCTCGAGATCTGATGGCTGACGGGATTTCACAATTTTCCTCTTCGAATCCTGACCGTCGATTTCTCCTCCTTGAATATTTCTTGAGAATGGCTAAGTATCCCTTCTCAGCACTTTCCTTCCAACACCTGCACTTGCAACTCTTGCTTGAACATTCCACGGCATGAGATTCCTGTGCTCTCCTTCGATGATATCTCGAAGGTTCTATACCTCCTGAGCTTTCCCACTCTGATTCCTTCAAAGGGACTTGCACGCACTCCTTGCGACAAACATACAACTCTCCCAAGTGTTGAATTCCTTCCGACTATGCGTACTCCTGCAGCAGCAGTCTTCGATTTCCTTCTTCTCAGATTCTTGACTGAGACTTTCTCTTCAGCCTATGCACTCCTTGCACGGCTTCAGAAACCCATTTTTACTTCTAAGTGAATAAGAAAAAGAGTTAAACTACCTGAGCCTTCATCAACGCACTCCTTGTGGATGATTTTTCGACTGCACACCTTGCAGGAATCTCCTGGCTCAGATAGAGAAACAACTGGAACTCATTCCATCTCCCCTTCAGACTTCAGGTTGAAACATGAAATTACATGCACAACATATAAAAACAAATGCGTGACAGGAAAGCAAACATTCATGAGCATAACATCAATACACAGAGAAAACAACACAAACCATGAGTTTGAATCAAAGCTTCCTTCTATTAATTCAAATTCCTGTACATGGGTGTTCTTCATACAATATTTTGTGTTTGATCTTCTCTTCTTTTGAATGCTTCCTCTATTCTTCACTACTATCTTACAATGGTACAATGAGGGTGTCTATATCCGTTTTCCCTCTCGGACTCTAAACTATCAAATCTAGACTTAAAATCCTATCTACCAGCATTAAATCTATTAAATGTCGACTATCTACCAAAGGACGAGAGCTTAAAAGCTCAAGGTCCAATACAATAGACAAATGCGCCTTCATAAATGGCTTCATTAAAGACTTGTGCTACAATCCCAAAGCAATTCAAAAATTTGGGTTTGTTTATTCAGCTGATCTCTGCTTGATGAGTTGGCGATGCTCCTGCATCACTAACTTACCTTCATGTCCACTATTAACAAGTCTGTTAGGGTTTCACCCACAAACCCTACGCGTGTTGCCTTGCATCCAACTATTGCGACCATGGAGCCTGAGGGAGGGGGGCCTACAGGCCCCTCTTACAGCTCTGTCACTGCTAAGGAGAAAGGATTCAAACATTTCAAGTTCTTGACCTTCGAACTTCCGACTTAAATGAAGCACCTCATCTGGGAGAAGAGATGCCGAAGGAGAATCCAATCACCCAAAAATAGCTCTCACTTAGGAACCAAGAAAATGTATCCCGCAGGCCCCGATAGCTCCCAAACATACCATCAACTCTCTAAGAATAAAAGACTAGAAACAATACATGAGGGATTTCGCCCTGATAGGGAAATTTCTAGGGTTATGGCCATCGGAAAAGGACTTAGTAAAATGGATTCAACACTGGTGGAAGCCCAAGGGCCACTATGACCTCCAACTTGGATCAAAAGGCTTCTTCACTATCATCTTACACAACCTATAGGACATAAACATAATCTTTGAAGGAGATCCGTACTTTTACAAATTGACAGGTCTTTTCCTCTGTTTCTGGATGGAGAAGTTCAGCCCCGAGAAGGAAGATTTCACACATGCCCTGGTCTGGCTGAGGCTCTATTCTCTCCCTCAAGAGTTTTGCCTGGAAGAAATTCTTGCAGGAATCGAGAACACGATTGACATCTATGTCAAAGCCTTGGAGGCAAAAAAACAATGAAGGTATACCACCTATGCTCGAATATGTGTATATTTGAATATCTCCAAACCTATCCCTGGAGCCATAACCCTAGATTATCAAGAGGAAGAATGGTCCCAAACCCTAGACTATGAGCATATCCCATTCCGTTGTCGGAAATTCCACGAGCATGGTCACCTCTTCCATGAATGTCCTTTAAATAACCCCACCAAATCCAATCTGGAGGATCCTAACAAATCTAAGAATGACTTTACCCAAGTCACGGGTCAACGTAGGAATCAAGCCAAAAGATCCCCCCCCCCCGGCCTTCCCTGGACCCTCAACCAATAACTCTTTTGAAGCCCTTCAGACCCCATCAGATAATCCCAACACTTCGGCCGACCCCCTAACAAATCCCGCAATCCTAGCGCCATTCCAAGGCTCCTCAAACCCCATCCCCCCAGCTGCAGGATCTTCCCAAATCCCCCCCTCAGAGGATTCCCTTCCTGCAAACCTTGGACTGGAAATTGGAGACCCAGAAATAGATCTGGAAGATCAGGAGCTTGCAGGAATTGATATGGAACATCTGGAGCAAGCCTACCGAAAAAAACAGGTGTATACCATACCACCATATCAGTTGCACAAGATCCACAAAATCTTTCTCAACTCATCAGTAGGAAGATCAGTCTGAGTCAATACTAATATCGGAATACAAAAAGGCACCTCGAAGGATCAACGCAAACCTAAAAAATATGAGAAAAAAAGAGGCTGAAAACAAAAACATCATCTCATTCAAGATGTGGGAAATTTCCTTGTAAACTCAGGTCAGATCCATCTGATCTCAGATAGATTTCCTCCCCTCCAACCCTCATCGCCCTCATGAAGATGCTATCCTGGAATATAAGGGGTCTCAACGCAAGAAGCAAGCAAGGACTACTTCAAGAAAGGATAATGAAGGAACAACCAAACATTCTATTATTGCAAGAAACTAAATGTGCGGGAAAGACAACCTCGCTCATTCTTCAAAAATGCTAGAAACAAGCCAATCAGGTTGAAGTCGATGCTAAGGGGGCAGTGGGTGGGTTGGCAGTGCTCTAGAACCCAACCATGGTTTTTTTGGACGACTTCTTCTCCTCCAACTGGACCATCACAACCTCCTTTTGTCTCATTGGTTCGAACAAACACAACTACATCACGAATGTCTACAGACCCACAAGAGCGAGAGATAAGGAAGCCTTCCTTCATCTCTTAGAATGGATTTCCAATCACATCGCCCCCCAACAATGGATCCTTGGGGGTGATTTCAATATGATAACAGGTTTGGAGGAAAAAAGGGGGGGCACACGCATGCTGGGAAACAACAGTGAGCAGATCCACTGAACCATTAGCCTTTTGAATCTCATTGATGTAGAAACAGACAATGGTCCCTTCACCTGGTCCAATAGATGTTTGGGGACTCATCATGTCTCTAGTAGATTAGACCATTTTCTAATCTCAGAATCCATCATGTTGGATGGATTGGCTTGGAATGCCACTGTGATCGACACTCCGGGTTCGAACCACTGGTCGATTCTCTTATCAATAAACATCAGTGGCACCCCAGGCAGAAAACCTTTCCGCTTTGAAAAATTCTGGTTGACACACCCAGATTTCCAAGCTAACATCAAGTTCTGGTGGAAAGAAGTTTTTATCCCAACAGGTACCCCTATGTACAGATTTCAACAAAGGCTCAAAAATATCAAGCAACATTTGAAATCCTGGAATAAGTCCACTTTTGGCAACATCTTTAATGCTCAAGAAATTCCCAATCAACAAATACAAAGCCTCCAACAACAGATCAGATCTCAAGGCCTCACTGATTCTCTAAAGGAAAAAGAGGTTCTACTTAACAACCAGTTGGCAGAAAGACGAGTGCAAGAAGAAATCTCGTGGAGACAGAAATATCGCATCCAATGGATGAAAGAGGGGGGAAAAAACACCAAATTTTTTAACAGATCAATGGTCCAGCATCGACAAATAAATTGCATTACTCACATGGTCTCAGAACAAGGAAAAAAAATTCAACAACATGCGGATATAGAAAAGGAATTTCTCTCTTATTACAAAAACCTTCTTACAAAACCCCCCACAGATCGATCACCTGCAATTGACTCTATCCTCAAGCATATCCCTAAGGAGGTCACTAAAGAGAAGAACAAGGTTTTGATGAGCCCTATCACTCAAGAAGAAGTTGATCAAGCCCTAAGGGACACCCCACTAGTCAAGGCTCCTAAGTCGGCTGGGTTTACTTCAGACTTCTTCCACAACTGCTGGAGCATCATCCGTGAAGACGTCTAGGAAATCATAGAGGATTCTAGAAGACCTGGGTAGGTCCTTCAAGCCCTCAATGCTACCTTTCTCACTCTCATTCCCAAAGAGAAATAAACTACCTCCCCTTTGCACTTTCGATCTATAACACTCTGCATTGTAATTTATAAGTTCCTCATGAAGATCATCACAAAACACCTTAAACCTATTCTTCCTTTCATAATTTCTCTGAAACAATCGGGCTATGTGGAGGGCAGACAGATTATGGATAGTGTTATCTTGGCTCATGAATTAATCCACTCGCTTCATACGACCAAGTCTCCAGGTATGCTTCTAAAACTGGATCTCTCTAAAGCCTTTGATAAATTAAGTTGAAACTACTTGAATTCAAAACTCCTCGCCTTTGGTTTTGATCCCTCGTGGGTCTCTTGGATTGTCAACCTCACCTCGTCAACCCTATTTTCCATCCTGATCAATGGTGTCCCCTCCAAACATTTCTCCTCCTCCAGAGGAATAAGGCAAGGGGACCTTCTTTCATGCTTCCTCTTCATCATAATGGTGGAAGGGTTGAATCGAGTCATCAAAGTAGCCATTACCAATCACTCCCTCTCTGGTCTCACCCCCCATGGAATATCTCCCCCCATCTCCCATAGTCAGTTCATGGATGACATACTCCTAATGGGGGTACCCATATTTTGACAAGCGCTTCGCATCCGATCTATCATCAACCTTTTCTGCGATGCTTCGGGCATGGAAGTCAATTTCTCCAAATATCAAATCTTTTTCTTCAATATCCCATCCATATCCAACACCACATTACGTAGTTACTGGGGTTTAGATGTAGTGTCCTCCCCTCCAAATAACTTGGCATCCCCCTTATTGAAAACTCGTTAAGAAATACCTCTTGGGACACTCTTCTTTCCATATTTCGGAAGAAACTCTCCCTGTGGTCCTTCCGCTCCCTCAATCTTCCTGGTCTCCTCATCCTCCTCAAGTCCATCCTGCAAGCCCTACCAATCTATGTCTTCTCAGCTCTAGCTTCCCCAAAATTTATCCTCAACACCTTAAGGGATATTCAAATGAGCTTCATCTGGCAGGGAACCAAAGAAGGGCTCAAAATGACTCTGATTAGCTGGAAAAAATTCTATAGAACGAAGAAGGTAGGGGGTCTCGGTCTCAGAGACCCAGCTCTCCTCAACAAGGTCCTTGGTGCAACAATTTGGTGGATATGGTTAAAAATACTGCACGACCTATGGGTGCACCTCTGGAGGAAAAAATACACCCCAGACACCCTAGAAAGGGAGTTAATCAGGTGGAATGGCTAGAGCCCTGGATCTCTCATTTGGAACGCGACTAGGAACAACAAGGGACTCATAACAGATCACTCCTTCTGGGAACTGCAGAGTGGGACTTCAAACCTCTTATGGAGCGATTTCTGGCAAAAAATTCCATCCCTAAATTCTGATCCCACTCTGAGCACTTTCATTCCCCTCATGACAGAAGCATGCCTCTTCAAAGTGGTCGACTTCTGGACTCTGGAAGTTACAAGGAACACCTGGCATAATTGGAAAAACTCCCATGAAGACTTGAACATTCCTCATGAGCTAAACATCCAACCACTGTTGGATCACCTCAACTCAAGGAAAATCTTCAGTCAATAAGGGGAAGACATCCTTAGATGGGGTCACACCATCACCAACACCTTCAACATTCAAGAATCTTACCTCCTAAGGTCAGGCCATAGATGCTTACCAAAAGAAGAGGTCTGGGGAAAAATTTGGGGAGCAAAGCTTTGGCCAAAAATTAGCACCTTCCTTTGGTTAATGACACACAATAACATTCTCACCTGGGACAACTTAAGGAAAAGAGACTTCATTGACCCTTCCTGGTGTCACTTATGCGGTATAGAGGAGGAAACACAAAATGATCTCCTCAATTTATGCTCCTATAGTTCATGCATCTGGGATCACAGTGCTAACATTATGAAAACCACAGACATGAACTGTACAGGCATCTGGGACACAATCGAGGGATGGAGAGAGTCAACTTTTCAATCCCCTATCCTTAACAGAATTTGGTAGCTTCTATTGGGCTTCATTCTTTGGAAAACCTCGAAGGAATGGAATCGACAAATATTTAAATTGGCCTTCATGAATTGGCAAGAAGTTTGGACCAAAATCCACTCCAATATCAAAGAAACAATCTGTTTGCACCATTGGATGGACCAGGATTTAAATTGTCCAATGAATGAGTTTGTCATCCTTAATTCCTTGCAACTCAATTTCCCTCCCTTTCTCATAGTCCCCTCTACAACTCTTAGTCATAAAACCAACGCCACCCATTGGGAGGCTTCGCAAAAAGGCTTCCACAAAATAAATTTCGATGGAGCCTCCAAGGGGAATTCGGGACCTGCAGGATATAGAGAAGTCATTCATAACAGCAAAGGGGAAATCCTCCACATCATTGCTGGGAATATGGGGTACAATACCAAAAATGTAGTATAAATCTGGGAACTCCTCAAAGGTTTGCAAGCAGCCAAAGATCAAGGGATTTACCCCATCATAGTAGAAGGCGATTCACATATTGTTATTAATCTCCTCAACGATACAGACCTAGAGAAAATCTCCCCAAGTTGGAGACTCATGAACAGACTAATCAGAATCAAATATATTCTCCAGCCTCAGTGGGTAATTCTTCCTTACCATGTTCGAACAACAGCCAATCAAGCTGCAGATATGTTAAAAAAAATTGGGGTAGACTTGCAGGAAGGAGACTTCTCGTGATATCCAACCTCTTCTCCTACCCATCCCATTATGATTGCTTGCAGAAATTTAGCTCACAATAAGGACCATCCCCCAGATGGGGTGTTTTCGAGCTAAGAACTTGGACAACCAAAGGGGAGGCCACCTGGCTAGACTTCCTGTCACCTGGAGCCGGCTCATATGTACTCCCCCTCTACCGTCACCTCATGGGATTAAATCCCCACTATTGTTCCTCGGACCTCACTCGAGGCCAGCTTGCCGCAAGATCTTGACGTTTCGCTTCGTGGGATTTTTTATGGAGATGGGTTGGATGATGTCACAGTCCCATCACTAGTTTAGAAATGGAGCTCTTAGGCCAGATCCTGGGCATGCCAAGTCTCATTTTCACCCTCGTCCTCCGAAGTCTCAGCCCTTCATGGTTTTTGACACCATCATGTCTTTCATCTTGTCTTTCTAGTGCGAGCTCCATTCGCCCTCCTGGCCTTCCATTTCTAGCTTTTCTCCACGGTTATTGCAGAGCCTCTGGGTCTGGCTGGTTTGGACCAGCCCCTCGTACTATCTATGTGCATTATTTTCTAGTTTCCTGAGGCTAATTCCATGCCTTGTCTCAGGGGAAAATCAGAGAGGGGAGTGGACTGGTATGCGGCCATAGGAAGGGATGCACATGAAAGTGGCTCTCCCCAAGAAACCGAAGGTGTACCCAACCTGAAACCCATTGTAGCTCCCATTCCTCCTAATCCTACTCATGGAACCACATTGTATCTCTCCCCGCTCTCAAATCCCTTTGCCTATCGAATCGAATGGTTCGACAGTTTCGTCAATTCACCTGGTTTCACTCCTCCTCCCCCCCCCCCTCCTTGTCGCCCTCCATCTCTACCTTCTCCCCCTTTCCACCCTCCTCCTCCGCCTTCCATCACCTCCACTACTCCTTTTCCTTTATCCCCCTCCTCCGTTTGTCCCACCTCTTCTTCCAACTCTCCACTTTCCCCTCTGCTTGCCTTATCCTGCTCCCATTGTGCAGAAAGAGCAGCTCTCGAGGAGTCCTTGGATGACCTCAAGAAAGGATTAGGGGAAGTCAAGATTGTCATTGATGAGTTGCAGAGAAAGGAATTAGAGCGTTGGAACCGCGTGGACCTCCTGATGACTTTCCTGCAGGACCTCAGACAAGCCATCTCGGACAGAGATAAGCTCGGAAGAGACAATTTGCAGGTGTGTCAGGCTTTCGCAGGGAAAAGGTTCGACCCCAAAATTAGTTAATTATGCTTCTGGTTTAGGCTCCCTGGTTCTATGTTTTTAGATATATTTTTAGTTTTGTTTCTTTGGCCATGAGAGGCCACCAAAATTTGGGTAGTTTCGTCTCAATTTTTTTTTATCTTAGTCTAGCACTCAGAAACTATGCCCTGCGTGGCACTATAGATTTACCTTTCTGCAAGTTTTACATCTATATTCTGGACAAGTGGCAGCATCGGTTTCCCATCAGGGCAATGCTGCCACATCCGAACATGCAATATAGACTATTGTAACCTCCATCTTTTGCAAGATTAATATAATTTTTTAACTTACCATATTAAAAAAAAAAAAAAAAAAAAAAAAAAACTTACCTTCATGTCCATTGTATTTTTTGCATTGCTACATTTAAACAAACATAATAACTAGAGAAGACAAGGGAATATTTGCCAAAAATGTAGAAGAGGAGATACAAAGGTGCATGCTTCTACTCTTATTTCATATTCCGTTGTTTAGTATTTCATTTATTGTATGTATATTTGTTCTACTTGTTCTATTGCTTTGCACCTAATTTATTGTATGTAGATACTAAATATCTTCCTACATAGTAACTTATCTTCATATGAATTGTATTCTCTGTGCTGCTACATTGAAATAAATAAAACTGTATTTATTTTTTTACATGTTTTTCTACATACTAACTTACCTTCATGTCCACTGTATTTTTTGCATTGCTACATTGAAAGAAATAGATTAGTTGGACAAGAAGATGAATTCTTATATGCCACAACAGAGGGGGATGAAGTACAATGTTCAAAAAGGTATAGCTTATGGAAAATATATGTTATACATTGTATGGACAATGTATGTGGCATTCAGAACAATTATGGACAATATACAATGCATATGCTTATTTAGTCCTTCTGATGTTCATCTACACATGCTTGCATCAGGAAAAGTTGGACTAGTGACATGGGCATGAGCAGTCAATCATCGCAAAAAGTCATAGAACGACAAGGCCAAAGGTAAATATTCATACATTGTGCTCCTGAGATTTTTACCAAACAAATATCCTGATCTATTTATTCATCTATTCCATGACAAATATGATGATGTCAACTACAACACATACTTTGTAGTTCATAAGAAGTATCGACGAGCGCAGGTGAGACGCCGAACATAGCACAAGTTCTGCAGAATAAGAGGTATGGTTACAAAACTATGGCCTCCATACTTCATCCAAGTTGTGTGTCTACTTGTACATTTATTCCAGGGAAAAAAGAAAACAAAAAAATAATGCAGACTATCATTCACATTACCTTTCTTGTTCAAAAAATGTCATCGGGTCTAAACTTATAACACCCAAAATACTATCAATAGAAGGCTTGAACAACCGACGAACTGGAAAAGTGTTCGTCGGGGACATAATGGTCATCTATAGAACGTACTTGCACAAGGAAAACAAAACTAGATGCATTATGTGTGCTGACATGACAGACAATGAAGCCCTGATGATAGTCACACTGACTATCCCTACACAACTTGTCCAAAAACATGCAGAAAATATATTTCCAGGTAATGGGATATCCATTACAAATTTTAATATATTTCCTAAAACATTATATGACCATGGTGATTGTGATCAGATTATATCACTCAATGAAACAAGTATTGTGGAAAAAAATCCCGCAATTTGTTTAGAATATCATTTCGTACCGAACACAACAATCAACCAACTTGCACAGAGCAACGACACTTACCCAATCAGAACCATTGGTGCAGTTGTCACACTCATGAGAAAAATTGGCTCACAACACATTCTCCATATAAAATATGGAGGTTCAGACAACGACAAGGCAATGGTACCGTTCTCTATATCCAGTTTTGTCCTTTACTTTCACATGTCCATGTATCTCGATTATGTTACACAACTATTTCACTGTTCCATGTTGCAGCTGCAATTGTTCGACACCTATTCAAATTTGTTTTCCTCAATGGAACAACAATTGCATAAAGGGAAATTTCCACTTATGCTCTTAAAAAATATAACAAAGAAAAGAGATGTTAAATAAAGGATCTTTCGCACAACCCAAGCAACATTTGTAACAGAATTGTGAACAAACATAGTACAAGATCTCAAGAAACTAACTAGCTCAACAACTATTGTGCATATACATCTACAATTTCATCCTCACTTTGCTCATACAAATTTCCTTCACCAATTTTCTGCAGCTTCTTTTTTGTTGTGAAGTTGTATATTATAATGTTCAATATATTAACTGATATGCTTATGTGCCCAGGTTGAGGGTGTTTTGTTTGAATGCGTACTCGACCCCCTTCAAGCCTATATGTGCCAAATGCAACTCTCCTACTTCTGCCTCTACTTTCATAAATGATGGTACAATTGATTGTCTACGATGCAATAAAAAATTCTATTACATATATAGACATTGCCTCAACGCCACCATCCGAATCGTCGACAACATAATCATACATCGTACAATTAGACAACCTATGTTACAAGATGTGCTTACTGGGCTAGAAGAATTTCCATATGAGGTATACCTACAGAAAAAGGAAAATAGTGTCTACATGCTACATGACTTTCAGATACATAGAAAATTTACCTTAAATGAGGACAATGCAATACTGCATATCGGATGAAAAACAAATTAAAAAAAAAAATCATATCAAGCATTGGAAGGAAACAAAACAATCTCATGTGTATCTATCCATGCCACCCAATAAGGATATGAATAGAATTTTTCAGTGCCATGGAAAATTGAACAGGAAGCGCATAAGATTGTTCAGTCCAGAAATGGGAAGCATGAGGAAAAACCCCATATAAAGTATCCAACTATGAATAAATTAGGCCCATCCTTTGAACCGTCAAAATGGCTTGCTCCTTTGAATGGAACCATCAGGCATTTCCAATAATATTGGAAATTTGGCATTGTTAGAACTAGTAGTGATAGAACATAGCACTATCAAAAGAAAATACCCATAGTAATCTTGCTTCATAGTAAAATAGTAAACCACAAGTTTCTTGGTGCCCATTTGCGGTTTTGGTTATAGATGGGATACAATGTCGAATCTATGTTGGTTTTGTGTTGTCTTGTGTTTGGCAGAATTTTGTTCATGTGATTTCCTGTTGTAGTTTAGGGTTCTCATGGGCCCGATTATTTTCTCATGGGAACATATACCACATGTAAGATAAAAAAAATGCCACCTGTGTTTTTTTATATCAAATTGTTCGATGCATAGGTCGATGCGTGCTTCTCTATGGACCCTTGTGGGATCTCCCTTGGTGCCTTCTGCGTTCATGTGTTTCCTTGTGCCTCAACTTTCAATACATTTGGTGTTTACTTGACTCTTGGTTGTATGCTTTGTTCTGGAAAATTAATGATACATTCAGGATCTTGGCGGTTTTTCTATGATCTTAAAGAATATACATGACCTGATTTTCCTTTTAATATAAGCTCTCCGACGCAAATGTATTATGTGGATCGTTTTAGCACTTTTACTTGATCGATGAACTTACAAAATCTTCAGAAATATTTTGAAATGAAAGGATATATGCTATGTGAAGTCCAATGGAACTATCATATCAACCACAGAAAATTAAATTAAAATTCGTCGTTGTTATACTTACGGTGAAGTTGACAGTACAATAATTTTACTTGAACATCCCAAAATTGATTTTCTTGTGGCTTTTCGATGCTTCTCTTATGCAAACACATCCTGGAAAATATAAGCATGACTCACTTTATCTATTCCTTGATTGAAGAGCATGTTCACATGTTTAATTCACTTCATAGTTACTTTATATCAAGAGTTATCCTATCATCCTTTCACTTTCGAATGTATTGATCTCTCTTCTTACAAGGTAAGGTCTAATCGAGATCAAATGATCTATCTTCTTTATGAAACAGGATAGGTTATCTCACTTATGTAAGGTCTCCTGAGGTAAGACCACCATTTTCATTGGTTTTTGTTCTTGCTCATTCGATAGATCAGTGGGGGAGTACCTTTGATTGATCAATATAATACTTGAGAAAGACAAAAATAGATGATCGGTGTAGAGAGAAATAGATATTTTTCAAAGAATTAGATGATATAAGTGTCTATCATTTGAGAGTTGTGTTACCTTACCTGCTCTCATGAAGATTCAACTCAGAGGTAAAGGGGTAACTTGTTGTTATATGGATGATATCATTTCTTTTGGAACTAGGGCGAACAAAACACAATGACAAGCCTCTCAACTTCAGATTGCGCATATTCAGAATACAAATCCTATTGGTGAGATCTCCCAACTCTGACCCATAAAAAATAGGTTTTGACTACGAAAAAATACAGAATTAGGAGGTTTTTTTTCCCATGTTGCTTGACCAAACCATAGGGCCCTATCCTGCCTAACCAGAGTCTATCTATTTATTTCATAATGATTGGATTCTTTCCAGCTGCCTATGGACCTGTTGGCTCTATTATTATAAGCGAGGAATTAGAGCTATCAGAGAGAAACACTCTTAAAGGGTATAGTTTATTAATAAGAATCTCATGTGTGATCCTAGATGATGGAAAAAAAAGGTTTGGATGATGGGAAAAAAGGAGGTTTGGAATAAGTAAAAGTGAAAAATGAACAATGTTAAGACCATCAATGGGGATTTCTTAACACCAATTCGCGCTTCTGAAAATTTCCATCCCCTTTCTTTTTTCCCTATGCTTTCCCTTTCTGGCTACTTAGTAATTTTTCAGAATATGTCTAGGTGCACGGATTGGCGAATTCACGTGTTCATATTTCCACTGATGCTTTTATATCATCAGTCCGACTGACCGCTTCCCCGTTCCATATTCAACAACTTTTTTCGATCGCGGGTTTCCAGGTAGGCGGGCTCAACATTGCGTTTCCATTGTTCTATCGCCTGCAAATAGCACCCGGACTTCCCCGATCTACAAATTGACAACCAAATTCCCCTTTCTTTTTCTCCTTTACTTTCCCTTTCTCGTTACTTAGTCATTTTTCCAAATGTCTCATGCTTTTATATACAAAACCCGAAGTTCCGCAATATACAAATTGATCGTTGAAGTATGTCATTGTGCCATGTTCTGTGTTACACATTTTGCAATCAAAAGTTGGGATACATACAATTTGACCATCGAGCCCTCATGTCTCCTGAGGATAACTTGTGGCCCTGTTTTCAAGCCCATCAATATGCCTTGTTCTGAATATGTCTCATTCTTTTATATCATGAGTCCGACCAACCGCTTCCCCATTGCGTACTTTGCCACTATTTCCATCGCTGGTTCCCAGCCAGGCTTGCTCAACATTACGTTTCCATTGTTTCGTGACCTACAAACATCACCCGAAATTACACGATATACAAATTGACCACCGAAATCCATCATTGTGCCATGTTCTGTGTTACACATTTTGCAGTCAAAAGTTTGAAGACATTCAATTTGACCATCAACCCCTCACGTGTCCTAAGTATAACTTGTGACCTTGTTTTGAAGCCTGACCGACCGCTTTCCATACTTGGCCATTTCTTGGAATCTCTTTCGCGGGTTGGCAGGTCCACAAAATTTCCAATGCTTAATCGCTCTTCACCATCCCCGCCACCTTCGCACTTCTTTCTAGATATGTAATTATTAATCTTTAATGCTAATATCTCATCGTGCAGGAATCGTTAAGATTGTCATTAATGTCTGAAAGGTTGGAGGAGATCTGTCATTAATATGAATTATACCAAGATTTGTGGAGGGTTGTTTTATCCTTTCCAAGTGTTCATTTCAAGCATCATGCAATCTCTTTTGTGCGTTGTCCAGTTGGAGGCTTCACAAAATCTCCAATCCTTAATCACTCTTCGTCGAAACTGCCACCTTCACATTTTTTTATAAATATGCAATTAGTAAGATTTAATGGTAACAACTCATTATGCACAAACCATAGATATGTCATTGATCAATGAAAGGCTCAAGGATATCTCCCATTGATACGCATTAAACCAAGATTTGTGGAGGGTTATATTATCCCTTTCAAATTTTCATTTAAAACATCATCTAGAGAAAACAAAAATTCTTGTTAACTTATGGCAGTAGTTTGACAATAGTTCTGTCTAGATACAGTAAACACCTTTGGGCATGATGACCAGAAGTTCCAGTGCTCCAGGGCATATTCTTACTACTCATCTCCCTCCACCCAGAAGCGAAAAAGGAGATGGTCCCTTGGTGCACTGAGATGTTAGCCTATGGCTTACCTTTACCAATCACTAAGTCTAAATTGTCACCTATATTTGTATTATTCATTTAGGATATTAGTAATATATCCTCAAGTGATGACTAATGAGTTAGTTAATATTGCCTAGCCTAGTCATAATGCATGATTTTAGGATCTAGAGAAAATCTCTCTATGAGGTGACATCACCCATTGTACTATAAATATGTAACATTGGAGTGAATAAGAATGTGTTGGCTATTATGCCTTTTCCACCATGTTGTTGTTCTTGTCTATAATTTATTGTGTTTAATTTCTTCAATTGGTATCAGAGCTTATGATCTTAGAGGCCTGGTAACATCTTGGTAGTTTTCCATGTATGGTGAGGTGTAGCCAATGGTGTCAATATGCGCATGAACAAAGAGGATCCAAGAAAATTAAGCATGAAGCGGAGGCTAACATTGGCTTGTAAGCAAGCGCCATGAATCTGGAAAGAAGGTCTTGTTTGCAAGGAGCAATGTTGGCCATCTCCCTTTTCTGCTAATGATAGACATCAAGAGAAGTGGTACACGCCCTCTTGATCCGTGAATCCATATTTGGCAATCTGGTAATGTACTCTAGTTAAAACCTATGATCTCATTGCAAGTTCTCATAATGATCATCTTATCACTATTCTTTTGTGTGCTTCAAATTGATGTGAAATCAATGTTAAATATGGCAATCTTTTATTAAAGCACAATAGATTTTGTATTCTCTTCAGCAAGCAAAAAAAAAAATTTGGGTTGCAGAGCTTCGGAAATATATTAGGGTTTGAATAAGATTAGAGAATATGAATCTACATTCATTTGGGCAAAAAATTTTCATCATTGTGAAGTAATCTCTTGTGGTTCGAAAGCTATTTAATTTGTGAAACAGATCTGCAGTCTTTGCCCATGTAAATCCGAGATTGGGAAGATTCAACTTGCACTTGTGACTTATATCGGTGGCTTTGCATGGCTACTTAGATCTATTTTTTTTGTACCATATTTGTTTTTTGTTTTTTTACCAACAGTGCGAAGCAAGTTGCTTGCCCTAGATCCCACATCGTGACACTTTCCAGCGATCGAGCTCAACTCTCAGCGATAGGATTAATGCCCTACCCTCCATGCATTCATACGGCGTATAGAACTATCATATTCTCCTTTTCCTACGCAGTCGGCCATATGGATCTTGCAGCGACACATTTTGTTTATATCTCTGTATGGTGCATATTCCAGAAAACCCCAATGCACATCTCAGGAGCTATACAAGTGTAATGAATAGATCCTAAGATCCGAATCTTTTGGTGACCATTGATGACGAGAGAGGCATGATTTTTTTATGGTTAGTACAGAACAAGAGATTCTATGGTGTAAATTTCCCAGCGACGGTGATCCTGTAGCTTAGTGTGGCTCAAAAATTGGTACAAGCTCCTTTACCAGTGTTTGCCATCCAAAATTGTTGTGAATGGATGTGAATTGATCTGCAATGCCCGAAGTTCGAACCCTTGACCTGCCTGACATTTGAAGGCTCTAGGGTTTAGAGCGTAATTCTCGAAATCCGTAACAGGCTGCTGTTGCCCGACAAGCTCTTTTTAATTTCCTGTATTTGCATGGGTTTATCCCCAATCCATGGGGGATCCTTTATGTTCCAATCGTGAATGATAAGGATGCAACCACGTTTCGAATATCCACACACAAAAAAAATATCAGATCTTTGGTGTTGAATTCTTCATTCTACAAGTATTTTGCATAGGGAGGATTAGGTCTAACAGAGATGCCCAGCGTCGGTGTGCAATTGTACAATGTTTTCTTCAAGCTTTTACTCAAGCACAGACTCCAGAACTAGCTACAGAGACATAGACTAGAAAGCGCGACCTATTGCCCCAAAAATTAGCCAAGAACTCGTAGACAAGCAGGCGGTGCAATTGAAAAGTTTTGTACACATGCATGTAGACTGCAGATCTCCACGTGCCACCAATGGTTGTGTGCATCAGCGTGTACATTTTAAAATATTATATGCCAAAAATTAAATCAAACTTTTATTGGCATTGAGAATTATCAGGAAAAGACAAAGTGTTAAAGTTTTTTTTTAAATGTACATTTCAAGGGGGCAACTAGAAGATCATTGTATCAAGAATAATAAAAGTTCAGTTTTTGTGGTGTTGAAGTGTCCTAGATC
Organism: Picea glauca; assembly: GCA_000966675.3. NCBI lineage: Eukaryota > Viridiplantae > Streptophyta > Pinopsida > Pinales > Pinaceae > Picea > Picea glauca. The sequence goes on from JZKD02S2144791.1 coordinate 98,207, forward strand.
CGCCTAAAATTGAATAAGGGGATCTTAGATACACTTTGTGTTGTGTGCGATGGATTATTCTTAATGTTGTTCTTTTGTGTCTAGTTTTGGCACTTAAAACAAAATTGTATAAAGCAATCATACACACACTAAAATACAAGGTAATTTAATGTAATTCAAGCACATGTGAGCATTGCAAGTGAAGCACATACCTTCAAGAACAATCAAAGATCAAAATTAAGAAGCAACGAAGATATCAAATTGGCAATCACATCGTCATTCAACAAAAATGCACATTCATAACATTGAAGCAATGGACATTTCAAGCTAATAATCAAGGACTCAAAACGTCATCAAAGAAGAAGATCACTTCAACTTCAACATCAAATACAAGTAATGTACTTGCAATAGTTTTCTTTGTAAGTGTGAAATCAAAATCAAGTTGAATTGCAGTGTAATTTTCAGGTGCATTCTCG
>JZKD02S2144791.1:170474-182339 GCA_000966675.3 Picea glauca
TCTCTAAATACATAATAGATCTAGAGTTAAGATTGATCTTGGTTAAAACATTTAAATGGTGAGTTGCTTAGTATGAGGGAGATGTGTAATTTCTTCCATGCTCAACATGGAGTTCACACATGGCATATATATCTTAAGAATGAGTGTAGATCTAGTGTAGATCCATCTTAACTCGAGATATATCATGTGCCAAGAGGGATTAAATTCCTTCAGATGCAAAGGTGATTAAATCCTTCAAAAATTTGATGCCTCTTATGTATGATAGATCCACAATTAAGATAAATGTACATTGGTTATTATTATCTCGAATATTTTATATTTTTACTAGCTTAGATCCATCTTAACTTCATATCTATCATGGGCCGAGACATCAAATTCCTCAAGATGCAATTTTTGTTACAATACAAAACTTGAAGAAATGTTTGCATCTCCAAGAATTTGATGCTTCTAGGTGCATGATTGATCCTGAATTAAGATGGATCTACGACTGTTCTTTATATATATTTACTTGTTATTAATTTTTTTTAAAGACATGAGGTAACTCCATATTAACTATTGAAGGGATTACACATCTTCCTTATATGAAAAATTAGAAAGCACCTATGTGGGGAATAACAATTTTTTTACTTTCAATTATTCTCTGTATAAAGTTGACATAAAATTATTTTATTTAAAAGTGAATATTGATATAATTTATTTTTTTTCAATTATTCTCTTTATATAAAATTGATATAAAATTATTTTATTTAAAGGTGAATATTCATATAAGATTATTTTATGAAGGTGGATGTATAGACGATATTGAAATATTTTTTTTAATGTTATATGTAAACTTTATATTGAGCACAAAGGAATTATACATCTCTCTCATAACCAAATGTTAAAAAACACCTTTCTATATAATAATTAAATTCGAAATCATATTTAAATTAATGTAAAAATTAGAAAATTCACACTACTAAATTCATTCATGACAGATATTAACGGGAGGCACCAAAGTTACAAGTATTTGATGTTGCAAAGGGCTATATATCTACCAAACGGGGTTGACTCCTGCATATGAGACGTTTAAAGCTGCATTCAAGGAAGGTAAAGTTATATTTGAAGTTTGGTTGATGAAAGGGAATGTGGTGGTTGGATTCCTTCTTAATTTATAAATTTAATATGTAAAGTAAAGTTAAGTTGAGGTTGGAATAGATATAAATGTAACATTTGAAAATTGGTTAAATGGATTTCAAATAAAGTAAAGTTAAGTTGAGGTTGGAATGTATATAAATGTAACATTTGAAGATTGGTTAAATGGATTTCAAAAACAAATTTTTTAGTGTGTGTTTGGCTTAGTTGGGTGTGTAGGCTTTGTAACCTTTGGTTTTGTTTTTTATTCAATTTATTTTTACATAGACAATGGGAACAAATTACTATTGAGATTTGTGTGAGTAACATTTTTTTTTCTAAAGAAAAAGTTAGCAATATTTTAATAAGGAGGAGAAATATAGTGGAGTAGAGAGGTAACAAAACTAGTTGGTATTTGGGAGAAAGTGTCAAGGACATTTTAGCACATTTTAGAAGTGTATATTTAATAAGGAGGAGAAATATAGTGGAGTAGAGAGGTAACAAAACTAGTTGGTATTTGGGAGAAAGTGTCAAGGACATTTTAGCACATTTTAGAAGTGTATATTGATCATTTCAAAACACATGATGAAATTTTTAACTTTGATGATCAAGCTCCAAGAGGAGAATTGGGTGAGAATAATATTGTGGTTGAGGATGCCAACCTTACTATGATAGTGTGTTCTATTATATCCGTGTCTACTAGTGTTGAAGAATTGATGGCTAAACCCACCATATCATCTTTGAGTGCCCAACAAAATCAAGCGTTTGAGAATGAAAGATGAAGAAAATACACAACCAAGTTATCATGGAGGTGCAAGAGGAGAGTGCATTGCCAACACCTCAAACACATTGTCACCCTTGAATGTCCCCTCTGAAGGTCGCTTACCTATAATTCTCGGGTTTCTCGGGTTCCTTTGTCCTCGTCTAGAGGTCGTTCACGATTATATGGGAGGATAGAAAGGATAAGAAGTTCGAGACCAATCTATTAAGAATTTTGGAAGATTTTCCGTCATTTGGACAAAGATATTTTGGAAGGTTTTCCTTTATTTGGACAAAATGACTATTGTTCTTCAAAATTTTCAGTTTTTTTATTCAACTATTGGCTTTCTTTCTTCAAGTTTTGGCTTTATGATGATGGTTCAAATTTTTGGCTTATTTCTTCAAAAGTTAGTTTTCTTTCTTCAAATTTTGTCTTTATGATGATTGCTCATCAAAATTTTGGCCTCTTTCTTCATATACTCGTTTTCTTTCCTCAAATTTAGGCTTTCTTTGATATATACTTGTGGATGATTTGCACTGAGACTCATTTGAAATTTTGAATTTTGTTCCTGGTTTTGTGCATGCTAATGTTTTAAATGTCATTGTTGTTATGTCAAAAGAGACGAAAGTTATTTGGATATTATAATAATACCCTTTGGCATGTTTTATTAAATGAAAACTCTCCAAATCTAACTTCTTTCTGCTTTTGTATAGAAAACTATAAAGGTCTTGCATCAATATTTCTTTGTTCTTTGCTTTTCCCCCTTTGTGCTCTCTATTCTTGCATTTCATGACTATTACACAAATGATTAAAAGAGCCAAGTCTTCTACAAAATTTGGCCATTTTCCCCTTTTTGTTTTTGGTAATTTGTTCTGATCAAGGAAATACGAGCTTATGTGGTCGTTATTGTTCATTGTTTTTCACTTGCATTTCGTAGAAAGTTCACATCTAGCTTTGTTGGGCATTTGTTATGCATTTCTTGCTTTGTTTTTAATCTAATGCGATATGTTTTTAATCTAATGTTATATATATATATATATATATATATATTATAAAATACTATATAATTTATATAAAAAAAATTGGTAAGTAGGGGTTTAATTTTCTATTTATATCTGAACAAAATATACAAAGATAAAAGTATGGTCATGAGATAAGCCAGATGCCTATCTAGAGCCAATAAACCTGTTGGCCTACCTAGAGGGAAATTGGGCTAGCTATCATAAAACCAAAAAGGAATATATCTACGAGAGTAATTGGCCTATGTCTTGCTTGAAACATCTAGACTATGACTGTAAAAAACAACTAAAACAACTAACTGACACATACATAGGAAATTAAAAACCATTTCTTGATCATCAATCATCAGGAACATGAACATGGGGCACCTCCAATGGATGAGCCGAATCCTACTAAGGTGAATGATCCGAATTTTATGAGAAGACCAAAAATGAATACATATTATTATTATTCTTAACATAGAGACACAAGAATAATAGAGATGCAATAATAGAGATACAGTAAAATTGGTTTCTATTCAATAAGAAAATATGATGAAACTGTAAAATGCAGGGGGAAACAAGCTTGCTAGAATGGTGGCGGCTTATCTCTGAGAAGAGATGTGATAGCTGCGCTCATTCACAAGAAGATGGTTACAATGAGGCTCTCCAAGACTTTTTACAATAAACATGAATTCCAAAACTCTATACATTCAAAAACCTAACCCTAGGAGATGAATCGCCCAAAAGTCATGTGGGCCCCATTGGGGTAAGCTAGTACATCAACTTCCCGGGGTCATAAATTTTGCATACGATCTCCATTTTAGGTGTACGATATCCTGCTGGAAAGGTCTATCCGAGGACCACACATGTTGTTGTCAAAATCAAGCTTTGTCCTTAGTCTAATTGTGGAAAGCCCTAAAAATGTTGTTTAGGGCCTCAAAATGACCTCGAAAATCAGGGACCCGAAAACTAGGAAAAAACTACCAAGCTGGAAAACTACCAAAATGATCTAGTTGGAATAGGTGGGAGGCCACCAACATCCATGTGGATCAATCCTCCCCCCTTAGGAATCAATAGTATCCATTGTGTTGATTACCCCCATCAGATGAGGAATTTTTTGTTGAATTTGTCCTCGGGTGAGCCACTTACCTTGGTGCAGGAGTTGCCCTACTTTGACAACCCGATAAAGTTAGATCCTTTGTTCGTGAGTGCCATTGACCTAAGTGTCCACAATATGATCATTGGGTGCTTATTGTATGTAGTCTGCGTTGAGCTCTATTGGTGTCAACTGTTCTTCTATCTCTGAGGTGTCCAACAATGGTGGGAAGTATGGCCAAAGGAGATCCACGTTGAACATTGGGTGCAGGCCAAGGAAACAAGGAATGTTGAGATCAAAATCATTGTCACCCACAACCTTGGTGATGGTGTAATTCCTGTAATGGAGTGGGTGAAGCTTCTTATGGGGCCCTATAAGGCGTTCTTTCTACAAGTGTAACCACACTTTGTCTCCCACCTGAAACTTGTGTGGCACCCGATGTTGATTACAACATTACTTGTACTTAGAATTGGACTTTTGTAAAATATCCTGAACATGTTGGAGGATGTGTTGGATCCTCTCAATGAACCAAGAGGCTTTGTGAGCTTCAGTTCGAGCAGGTGATTAATCGGTTGGGATGACTGCAAGAGGTAGTGAAACATCCATGGGACAAAATGGTTGGAATCCCAATCTGACCTGATAGGGGTTGTGGTCGGTTGAGCTGTGTAAGTCTCCTTTGTAGCTATGTTGAACATAAGGAAGACTCTCATCCCATGTGCATCGGTGCTTGGAATTGTACATGCCTAGGATATGCAGTATCATCTGATTGACGACCTCAGTTTGGTCATCTGTCTGGGGGTGGAAGGTAGTGGACTTGGTGAGCTTGGTGTTCAGTAGTGACCAGAGGCTCGACCAGAATGTGCTAAGGAACCAATTGTCTCGATCCTAGACAATGGTTTGTGGGATTCTAAAATGTACCCAGACTCATTCAAAGAAGAGCTTGATAGTGGCCTCTGATGTGATTCTCTTCTTGTAGGCGGTTAGTATCACCATCTTTGAAATACGATTAACAACCACAAAGACACAATCGTTTCCCCTCTTGGTGGATGGAAGGCCCGACATGTAGTCTATTGAGATGGATTCCCATGGCATATCAGGAGTAGGGGTGTACATGCCCTGTTTCTTAGTGGTCATTTTGGCAATAACAAAGGCAGTGTAGGACCTGATATACTTGTTGACATCCCGTCGAAATTTTGTCCAGTAGAAATGTTTCTGCAACACTTTCACTATCTTTTCGATGCCAAAGTGTCTTTCCACCTGACTGTAGTGGGCTTCCCAAATAGACTTTGCTCGCTTGCTTGATGGAACACGGAGATGGCCCAGTCAACACAATAACCCATCCTGAAGATGGAAATTAGTGACAATTGAGTTTGCGCCCAAAATTTGGCATGTGGTGGTGAATTTAGGGTCTGTATCATAGAGGTTGGGCCATCTAGAGGTCTCGTGACCGCAAGAGTCTAGCACCATGGTGAGGTCTCATTCTACAATTTTCCCTGTGTCTGCGTGAACTGTAGTGGTTTATGATCTGTGTGGATGACTGTCTCCTTCCCGAGAATGTAATGTCTCCATTGGCATTAGGCTTTCATAATGGAGTACATTTCTTTGGCATAAGTAGGGTACTTATGGAAAACATTTGATAGTTTCTCACTAATATAGTCCAAGGGGTGGTTGTGATGAGTGAGAATTGGGCCCACAACATAGTCCAAAGAATTTGTCTCGATCTCAAAGGGCTGTTGCAGGTATGGTAATGAAAGTACCGAGGCTGAGCACAAGCATTGATTTAAATCATTGAACGCTTTCTTTTGGGACAGGCCCCACACAATTTTTTCCTTACCACCATCCCTGGTTACTTGCCTGAGGGCCCATGCAATATGGGAGAATCCCAACATGAACTTGCGATAGAAATTGGCAAGGCCTAAGAAGCTTCAAAGCTCAGTGAGTGTGGTTGGAATTGGCTAGTCACAAATGACCTGGATCTTGGTTGGATCCACATGCACACCATGATGATTCACGATGTAGCCTAAGTACTGGACCCTATCCATGTCGAAGGAGCATTTTTCTAGGTTAACATATGGGTTGTGTTGTCGTAGGGAGTGCATAACCTATTGAATGTGTTGCAAGTGTTCCACCCAAGTCTTGTTGTAGATGAGGATCTCATCCAGATACACCACTACAAAAGTATTGCTGAAAGGTCATAGGATATTGTCCATCATCCTCATGAAAGTTGTTGGAGCATTTTCCAAACCAAAGGGCATGACCAACCATTCAAAATAACCTTCTTTTGACTTGAAGGTTGTCTTCCATACATCTGTTTGTTCTATGGGGACCTGGTGGTAGCCGGACTTCAGATCAATCTTACGAAAGTATTTGGCCCCCTTGAGCTGATCAAGGAGGTCATCGATTATGGGAATCAAGTACCGGTTCCTGACTGTGATTTTATTTAGGGCTCGATAATCAATGCAGAGTCGCTAAGTCCCATCTTTTCTTTTGCACCAACACAATTGGGATCCCACAAGGCGATGAGATGGGATGGCCGTGCCCCTTGTGAAGCAGTTCTAGGATCTGTCACTTGATCTCCTCATTCTCTAATAGAGAATGACAATAGACTGGCCCATTGGGAAGTGGTGCTTCGGGGGTTAGATTAATGGGATGCTTGACCTTACTGTGCAGAGCTACCCCAATAGGTGAGGAGAAGATATCTTTGTATTCTGCCATGACCTTTTCCACTTGCTTCTACTATGTGGAGAGGTTGACCGCGGAGGCCCTGGATGTGGCTGCAATATTTCACTCACTTTGAGAGAGAATCACGAAGAATACAAACTTCCCGGTCTGAGAGAATACCTTCCTGCATTGCTTGGCATAGATCAAGGAAATAACACTAGGTGGGATTTCCTTGAGTATCATGTATAATTTCCTGTTCAAAGTAATAATAAAACTGCGAGGCCTAGACTCGTATACATCATGAAGTTTCCATAAAAAAGTTTGTCCCAAAAGAACATTACAAACTTCGAGAGAAGAAACATCACACAATACCTCATCTTTGAAGGGCTTGATGTTGTACCACAAGCAACACTATTGGTTGAAGCGGAGATCGCTTCCTTGGCGGAGCCATCCAATGTTGTAGGGTTGTGGGTGCGATGTTGTCGGTAGGGCTATTCGCTTGATGAACTCTTATGATATGAGTTTCTTCTAGCTACCACTATCAACGATAAAGTGCAGCGGGGTGGCTTTTACCCACATCTATGAATGAAAGAGGTGCTTGCCTTCTTCTGGGTCATCTGGTTCACTAGGATGGACCTTGGTGGTAGCAAGAGTGACACTCATTTCCGCATCAATGATATGTCTCCCTCTTTCTAGTTCTGAATCAGAGGATTTCACCTCGGCCAATAGTGATTGCTTGGAGTGAAAATCAATAGTGTTATGCTAGGGGCTCTTATGGAAGTTGCACCACTTCCCGATATCTTTCTTTGTCTTTCTAGTGTCCTTCTTTTCTTGCGACCTAGACTGGTTGTCCTAAGGTTGTTTGTCTTTGCTATGTCCTTTGTTATGCAGGTTGGGGATTCCCTTTACTTGCTTTTGATGTGAAGGTTTCCCAGGCCCAAATTGTCGCATCTTTTGTTTAAGCTTGCTCGATTTTGACGACATATCAATAGGTCGCGCCCAAGGACGAGAAGTCCAAAAAATCCATTTCAGCCTGGATGTCTCTATGCAGAACACCACGATACTTGAACACCAGATGTTGCTTAGATATTTGATACCCATCATGGTGCACAAGGTATGGAAGATATTCGTGAATTCTAGCACTGCTTGGTCTCTTTCTTGCCACGACGTGGTCCATTTTGTATACAGGTCGTCATAACTTTTGACATGGTAGTATTCTTCCTTGATAGCGTCCCTGGAAAACTCCCAGGTGACTGCGACTGTAAATAAGGAGGGTTCCTATGTTTCCTTTTTCTTACAAAAAGTATCCCACCAATATTTGACATGGGGGACGACTTTGAGGAGTGCAAACATAATATTTTCTCCGTTCGAAAAGTTATGGACAGAAAAATACCCTTCTAGCAGATTTAACCATTTGTCTACAACATATGCGTCTATTTGACCTTCAAATATGGGAATATCAAAGTTGATTTGTACCTTGAAGGGGGTAGCGCCTTTGTTTGAGGAAGATGTGTCACCTGTTGGTATCCATAGAAGGATTTGCGCAAGACTATCCATCATTTCGTTCATTTGTTTCATGAGGGATTCCTCGGGCAACATTTTGAAAGGATCTCCTATCCCGTCGTATTTGTTTTCTCCCTCCATGAGGGGTTGCTTGGGCATGCGAGAGATTTTGTCCTCAAGAGAAACAAGCTCGAGACCCAATTCTTTGTACCTTGACCTCTTCGGGGACATGCATTAAGAACGACAAGGAGCATACCACTCTGATACCACTGATTCGGATTTTATGAGAAGAATGAAAATGAATACAGATTATTATTATTATTAACACAGAGACACAAGAATAACAGAGATGCAATAACATAGATACAGTAAAATTGGTTTCTATTCAAGAAGAAAATATGTTGAAACTGTAAAATGCAGCGGAAAACAAGCTTGCTAGAATGGTAGTGGCTTATCTTTGTGACAGTTGCACTCATTCACAAGAAGATGGTTACAACGAGGCTCTCCAAGAATTTTTACAATAAATAGGAATTCCAAAACCCTAGACATCCAAAAACCTAACCCTAGGAGATGAATCTCCCAAAAGTCATGTGGGCCCCGTTGGGGTATGCTAGTACATAAACTTCTGGGGGTCGTAACTTTTGCATACGATCTTCGTTTTAGGTGCACGATAGTCTATTGGAAATGTCTATCTAAAGACTACACATGTTGCCATCAGAATTTGAATTTGTCTATAGCCTAACTATGGTGAGCCCTAAAAACGTTGTTTAGGGCGTCAAAACGACCTCGGAAGTCAGGGACCCAAAAACTAGGAAAAAACTGCCAAACTGGAAAAATTCCAAAATGAGCCAGTTGGAATAGGTGGGAGTCCACCAACATCCATCTGGATCAGTGAAGGAGGAGGAATCTTGGTAGACGAGGAAGATCCTTTGTCACTAGCTATTTAAAAACCCCACCATTTTTTTTCACCAATCATGATGTCATTGTGATAAGCAAACTGACATGACGCTCCAGTGCATCCATTCTCTAAGGGATATTTCTAAATTTGCCTTCATGCGGCTTCATACTATGGGCCATCATAGTTTTTACATGTTAGTAGAGTTCCATAGTCCCGTGGAATTTTGAATCCCTATTTCTTGTGCAACCTAGGTCGGGAATATCTTTCCCTACATGTCTATATACATCTCTCTCTTGAGTGCTATCTTGAATAGACCTCACCTCCTCCTCCAAAATGTCCATGGAATCTTGAATCAACTTCTCTACTTCTGAGTGGTAGTGATCAATCGCTTCCTCGACCACGAGGGAAGCCTTATTTTTGTGCTCATACTCCTTCCACCCTTTCACTTTCAAGACTCCATGTGAGTCAAAACACCCACCTTTAGAACCCAAAAACTGATACAATCGACCCCCAACTTCTCTAGTTGCGAACCTCCTATATAAAAAATGAAATGAAAGACAACAATGCTCGTTGAACAAAAAATAAACCCTGAACTCTTACCCATTTTTGCGGCTTCCTCCCATGTGTGTATATGATACCCACTGGAAAAAATCCATTCTCCACTTCAGTCACCATTGATGGATTCATAATGATAAGTTGATGATGCAACCTGCAAACCATACTACCTTTCCACCTGCATTGTCCTATTCAAATCATGTTCAAAGGAGCTTGCATTCATTCCCAAAGCATGAGGGACGAGATGGAGCGAATAGACTCAAGAGATGGTGGAGGGCGGACCAAGGACATACCTCCCTTGTCGTGACACAAATTGCCTTGTATCTGCCACTTTTCGTCACGTCGTGGCTAAGTGGGCCATATCTCATCCCATCCGGGTGATAATTTTAAAACAAAAATTGTGAAGATGACAACATTTTAGAGTGTGAATTCTTAAGTTGATGTGATGAGATTTTTCTTTACTTTTATTTTTAATATTAATAACAATTTTGAAAGTATATTCTGTAAAAAAAAAAATTTAATTTATAATGATTTTTTTTGTTGATATATGTAATAATTGCAAATCTTACTCCCTCTCTAGAATGAATTTTCTATAGAGTGTACCTTCTTTTCTCTTTCTTTAAAAACACATCTTTTAGCCATGTATTGGGTACCATAATGGTTAAGTGAATGAAAATGAAAATGTTGAAGCAACAACGAGGGAGGGTCCTTCAAGTTGAAATGTTGGAAGACACTTTCTCTACACTAACATTAAGCCATGGTCATGGAAAAAGGCCCAAGTCCTTTTATTTATAGCTTCCCAAGGAAGCAACTTAGTAGAAAGAGCGATCCAAACTATAGGATTAAAAATATGTTTTCTCTCTTCCAAACTCACAATGGTTATGATCAATGTGATGACAATGAGATCCTTTCAATATCAATAAATTAAATGCCAAGCTAATCCATGCCTTCCTATATCATGGTTCTTAATAGGATCTAACATAGTCTTATGGACTTAGCAATATAATTTTAGTGGAGAGATTTGAAGGGCATTAAAGACATTTTAATTCATTCTATTTGACATCTCAACATGAAAAGACAAAGAGCCCATATTTCAATTTCCTACTGACCCTTTCACCTTCTTGGCCCTATTCTTTCTTTAGGGAGACTTGGCCTTGTGCTCTTTCTAGCCTTAATCTTTAGTATGCCTATAAAGGAATTTAACAAAGTCAAATGGATTTATAATGGACGTCAAAGTTGCCATGGCCATTAAGGATGAAGAAATCACATCCATCCAAAGGGAAATTGAGTCTCTTCCTGCAAATGAAAATAGAATATCCCAAGATAATTAGAATGAAATTCAAAGGCAACAAATGAAAATAGAATATCCCAAGATAATTAGAATGAAATTCAAAGGCAACTAGATGCCTTGAGATGCTAGGTAGGAAGAGGAAACAAAAGTGGAGATCCTTAATTTACATGGACAACATAATCGATTTTCTCTATCATTGGATGTAGTTCAAGATGAAGTTGTTGTACACTAGGGATGATATAATTGTCAACCATGGATGAACATGCCTCAAAAGACACTACCCCTTTCAGATTTGGCATCAAAATTGAGAACCCTAAATGAACTAGTTGATAAAAGGAAGACCACACCTAACAAATATTTAAATATTTTGTAATACACGTTTTTATGTGAAAATTTTATTAAGATAAAGATAAAATATTAATATTTATAAGATGAAAAAGGTGATAAAGGTTTTTTTTTCTTTTTCTTTTTTCCATCCTATTTCATTTTTATTGACTAATTGACATAATATGACTCTCAAAGTTGTGCGACTCTATTTTTATTATATACGATTATATAATATAAAAAATTACAAATCTTCCTATTTTAGTAATATATTTTCTATTTCCTTATTGAAATTTGATTTCACATTACATTTTGATTATCATTGTTTATCAAAAAGTAGGAAAAAAAATACATAATTATGTTATAATGGAGGTAAAAACTAATGTAAATTCACTTAACTTTTAATTTATTTAATATTGAAAAGGATTTAAAAAAATTTATATGCAAATCTCTTTATACTTAAGAGATTGAGTTCACATAGATTTAGGTTTTTAAGCTTATATATAAAATAATGTTTGGTATATCTTTCTTAAAAAAGGTTTTAGATTTTTCTTTTTCTAATTATTAATATAATTTGATTAGTATAATGTTATTTTGCATAAAATATTATTGATATTACAATATTTTCAATACTAAAATATAAAATACACTTCCTTAATTTAA
>JZKD02S2144791.1:182389-195353 GCA_000966675.3 Picea glauca
TTTTTTTTTTTTTTTCCCATCCTATTTCATTTTTATTGACTAATTGACATAATATGACTCTCAAAGTTGTGCGACTCTATTTTTATTATATACAATTATATAATATAAAAAATTACAAATCTTCCTATTTTAGTAATATATTTTCTATTTCCTTATTGAAATTTGATTTCACATTACATTTTGATTATCATTGTTTATCAAAAAGTGGGAAAAATAAATACATATAATTATGTTATAATGGAGGTACAAACTAATGTAAATTCACTTAACTTTTAATTTATTTAATATTGAAAAGGATTTAAATTTTTTTATATACAAATCTCTTTATACTTAAGAAATTGAGTTCACATAGATTTATGTTTTTAAGCTTATATATAAAATAATGTTTGGTATATCTTTCTTAAAAAAAGGTTTTAGATTTTTTTTTTTTAAATATTAATATAATTTGATTAGTTATTTTGCATAAAATATTATTGATATTACAATATTTTCAATACTAAAATATAAAATACACTTCCTTAATTTAAATGTAATTAAAAATTTCAAAATATATAAAATTGCATATATCAACACTTTCCCTATTAAAAAAATATATAATTTACACATATTTATATCTATTTACTATTATTAAATTTATAAGTTTGAAATGTAAATATCTTTTTATATATCAAACAAGTATGATTAGGCTTCTAGGCTCTTTAATTCACCTTTTGTTGGTTGATGATATCCTTATCATGTCTAAAGCATCTATTGGTGAATGGTAGGAAATAATAAAAAATTTAGATGGTTTTTGCAAAGCTTCTAAACTCAAGATAAATGAAAAGAAAACAGTCTTTATGTAGTATGGAGTGAGACAACAGATACTGGGGGAATTATAGGCCATTTCTCATTATAATATTGTTGATCTCTCTGGTGGTTCAAGGTATCTAGGTTACTTCATGAAAATTGATAGATACAGATCGAAGGATTGGTTTTGGTTGATTGACAAGTTTGAAGCCAGGATTGACCATTGGTGCAATCGACAACTCTCCATGGTGGGGCACAATGTTCTTATGAAGGCGGTATTAGAAAGTCAACCTGTCTATTGGCCGACACTTGCCAATTTGCCTTCTTTGATTCTTCAGAAGATTAGACAACTTATTTATGATTTCTTGTGGCCAAGATGCAATAAGAAAAAAAAATTCACCTTTGTGCTTGGCAACTTCTTGCAAGACCAAAAAAGTTTGGGGGCTGGGGATTGCGCGACTTGGGAAGCTTCAGTAGGGCGATGGCGGCCAATACCCTCTGGAGGGATTTGAAACATGATGGTTTATGGCACCACATCTTGAAAAACAAATACTATCCATATGTAACAGTTGATAGATGGCTGCACACTGTTACAATTGTCGTTTTTAAAGGGTCGCAAGCTTGGAAGTACCTTTTAAAATCATTACAAATTATTTTATAGTGGGTTGCATGGCGGTCGGGGTCTGGTCACAAAATTCTATTAGGCTATGATCATATTCTGGGGATGGGAGAAGGGGCGATTTTGAATGGGGATATGATTACTGATCTCAATAGGAGAGGAATTTATTTTCTATTTCAGGCTCATGGTGAAGATCGAGTGGGGATGGTTGGAACAAATTGGTACTCTAGTGGCAAGTTGGGACTAGCTGGGGATCTCGCCCTGGAATGGGATACTTATCGCCGTGCTCTCATAAACAATGGTATTCAACTGACTGAGAATCCTGATCAACTTATCTGGGTGGGGGGTGATGAATCTGGTATATTATTGGTCAATAATGCATATGAGGTGATGGAAAAAAAGAAATGGATTTTTGTGATTGGTGGCTGGAGGAAATCCATGTAGTCCTGGACATGCTCTTTAAAAATTCACCTTTTCACCTGGTTGTTGGTTGATAATAAGTTTCTCACTTGGGATCTGCTTCAGCGAAGAGATTTTTATGGACTGAGTTACTGCTCTTTATGTAAGAGAAACCAAGAAACTGTTTTCCATCTGTTTGTGGAATGCACATTTGCCTCGAAAGTGTGGGATAAGGTTACAACTTTTATAAGACATCATGGCAAGAAGATAGGAAATACAGTAGCAGAATGTTTCAAAGAATGGAAAATACAATTCTTATCTTATCCTAGCCTGCCGACAATAATCTGTTGGTTTGTATGGAAGGAGAGAAACCTGACGATTTTCAAAGGGCATACCCCAAATTTACAAAAGGTTGCATATCTTTCTTTTCTCTCTTTGGAGAGCTGCAAAAAAATCACAAAATCTGTTGGTCGTGGAAAGTTTACAAATACTTATGCAGAATGTGGAGTGTGGGGATGGTTCGATGAAGTTACTGAAGCCTCGGGTGAAAATTGTGGCACTGGTGGCCTTATAAAAATTAATGAACATAGATGTTATAAATGGTTTTTCAATATTGGGCCTGGTTATAATACAAAGGCCGAGCTTCTAGGCGCATGGGCACTCCTCTTATTGGCTTCTCGTCTTTCAATTTTGGAAATATATATCAGGGGTGATTCCAAAATTATCATCGATTGGCTGAAAGGTTTGGGGCACCTACAAGTAGCAACAATGGAATGTTGGAAGGAACGGATCAAGGAGATAACAAAGCACTTTCAAAAGATTACTTATTAACATGTTTACAAGGAAGGTAATACTGTTGCAGATGGTTTGTCGAAACGTGCTCTTCAACAAGTTCCAGGGAAGATTATATATTATATGTGTGAAGAGGGTCATGAAGGACCTCTTCAATTTTTAAACCTCTATTAAGGGTTGGCCCTGATCTTTCTTTTTACTGTTACAGTGTTATAACTTGATGAATTTTTTGGTGTGTAGATCCTCTTGCTCTCAGGCATAAGCAGTTTGCTTTTATCTTTTCCAGACAATTTTGGGATTGTTCTGTCCCTTAAGAATTTGGTTATATAACTTTGGAGGTATGTTGCCATGGTTGTAATGTAGGCCATGTGATGTTGCTTTATGTCTCTTTTGGGCATGCTAAATGATGATATTTTTTTGTGAATAATTTATATTTTGAATAATATAAAGCGAATTTTTCTTAAAGAAAAAAGTATGATTAGTTGGAAAGCTACTTCATATAAACCAATGAAGTATGATTAGTTGGAAAGCTACTTCATATAAACTGAAAGTCTTATTTAAAAAACATAAAAGAGAGGGAATTGATATGAATACAATATTTGAAGTTTGAAAACGAAAAGAGATTGATAGGAATGTAATATTTAAAATTCAGTTGAAATTTATATGAATATGACAAAATTTATTATATAAATAAAAAATAATATATTAATTTGATGTTTAATTAATTAGTAATTTAAAAATAAAATATTTATTATTATTTGATATTGAAAACTTGATTAAAGTAAAATTGGAATTGAAACACATGTAAGAGAATAATATAATATGGATGCTGTATTTGAGTTTTGATTGATTTGAAATTTCACTTTATTTTGAATGATGATTCTGTTTTGACAAATTATTAAGGGGGGATAAAATGGGATTTAAAAGGAAGTTGAGTTAAAGATATTTGATAGTCAAATTTGTTTCCCTATTGTCAGGAATGATTCTTATCATAATTAAAAGTGAAGATTACTTTATACTTCCTGTCGAAAGAGGGTTGGTGTTTTTTAATGAATTGGAAACATTATTGTTGACGTGATGTTATTCGAATAATTTCCCATCTGTAAAGTAGAAGAAAATCGGTGTTTTTCTAACGAATAAAAAAGTTAAATCGATTTTTTTAATAATAAAATGAGAAAATATAGCTATATTAATTTATGATTTGAATATTTCAATTTAATTTTAAATTATTTTGTCAAAAAGTTCATCAATAATAATTTTTCCCAACTGGAAAATTTTTCTATTATATATTTATATAATATATGATTAAATACAAGAGGTTACATTTTCATATACAAAGTAGATTTTATAACTTTCTCTTTTTTAGTCTTTCAACTAGTCAAGTGGGAGAGTTATAAAAAGAAAGATACGGTATAGTAGAAAATCTGTGAAAGAAATAATCTGCATAGTGGCTGAAAATATGGATTGTCGAGTGGGTATTTTAAAAAATGTAATAGAGTCCTAAGATCTATATGAAAATCCTGCTTTCATTACAAGAAAGTCTGTTAAGGAGGGAGGATGAACAACTAATCTTAGCACAAGGATAGAAATAGAGGGGGGCCTTCATGGCCATTTATTGAGTGATGGTAAGATATGATTCTCGCTTGTGTCTGGAGAGCTTCCTTTGAGAGATGATCACAGATTTATTGTGCTCTCGGTGTATGTGATTGTAGCTTATTTTTGTGAATGTTTGTTGTAGTAGTCTAATTCTGTCCTTCCATGCTAAGAAGGGGATTGTTTGGAGTTCTTCCCTGCCGCTCAACCACTCAATGACAATTCTGGAGTCCCCAAGAACCTGGAGGGTTTCAATGTATAGTCTGGAAGCTAAGTATAGTGTGGCCCAGGCACCCAAAAGTTCTGCCTTGGTGTTGGTGCCCGAGCCACAGTTGAAAGTCCATTTATAGTAGGTGTTCTGAGTGATTTTAATAAGTCCTCCATCTTCACTATGTAACCCATTTGAGAGCGTTGCTCCATCAAACCAGACCATAGTAATGTCATCAAGTTCATGTATCTTTAATGTGCGATGTGGTCTTGCCTTAGAGGCATGAGAATCATTCCAGGAATTGAAGATACCAAGTGCTTTGTAGGTTGTCGCACTTGTAGAAAGAGTCCCATTGTTAAAAATGGCATTGTTTCTTTCAAGCCAAATCGCTCAACAGATTATGGAAGGAAGATGCATAAATTTGTGTTATGTTTGTGCCCAAGGGATTATTCCCATCCCAGATGGAGGTAAGATTTAGTGTTAGCTTTATTTTGTGCCAGACCTGTCTAGTGTAGCTACACTAGATAAAAATGTGATCTGTTGTTTCCGAGTCAGATTGACAGAGTTGGAAAAAACTAGGGCCCACCCAGTCTTTTTTGATGAGGACGTCCCATGTATTCAGTTTATTTTTAGTTAAAATCCAGGTAAAATATTTTACCTTAGGCAGAATGCACCAACACCAGAGACATTTCCTCCAGCCGCGTATGTTGGAGCGCCAATGTGAATTCACTATGTCAACATATACATTTTGTGTGGAGAGGATGCTAGAGTGATCGCCCCCCGACTAGTGGAGTTGGTCTTTCGAATTCGTGAGGTGGATACCCAAGTGCGTGAGGTTTGTGCAAAAAGAGTTCCAGGCGCGAGCTAAGTCCGGATTAAGACCAAGTGTTGCGCTAGAGATCCATCTGTCTAATTGATATGCTGAGCTGGAGATATTTTTGATTTGGTATAAGTACCAAATATATTTTGAATGTAGGTGTGTTAATAAATGGGGGGATAAGTGGACAGAGGCATCCAGTCTGAGTATGCGGTTGTGACCCAGATTGATATCATGTCCTGAGCCTAGAAGCCAACAAAACCAACGATTGATCAGGTATTTAGATTTCAAGAGGTTCCTCTAGAATAAAGAAGCTGTTCTAGGGATGGTCGTATGCTCTAAGAGCCAACTTTTGATAGTGTGATGACAGAGGTATTTGTCGATTATAATGGAATTCCAGATGCCCGGGTGAGTCAGTACTCTCTAGAGGGAAGTGGTAGCAAGTGCTTGAATGAAAAAGTGAAGGTTTTGAATCTTCCACCCTCCCTTGTGTTTTGGATTTTTTAGTGTATGCTAGTTGAAAAGGTGCTGCCGAGAGTGCTCAGAATAGCCAAACCAAAGAAAGTTGAAGATCAACTTTCGAAGTTTTGTGAGGACAAAAGTGGGGATGGTAGCTAGTGCCATCCAATAGACTACCTGTCCTTCGAGCACTGCTTTGATAAGAGTAAACATGCCACCAAGTGAGAGCCACCTAGTGCACCAATGCCCTGTCCTCTTTTCCACTTTTGCATGTAACTAGTTCCAGTCTGAAGGCTTGTAGGAGTTTGATTTTAAATGGTAGCCTAGATAATTTAGACCAGAGGAAAGTGGAGATAGGGTTTAGGGGAAGATGTCTTTGATATGATCCAGATTAGTTTGATGTATATTGGCAAAGTGAAAGGTAGATTTTACCCAATTGATCATCAAGCTTGTGGTGTTGCAAAATTTGTGTAAGATTTCTTTTATTTCAATCCATTCCCGAGGAGTTCCCTTGATCAAGATGAGGACGTCGTCTGCAAAAAGGAGGTGAAAAATCTTGAGAGTTTTGGACACCTTTAAACCAGATATCTTACCTTCTTCTTGAGCTAATTTGAGGAGTAGGCTTAAGGCTTCCATAGCCAAAATGAAAAGAAGAGGTGAGAGGGGGCAGCCCTGCCACAGACCTCTGCCCATGCAAAAGAAATAGGAGGATTCTCCATTGACTAAAATGGAAAGGTTGGCACTATCTACACAACTCATAATCCACTTTATCATATGGTGGTTGAATCTTGTCAGTGCTAGAACCAATCTAAGAAAGTCCCAATCAATGCAGTCAAAGGCCCTTTTTAGGTCCAATTTTAGAATAAGTGCCTTGGATTTTTTAGTTTTAATGTTGTGTAGGAATTCCTGTGTAGTGCCAATGGCATCTAGGATCTATCGGCCTTTTAAAAACCCCAGTTGTTCTATCGAAAGGATACGTGAGAGGAAAGGCTTGTTCCTTGTGGCAATAATTTTGGAAATGAGTTTATAGCGTAGGTTGCAGAGGGCGATAGGCCTATAATTTACAAAGGATTTGGGAGAGTGTTCTTTGGGTATAAGAGTGAGAAAAGTCGAGTTGATAACACCAATCACCTTACCTCGAAGTCTGTTGTCCTCCGCTAGCTCTAGAAGATCTAGACCAACCAGGTCAAATAAGTGAAGATAAAATTATACCGTCCAGCCATCAGGGCCTGGACTCTTGTCCTTGGAAAAGGATTTGAGAGCAACTGAAATTTCCTATAGAGTGCATGGTCTGTCAAATAAAAGAGCATCTTCATCCAAAACTGTGTGTGTAGAGGCTAGCCACCGAAGCTGAGATCTGCAGGTTCGCAGAGGGATTCTGTTCAAAGAAAGGTTTGTAAAAATTAGCCGCTGCAAATTTTAATGCATGTTGGCCAATGTGTGATGTTCCATCTTCCACTAAGATTCCCCAGATATGATTTCTGTTCCTACTTGTATTAGAAAATTTGTGGAAATATTTGGTGTTGAGGTCACCATTCTTGATCCAGTTGGATCTACATCTCTGTCTCCAAGTGGGTTCATCTTTTAGCATAGGAGAATTCCTCTCCGATTCTAGATCCTTTAAATCCTGACAGCCTACACCAATTTCCCCCGCACTGATATTTGAAAGGATGAGGGTTTTGATCATTGAGTCAAGCTCGAGGAGTCTATGTGCATTATGTTTTTGGAATGTGGCAGTCCATTGTTTTATTTGGGTTTTGAGGCTGTGAAGTTTCCATACTAGTCGGTGCTGGATACATGGAACATACATGAAAAGGGGGTCTGTCCAAACTTTAGTGACTATATTAATGAAACCTGTTTCCAAGAGCTAGCCTGATTTAAGTTTGAAGGGGTAGGCGATCTTGTGAGAGGATGTGTCCAAGTGGAGAATTATTGGGGCGTGATCATAAATAAAATGTAGGTTCACCCAGGTGCGAATCCTTGCCTCCAAGGTTATAAGATGCTCAGACAATAGAAATCGGTCTAGTCTCTTGGAGATGTAGCCAGAGCCCACACGCCCATTGCACCATGTGGGGGTCAAGTGATCTGGCGCATAGACCACCAACTGATGAGCTGAGAAGAGTGTGGAAAAGTAATCTGCCAGGGCGTCTTGTGTAGTAGCATCCCCCTAGATTTCTCCCACAGATGTTGTAAGATTGAAATCACCTGCAATGATCAGGTTATTAAGATAAAGTAATCCCTCATCTTCAATTTTCTCCAAAAAGGATTGTCTATCAGAACATGGGCCATACAGGTTAAGTAAGTTGATTAGTTTGTTCTATTGGCAATAAGTACCAGACAATAATATGCCTCCACAACAAATATAAGGAAGAATATCATAGACATCAGGGTCCCATGCCACTGCTAGCCCCCCGGAGGTGCCAAGAGAGTTGACTAAACATATATGCCAATTTGAATGAAACTGGTTGAGGAATAATATGGATTTTTTTACTGTCTACCAATGTTTCCTGTAGAAAGATGATGTCCGAAGAGATTTGTGAGAGTAGTCTTCTGAATGAGGAATATTTTAGGTGGCCCCCCACCCCTCTAATGTTGAGGGAGAGCAAGATCATGGTTTTTCTCTTGCTAGGGATTTCATGCCCATAAGCTCCCCAATGTCAGTAGGAAAGAGTGGAGTGTCTGCAGAATGAGAAGGTGGTATGCCCTCCTTGCAACGGGAACTGCGGTTTTTAATCAAAGATTTCTCAAAACCATGTCCTCGAGACCAAGTGTGGTCTTTTCCCAGGGAGGTCGAAGGAGTCTCAACATTGCTCAGATTGAAATCACTCACAGGTCTATTGTGTAAGGTTGATCCCAAGAAAGTAGGAAAGGGTGTAGGTGCAAGTACTTCTTTGTAAGTGGTAAGAAGCGCATTCAGAACATCACCAAGCTCACTTTCACCAGACTCTGTCTCACTCAGACCCGACAAGCAGAAAAAATCATGTTGGAAGGAGGCCTGTTCATCTGAACTATTTTTCACCCGGTCATCAAAACAATCAGGTTGTTTGTGATCTCGCTTCTCTAGAGTGTGGTGAGGTGCAAGAGTTAATAATGGAGTAGTCAAGGGAGAGATCAACACAGAAAGTGAAGGGTTATCCCGATTTAGCGGGGGGTAGATAGTGTTATAAGATGTCTCAAGGGTAAGTGCTCGCATCTCTAATGAACATCTCGTATGAGGGATAAGAGTAGAGGTAGATCGATATGGACTCGGATTAGATGGAGGAAGTGGCAACTCATACTGTGTACTGGCCAAGAACTCACCAACAGTATTTGGAATGGGATATATGGGATGTAAGTCTGATGAAGAGGGGGCTGTTGGAGTGGAAGAGTCTCATAAATTGTTTGGCAGGCTGTAGTGAGAGCGAGTGGGTGCGCTGGCTAAAATATCACCAATAGTATTTGGAATGGGAGATGTAGGGAGAAAGTCTAATGTAGAGGGGACTGGTGGTGTAGTAGAGCCTTGGAAAGTATTTGGAATGGGAGATGTAGGGAGAAAGTATGATGAAGAGGGGACTGGTGGTGTAGTAGAGCCTTGGAAAGTATTTGGTAGGCTGTAGTGTGTGCAAGAGGGAAGAGCTCTGGGAGAGGTGGCCGGTCTCGAGGTATGAAGAGGAGAATTGTTAATAAGCTCTAATTCTAGAGAGGAAATAGATGAAAATAGGGTGGGATAGATAATTTTGATCTTACTAGAGATGGTGTCTAGTCCAGTAGTGATTCCATCATCCGGGTATTTTGGTATATGCAACTGCGAGTGTGGAGGTGGAGAGTCCATATGGGAGGTTAGCTCAAGCATAGTTTCCTTTGAAATATCCTCCTTTGGGACACATGTGCAAGTCTTTCTTAAGTGTCCAGTATGTCTGCAAAGTGTGCATCTGAAGGGGATGCCAAGGTAGTCTAGCTTCTAGAGAGAGATGTGTCCCCTCCATTCTATATCCAGAGTTTCAGAGAGGCCCTTGTGAATATCCATCTCGACTAGTATTTTTGCCAGTTTCTTATCTGAGATAGAGAGAGTCTTAGAGTCTACAGAGATGAAGCGCCCTAAAGAGTTTCCAGTAACCATGAGGGCTTTTTCATTCCATAGGTAGAGCGGTAGTCTAGGAAGGAGTACCCACAGATGGCGAAGTCAGAAGTAATCTTGAGAAGTATCAAAGCTTACTCTCCACCATTTTAGCATGAGGATGTTGTCTTCTAGTATCCAGAGTCTATCCAGGATGGTTATGGCATCCTCAGGAGAGTTAAAATGGAAGTATAGCCATCCACTCCCCAGTTGAGAGAGAGTGGGGACATATCCCATAATGGGTTTCCAAGTATGGGCTATCCAAGTGTCCATATCAACATTGCAGAGGTGTCTATCAGATATTCTACCCACAAGGCTGAAGAGAGCCATCGAGACAGTATTTTTCAGTCATATATTGTCACATACCCTCTACTCAAAATCAAACTTTTTTTGGATGTCGGTGAGTGTTATATTTTATGATATGAATGTATGCTGTAGATGTATGTTAGGCATTTGCAGGAGTTCTTGATTTCAGGCTTGAGAAGTCTTTGAGGCTCTCAAGATCGTTCAAATTTCCCTTTGAGCCGAATTATCTCATTCGATTCCCTACTGGAATCTCTGATGAAATCCCGATCCATAGGTCCTTAATTTTCCCACACGACTCTTTTGCACTTAACCGTGAACTCTCACGATGTAATTTCAGGTTTTAGAGTTTCTTCTTTCTAATGTCGAGAGTTCCTGTCCTCTTGAACTCTCGAACTCCGATTCGCCGATGCACTCCCTTCCGACCGTAGTCCTCCTGGCTATGCCCCCTAGTCCATATGAATAGTCCTTGTAAGACCATAGTCTTATCTCCTTATCGGGATTCGGGGTTTCACGATCCTCGATGTCACGAACCTCTATCCCCGCAATCTCCCGATCTCCGATGAGCCAATTCCCCGTCTTTGGCCCTTATCCCCTTTTGGCTAGATTCTTGGTCCACATGACCACTATCTCACAAGACCACAACCTTACCTCCCTTCGGGGTTTCGGACATCGCAATGCCGAAATGCATAAACACCTTGTGCACGGGATCCCCGATATCTCGACCCTCGATTGTCCGACCTGACATCAGCTAGGCCCCACAACAACGGAGCTTTCTCCCCCTTGTCGGGGTTTCGGACTTCGCGATTCCAAGTTGCAGGGACTTCTTGTCCACGAGACTCCCGATATCCTGACTCACGATTTCCCAATTGACGATTCTCCTTTCGAGACTTTTTTTTTTTCGATATCGCTCAATCGCTGCCACGCGTCCCAAGAATGGACGGTTCATATTACCCCTTGCGTTTTCGAGACTTTTGATGTCCCGAATTTCATGACCTCGGAAACTCCGATTTCCCGAGTGCTGATATATCGATGTCTAGTGTCCGGATCTCCGGAATGAATGATCACATGACACATGTCCTCTCTCAGACGGACGACCCAGATTTGTGTCGGGGTTTTCAAGGTGGACTTACCTGATCTCCTGTCCACGGGAATGCCGATATCCCAACTCCCGACTCCTCGATCTCCACCACGTGTCTCCACTAACGGACGGTCCATATCGTTCCTTCCTTTGCGCACTCTCTGGACGTGGAAATCAATGGTCCAAATCCTTCCCTCCTACCAATCTGGCGGCTATTGTGCTCCCCCCTGAGCTTGCGCACTTTCCTCCAAGACTTGGAAGAATTCCAAGTTTCCAAAGGCCTCAACGTTTGTCTTCTTCCTTTGCGAACTCCACAATCTGGACTTCTCAATTTCGAAGTGTACGGACTTCTTGTCCACGTGTCCTCCTATGATGGACGACTTAGATTGATTCCGGGATTTTCACTATGAAAATTCCCGATGTCATGTCATCGTGACTCCCGATTTCACGAATGCCAATATCCCAATGGCCACGCCTCTCGTCAGGACTTTCAACCTCTTGTTTTCGAGGGCTTAACCCTCATGCATCTCTTAACGGATCCGACGACTGTCAGGTTTTTCTAGCTAAGATCTAACGACTCAAATCAGTCCCACACTGTGTACTCTCTTACTGCTCTCTGGACGGGAAAAGAAACCAACGGTCCAGATATTCCCACAGACCTTGGGGATCTACGGTCCCGATTTCCTCACTATTCACGAAGGTAGAGGAAAAGGGGCAAGGTATGTAACGCCCTTGTTTCTTTCGTCAATCTAACGGTCATGAATGACCCGGGAATCTTACGATGGGATCTCGTCCGTCGATTGATACTTATCCCTACGCTGCTACTTCGGTATTTTAAGAAGGTCATTCCTCCTCGTACAGGGTTGTTAAGACTTGTGCATTCAAGTCCTTTTTCCAGGTTCTTGGTAAACCTTTCCAAGGAGGGAATCTTTGTGAAGAAGTCTATTCCGGGGCATTCCTGGAGAGAGATAAGGGAAACAAATTCCCAAGAATGGACTGGAAATCTGACTTGGTTCAACTTGTGCATAATTACATTCATTTATCAATCATAAGCCATGCATGGTTTTTCTGTTATAAGCATATATCTACCATTTCTTATCAAAACACTACACAGACATTCTTATACTGTAATCGTTCACAATTTCACAGTTTATGAGCATATATGTCAGCATATGAATTTCAAGATGCAATATGAAAAACACTTATCAGAAATAACACTAGAAGTGGGTGAAACTGCTGAGAGGAGTGCTCGTTTCCACCCAACCGTAGGCTTAGCGACTCCCAGCGGATTTACCACTAGCCACCCCTGAGCTGAGACCACGACGCTGTGAGACTGCGTCTCTCTGTCTTCCAGTGACTAGGAGCGAAGGTTGCAATCCTTCCTCTCTGCTATCACTCACTTTGCGTAATGCTAGAGTTCCCCTTGCATCTGCCCCCCCGAATCACTTCTTCCCCATGCCTTATCCTCTTGCAAGGTTGCGTGTGGCGCGATTACCCTCGCACTGATCAGGCCTGACGGCTCTACGAATAGGTGGTTCACCTCCCCATCCCTCATTAAGCCATCAACCTGCCAGCCTGCAAGGCATTAAATTCAAGTCCAGCGAGTCGCTTTTGGTTCTCCGGGCCAATGGAGTCCAAATAGGATATTCATTCTCGTTGGAATTTAATGCCACCTTTCCAGGTTCCCTCCACCGCCATCGTGGTCTCTTTTTCTGCACATCCCCTCTCAACAGTCCTTCAATAAATTCAAAATGTTATTCACATTCATTGACCTCTTCCTCAAGGTCCATTTACATCACATATTCACATTT
>JZKD02S2144791.1:216969-231752 GCA_000966675.3 Picea glauca
TCTGGGAGATATCCCAAAATCAACTAAACTAAGCAAATAAAATGCAAGTGAAATCTGTGAAACATCCCCTAACTGCTCAACAACTCAGTTGCAAATTCGAATTTACCTGCAATAGAACATAAATATTCAATTAGAAAGATATTTCATTAAGAAAATAATAAAAAATTGATTCCACAGACTTAGCTACAGAATCTTCTGATTCTGTATCTAGTCAAGAATAGCAAACATGACCAGATATCAATCAAATGAAATCAAATCCAATCATCTTTTAATAATCATCAAAAAATGAATTACTAGTGATTCAATTGAAATTATCATTCAAATTAAACAATATAAAAAATGAATGTAATCGAAACAGAGTAAAGAATGCTCTGTTTTCAGTTATCTTAAAACATGGTCAAACCTTGACAGGCCTGTTTCGTATCAAACGAAATTAAGCAGTGAATCAAGTCATATGAGATACGATGTAATCGTAATCAATAAAACCATAATCGAACAAAATCATAATCATATAAGATATGATTTGATACCATTGAACGCAAAATAGATTTGTTACAGCTGTAACAATATACATAAGTTCATGTCGTTTTAATCAACAGTAAAGATAGGCAGGCATAAGACTCATTCTATTGTGATCAAATACCAATATGGAAGGCTGTTACGATATATTGAAAATGAAACACGTGTAAAAGTATTGACTAAAAATCGACATAGGTTTTGATTGCTGGGCATTACATAGTCAAGATCCAACGGCATTGATAATCATAAGCTGGGCAATAATCCAATAAAATCGGGTTTGAGTCATCCTGGGCATGATTGTTTCCGTTTTGCAAATCCATTCGTAACTGAATATCCATTATTATTCCAATTCAAAAGAGAACAGAGCCGACCGACCACAATGAATTGACTGGCTGGGACTTGTATGACTGTTACGATTTTACGATTTGGGTAAAGATAAAACAAAACATTTTTTTAAACATAATCCAAACCATATCCAAGCTGATCAAATTCATACTTAAATAAAACCGTAAAAGATAACCATCGTTACATATGTGTATCATAACCAATTCGGATCGCAACATAGATCATGTTCCAAAATTTGAAATGCAAAACAACTTGTCTATAATAGATGCAACAGAACATTCAATTGCAATCGATTTAAAACAATCAAATCCATATTATGATTAATAGAATCAAAACCAAATCCAATTAAAACCTTAACGATAACAAAATTCGATTTACCAAACGAAATTATATATAGCAATGCATGCTTATGTGACAGAGCAGGTCAATGATGTACACATAGTTTATGAATATGTCATATAAATGGGTGAAAGTCATACTAGCGAGATTGTTCGGGGTATGCCAATTTCGAATTGACGAATGTTGTAGCTGACTCAACATTCTTAAATAGAATAGAACCAGTTGTTCGCTACTTCTTGTCAGTGGGTTGCACCTTGGCATTCTGACTCGTGAGTTTTGCCACCTGATCTTCCAGAGCATAAATTCTGGATTGCAACATAGGCACATCTAGGTAGTATCTTTCCAACCATAAGCCACACTGATCGCATGGTGAAACAATTGGTTGAGCAGGAGAGGGTTTTGACAAGTCACCGAGGGTTTCACGAGGCATTTCAATGCCAGGAAAATTGGGATCATCCCACAAACAAGGTGGTAGGTTTTTGACAAAGTCGTAAGGAGGTTTATCACACAGACCTTCTAAGTAGAGATACTCATCTGCAAGGAAACGTTTAATCTCCGAGTCGGAATCTTCGCTGACCATGATAAGCTCAGGGTTAACAGAGGGTTTCGGTTTATTTCTCGCCATGCGAGAGATTAACCGGGCGTTTTTCTTACCTCTAGAATTTGCATTAGATTTAACTTTAGGATTTTTGGCTATGGGTTTAGCAATTTCAACATGTTTGGTCATAGACATGGGCAAGTTCATAGGTGAATCGGGTAGAGGTTTGGGTAGAAAAACATTGTAAGGCACAGGGGGGATAGGCTTGCTTTCGCTCACCACAGGTTTATCAACCTGTGGTGGACTTGAGTACTCAAAGTTATTACGACTGAGAAAATCACCCCAACAGTCACGACGTAACCCCAATTCATGAACCATAATAATTTTAATCAACCCAAAATGGAAGAGGCTGGTATCGGCCTGGTTGCGTTTGTACCTTTTATCCATCTTAAACAGAATTCTATGAAGGTAGTGAGGCATATTGAGTTCAAAACCCCAAAAAACCATCAATAGACGAAGGTGATACAAGAAAATGAACCCGTACCTGCCCTCGCAAGTAATGAATTGCTTGATTATCATTAGCAGGTCATGCCATCGTTGTTTTAACATATTTGCAGGCAATCCTTTGTCGCAGGAGTCCACCATTCGAGATTGGAAGAGCAATGTCCACGGGACATCTTCCATTTTACAATTTTTAGACCACTTCTGTCCCGTAGCAGGCAGACTGGTTGCAGAGCTAAGAAATTGATCATTAATTTCAAGTTGCACATCCCCAACCTTGGCTCGGTAGCCATCGAAGGTTAACGCAAATTTCCGAGCCACGCTAGGGTTAGAAACATCGAATTTTCTTATGAATGGGAGCAATCCGAACTTCTCCAGGTCGCTGTAGATGCCATCGAACATGAGCAATGCTTGGCAACCGTTGGGCTCGACCCTTACGACTGGAGCCATGGCTTGTGTGCATAGTAGGGTTTGAATTGAAAAATACAATACACAGAGTCAAAAATCGTTACAGCTAACAGCTGCAGCGCTCAAAGGGGAATGGATTAATTGTATGCGTGCGAAGGTGGTGGGATTACCACCGCCATGTAGGATAATAATGGCACAGTACAGTGCTGTTCCATCCACCATAATATCGTTTAAACCATATGAATTGGCCAACCCGACACTTTGGGCGGTGGAACATTGTATCAACTTGCCATACCATATATTATATCAGTGCGCCATTGCATAACTTACAAACAATACTCCAAAACCCATAAAACAAACATACGCCAAGTAATGATCCAAATCATAAAATCAAAACCCAAATTTAAATGTTTATCAATCGTGCCATCGCATAAGTTCAGACCATTAATTCAAACCAAAAGTTTACCCAACGTGATTTCATAACTTCAAACCTTTGTCATTCAACATGAAATCAAATACTCATATATTGATCATGCGCTCATAGCATAATATATAATCAAAGTTTTATAAAACATTGTAACAAAAGATCTTATAAAATCGATAAGTCAAGAGCTCATAACAATAAGGATCATATCATATAAAACCAAGATCAATCATGACCCTTATAAAATCAAATGTAACAAATAAATTTTCATGCTCAATGGCTTATTAATCAAATAAAATCAAAATGCACAATCAAAGTGAGAGTATATAAACGGACATAGTTTGAACAAAAACCACTCCAGCCACTTAATAGCAAACCAAAGGTAAGTGCCTTTCAGAAGATGATAACAGTCCAAATAACGATGGAGGGGTTTTCACACTTTCAGTTGTGAAAACTGAAACGAAACCAAATTGCAATTGTCGCAATAAATAAAATGTCTTGTTGCAAAATGCGACGATGACTTGTCATTTATGAGACAATAGGTGTAGGCAGCTTTTAGGGCGATTAAAAAAAAAATTGAATTGGCTG
Source organism: Picea glauca (assembly GCA_000966675.3). Classification (NCBI taxonomy): domain Eukaryota; kingdom Viridiplantae; phylum Streptophyta; class Pinopsida; order Pinales; family Pinaceae; genus Picea; species Picea glauca. Next base: position 220,632 of record JZKD02S2144791.1, read on the forward strand.
CCAATACACACTTTTATTTAAATCTAAAGAAAATTAAAGGTTTTGAAATCAAAATAGTGTAATTTACTTTGGGGTACTAGTTATTTTTTCTCATGATTTTTTCAATATATTTTATTTTGCATCATCAATGATCACCTTCCACTCCCTCTTTGTAATTGGGGGAGGATGCTCATACCTCGGGTTTCTTTCCAAGATTCGTCTATAAACATCCCGCATATATTTTAAATATTCTCCCACTACAAAGGTGACCTCTTTTTTGTTGAAAGTGTCTACTCCAAAGAGGCCTTCAAGATAATCCATAAGTTCTTTTTTGAGGTTGGAATTATGAAAATTCTACCTCATGCATAAGGTTTCCCCAAAAATCAACAAGGCCCTGCTCTCTAGGTGCCTATAAAAATGGTCATTTCCTACACACAAAAAAATATGATCATTAATTTAAAAATAATAATCTAGATGATTTGTGTATGAGATGGACAACATGAAACAATTAAAATATGAAGAATTGCCTTAGAGTCTTATTTTTTTTAATGCAAGTCCGTTATCGTCAACCAAAAATGTGCATGAAAGGGTCCCTGTGCTAATCACATGTCTAGCTCCAAGAAATGCAACCTTGTCAATGGACACATCATCATCCTCATCTCTTTCACCACCTCTAGAGCCTGACCGATGTGTGGATGCTTGGAAGTGCGTGTCATGGCTCCTATCTAAATCACGTGTGGAAGATGGAGAAGTAAACAATACTATAGCAGTTGTATGACAGCCCCCGTTAGGACTCTGTGGCGTCTCTGCAATGCCACTACTACCAACACTGGGTTGAACATGCTCCAAAATTCTATTTATAAAAAAGAAAATGTTTTTTCGTGAGATAATGTAAAAGTTAAAAAATAGACTTTCATAATTGAACATATGAGTACATTAAAAAAAACACTTTAACTTATGGCTATTACCTTATATGTGTTAAGCTATGACACAAGGATATTGATCCTTTATAGGACATCAAGAGTTTGATCTGGACGGTCTAACAAGCTATCAAGTTCCTTGTTCGCTTTAATGATCTTCTTTTTTATTAATACTATCGGATCAGGGGATGAATACAACCCTTCCTCATCGGCATAATCATGATCAACATGGTTTTCCGACTACATATAATTTCAACAAAATCAATGTTATTTCAGTTATATAAACAAATGAAATAAATGATTTCCACACAAATAAAATTATATAAACAAATGATAAAATTCACGTAAAATGAAAATCGAATTTGATAATCATTTACATGTTTCATGACTGGTCCTTTTCCATGATCATCCTACCACATTATAATATGATTAGAACCCCCAAATATTTTAATTTTTTTTAAAGATAACAAAAAAAATGATTACCACCCAAATAAAGTCAACCTCAACGATCAACCTCCCACATTATTATAAAATTGGGACCGTGAAATTTTAAAACATTGTTAAAGATAAAAAAAATATAATGCAATAAGTAGAGGTTTCTTAAAGAGGTGTTGCATAAGTACCCGCACACTATTAGTCGATGTTTCTATTCAATTCAAATGGTAATCCACTAATAACTCTTCCGTGGGAGCTATCTTTTTTGTTGTGCACAAGACTACCCGATTCTCTTCATGTCCCTCATATATGCAATTTGGTTGCTTGTTTGTTGTCTCGAGTTGTGTGTTGTTTATAAACCCTGCAATATTTCTGGAAGGTTTAGGCCTTCCATCAATATAGATAGTCTCTCTCTTATTTTTATCATTGTTTATTAGCTATATATAATTTGCGGCGAGTGCATATCTATGCATACTTCGCATGTACCAGACCAACCACATCCAATCGTTATAATTGTAACACAGTCTGACATAGTCCATCAATTCAGTTACTGTATTGTATTTTACAGTTATCCCATCCATGGAAAATAACCCCAGGCCATGTAGGGAGGATGGTGCAATGCGATATGTCCTATTGTTGACACTAAAGTCAATGTCTAACAAAGGCAGTTCCTTAGGTACCCATTGTTTCACCAGATGATTATACCTAAATGGAACCTCTATGTCTCCTATGCTCTCATCATCATAAGAGAATGATCCTCCTTTGGCAAGAAAAAATTCCATGCGTCTACGAAATTTTCTTCTGACTTTTTCACCTCTGGTCCTTGTTTGTGTATCATATCTACTAGATGCAGTCACATTTCCCTCTATTTGTCCTAAGATTCCCTCACTCGAGGAAGAAATATCTGACAGGTACCTTTTTGGTTGTACCTTCGATAGTCACATGTGCATGTGTTGTTAGTGAGTAGTCCATCCTCATCCTAGTTCCAATTTTTGAACTTTTTTTTCTATATTCAAAGTTCTAAATACATTTTTTATATCTTTATTTTTGGATGCACAATTAGAGGGTGCAATTACCTAAATTAGTAGGGGCACTCATGCACATAGATTCCTAACTTAGTGAAGCGTATGAATCTCTAGGTGGGTGCACCTTAATTTGACTCGCTTATCCATGCAAGCAATATGCACTATGGTTAGATTTCACACTACATAATTTTTTTTCCATGCATGTATATTCATTCTACCTCTCTTATTACTAGTTTATAAAGGGGAATTTAGGAACACCACTTTATGGTCCAAGAGTTGAGTTTTGAGCTATAGCTTTAGCTTTTTGTTTCAGATTTAATATAAAATCAATGATGATGTTTTGAGTCTTTATATTAGAATGTTTTTCATTTTAATTATCAATGGCATGTGTTTGTAGGTTAAAGTAATCCATAACATAAATTTTGATAAGTGTTTCAACTTTAGTGATCTATAGTTTTAGGTTAGTTTCTAGAGTGCAAAATCTTCTCAACATGGTCAAATGTTTTATGGTATTAGAGTGAATTTAATGAAACATTCTAGGAATTTGTGTATGTATACACAAATTAGTCTTAGATATGAATACAAATTTTAAATTTCCGTCTAACTTCAACCCATGGAAATGTTAAGCATAGATGATGTTGGAAGACCATGATCTTTGGTATTCTATGGAGATGGTAGAGACTACCAATCATGTGTTGTTAGTATAACATAAAAACAAGATGGCCAAGAATTAGGGGTAATACCCCTAATTCCATGGATTCAAACAAAAATTTTCATTAAAACTATGCTTGTTGTAGAAATGTCATCACCTTTTGATATGGAACAAAATGGACCCTGAAGAATGGCCATTTGTACTAGATATGCTTACTCAAGTTGAGGAAATGCTCATAGAAAGAGTGAATCCAATAATGCAAGTAACCCACACAAGAGGTGGACAATACAAATATAGTATTCACACTATCAATTTCCCATAGGACATGAGTACAATTGTCAATTAATTGCCTCACCAAATTGAGGACTTGGACATCTTGCTTGTGAGAAGGAACAAATCTTACCAAATATATTATGAGTTTTTTGTTAGTAGATATCACGTTATGGAAAATTTGTGTGAATTCATATATTATGTTGTCAATGGAATCAATTATTTTCTTGCAGTCAATTTTGTTATACAACAATCTCTTAAGGATGGTTTATGTGTAGCTTTGTTATTAACACGTATAGTGTATTGTGCTTCTTCTAGGTTTGGGATTCAAAGTGGAATGAAAGGGAATACTTTAGTGCTCATAAATTAAAAGTAGAGAAAAATGACCTTTGTATGGCTATCCTGGTTCAAGAAATAATCAATACAGATTATGCATTTTTCATTTATACAACCAATCCATTGTTAGGAAACACATCAGAGATTTATGCTGAGGTAAAAAATGTTTTTACTATTCACTATGTGACTCTTGTAATGCTGGCATTTACTTATTTGGGGTTATGTTATTCCTAAAAAATTGTGAAAGGTTTAGGAGAAACATTGGTGGGTGCTTACCTTGGTCGAGTAATGAGTTTTGTTACAAACAAGTTTACCTTACAGTCTCCCAAGGTGACATTCACATTAACTACATTTATATTTTAGTAATTATTTTGGCATTCCTACTTTTTATGAATGTCTTTTAAGTGACACAAAAAAACCAGTGAGGTTGGAAGTTACAATGTATATAAAATCAAGTTGATGCATAAGGCATCTATAATTTAGTGTAATCTAAGCCTATGCTGAAATCATAGTAATAATTTCTAAAAACAACAATATAAATGAATGTATAAGCTAGTATGTCTTTAGAGTCTGGATCAATGAAGTCTCTACTAATCATTAAATTTTTTTGTTTGGTTGATGTTCAGATAGTTGGTTATCAAAGTAAGAAGGTGGGTCTCTTCATAAAACAGTCAATCATATTCTGGTCAGAATCAAATGGTGAATACTTGGAAGGCTATGCAGACACTAGGATTTATGACAGGAAAACATTTGATCCATATAGATATAGATATACTTGTGTGTGTGCATGTTATTTTTGTTGTGAGTTAAATAATTTCTCTATCTCTGGCTTAAAAGAGTCACAAAAGGTTATAGTTATTGAAAAAATGTCTCTAATAACTAGGCCTTCAATTGATGTCTGCAATGTGGACACTTAATAGCCCTCAAAGTACATCACCAAAGCAGTTAGGCCTTTTAATTTTATATTCAGTTACCTTTTGAATTGGTAAATTAACATTGAATAATGTTGTGGTATACCCATGGACCAAGAGGAGAAGCACTTGATTGATTACTCTACAGACAAACTAATAGTAGACATGAACTTCCAATACCCAATTCTCTCAAAGATAACAATGACTGGAAGTGTAATTGAAAAACTCTATAAACGTGCCCAAGACATTGAAGGTGTAGTTAAAGATGGTGAATTATACATTTATCAAACAAGACCTCAGATGTAAACCACCACTTATTCAGATATCATATCAGTTTCTCTAAGAATGAAAGGGTTGTTTCAATGATTGTAGGAGTCATCAATGTGTATAAATATTAGTAAGGTTGTTACGAACATGCTCAAGCTAACCAAAGATTAACTTTGATATGCATAAAATTATAAGAGGGATGTTCCAAAGATGCTCCTCCAAACAAACATAAATCAAATAAGCAATAATGTGTAACCATTCATAGATTAAGGGCAACCACATATGAAACCATAACATGAATTAGAAACAAGCGGGAAGCCTTTTATTGGGAATGAATAGCCAACAATATATCAGTCTTCAAGTACAATTCCACCACAAGGTCAAAAGGGCCAAGATGCGCCACACATAAACTTGAGACCCTAGCTAGGGAAGACCTCAAAGGAGAGTGAAAATCCCTAATTGTGATATCACAGTGAAAGAACCTCAATCTGACACAAATATTACATTAAGAAAAAGTGTGGGTTTCACCTCAACCCTATTGTTGAGCTAGCAATAACCCCTCCACTTTTTCCTCTTCATATAGGACCTAAGCAAAGGGACCCCTCCACTTTTTTCCTCTTGATACAAGACCTAAGCATAAATTGGGGACACATTTTTTGATTATGGTGCCTAAAGTATTGATATTGGTTGGAGTTTAGATTTGATAATATTAGTTGGAGTCTTAGCTTTGATTGGATGAGTTTAATTTTGGAACTATATCTTGAAGCTACCTCGCTTGCTCACAAGTTCCTTTCTTTCATTTAACCTTCAGCTTGGATTGCTTGAGATTTCTTATCTTCGAGCTTATGATTTTGAAAGTTTTGCCAAGTCTGGATTTTCCCATTGACAACCTTCTTTTATTAACACTTTGAATTCTTTGAAGTTTTCTATTTTTTGTATTCCCTCACAGTTTTCTTTAATGTGACATTGCATAGACCATTCAAATTGCGAACTTATTGACCTCTGCAACATTATGCATCTTTCCTAATTTTCCATCCTTCGAATATTGTATTCATCGTTGGAAATCCACTTATTGCACTTGTTATAACTTTAGAACTTCACAACATTTGTGATATGTTGCAAGTTGGCCAAACTTCCAATGTTGAAAAGGTTTTGACAACACATCTCCATAGAATTTTGCAAAAGGGTGATGGTTGAAATGTACGCAAAGTGTTACATGTCATAGAGATTCAAAAGGTCGCAATATTAACAACCTTAAAACAAGGTGAAAATTTTGAAGTCTTGGCAAGTACGATATATCACAAAGAAAAAAACAAACATAGTGATGGCATAAATTTGAATGCTCACACAAATGTCGTGAGTGGTTGCAAAATTTGAAAACTCCAAGTCTCACAACAAATGAAACCAGACATATTTGGGTTTTGTGATACATTGCACAAGAATAGAACTTTGAATATTGTTCATCATGTGACAAAGCTCAAGGAGAAAAGGATGAGACTCGTACCTTGTCACACTGAACCAAGTTTTGAAAAATTCTAGCCTTGAAAAAAAACACAATGGGAAAGAGTTCAATCCTGTAACATGTTGCACTAGATGGGAACTTATATAGTTGACTACCTTGCAGTGAATCACTTGTAAAAGGGTTTCTAAAGGTGTGACAATTTTTGAAAGGCCCAAAAAAGTTTGTTAAAAGGGGAAAAGTGAATATAAATATTCAAGGTAAAATTGAAGAGGAGTAAGTGGCTTTTATGCTAAATTTCACCCTTTCATTTGTTATCTCCCAAGAAGACTTTTGAAACTGCTTGTCATCTACACCTATCAAGGGGAAAACATGCTCCACCTCACCTCAATCTCCAATTACCCATAAACACCTATACATTTATACACTATCAATTACATTTCCAAGTTTGGATTTAGCATTGGTTAATTCTCCTAAGCTTAATTGGTTTATTTCATTTGAAATATTGACATGTCCCTCTTTTGTTGTTTCCCCTTTTCCCAATGTTTTTTCACCCATCCTTTCTCCTCCTACTATGTGTTAGCATTGATATCATACCAAATGGTAGGGAATTTGAACCACTTGCACAAATCTTGACCCTAATCTTGGCATGAGAAAATGAAACTTCATAAGAATGGTTCCCATACCATGGTTATTTGTTTCCCAATGCTTGGTTCTTTGACCTTATCACACATTTGACTTGGTACCATTCTCTTCCAATCTCAATCTTTGTCCTAACTTAGCCAAACCAAGTAAGGTTATTAGCCTCAATTCAAAACAGAAAAATGGATTGTGTAAGAAATGAATGAATGCACAACGATGTTGGAATTGATGAATAAACATAAATATGTTATAAGGTCAAAGGTGTCAGTGTTTCATGGAAACCTACACAGGAGATCTATATAAAGCATACACAAACAAAGCTTATCAAGAAAAGGAAGAGAGATACACAAAGAAGAATGAGAATCAATGCATATTATGATCTTATCAATGAGTGAGTGATCTTCACTCATATAGGCAATGATATCCTATAATTAGGAATGCATGCATAATAGTGATGGTATAATATTAGAAAGTCTAAAATAGAACTAGTCAGTTAACTCCCTCTAAACAAGTGTTATTCCCACTAAAATAGTGCGCCGAAAATAGAAATTTATCCAACACCCCCCCTGAACATCACTATGGAGTAAAAAATGAGTCTCGACTATTAGGCCATATTAGGTACTCATGTACAATGCAACTAATGAACACTGAATAAAAGTGAGGAAAGAGGGAAAAACACATGGGAACAAAACCCCCCCTCAAAAGATAATGTATCAAAAGAATAAAATGGTAGCTGCTAGGCAACTGCGTTCTTCACTGCAAGATGATCTTGCAAAGTCTAAAACTTTTTCTCACTGAAAGTCTTCATGAAGATGTAGAAATATTTATGGATCTGATGAAGTCCTTTGGAAACCTCTCTAGCCTTGTACCTCTTGATCTTGTGGACCCATATGAACCTAAAAATATTCCTTTCTGGTGGAAGTGGAACCAGATTCCAGGTTTGGTTCTGTAGGAGTGAGTCATACTCCTTCTGCATCGCTTCTTGCCATAATGGATTTCCCACAACCCTATTGTAGTTCTGTGGATCAATAGATTGAACCATTAGCAATGCATGGGCATCGTAGGTTTTGAAGCTGAAAATACATGAGAAGGATCCTCATGCTGAGATCAAGTCCTCCTCGAATCCAATGGATTCCCTGCAAGGTTTTCTACTTCCTGCAGTGTGAATTGTGCCTTCTTGGGCATTTGCTAAAGACTCAGCACTAGCTTCTTATCTAGATGTACTACCTGCTTATTTCCATGTACAAAATATGAGTGTATGGAATCATCTCTGATGTCTGAAACTGATGGAAGAACAAGAGTATATGCATGTTTCACTAGAGGTTCATGCAAAGTACTCTTGTTATGTGTAAGTAGAATAGATGATTCATCGTCAGAAAACTTAGTGAATTTATACAACCTTGACTTGTGATCCACCTCACCAATTGCAATGATGGAATTGTCATGCATGTCAATTACCGAAACTAAATCTGATGTAAATTCAATCTTTTTACCTTTTTGAGAGATATGATAAACTGAGAGCAGATTCATAGAAAGCTTTGGAACATGTAGAACATTCTCAAAACTTCCATTTTGGAGTTCCACTCTCCTTTATCTTGATACTACTACTGGATTATCATCCCCCATAAGAATATGGGGACTTGAGCATGGACTCAAAGAAGAGAAAACTTCATCTTTCACTGCCATATGATGGGATGCACCAGAATCTATAGTACATGAATCAGATGAGGAATTAATTGCAACTAGAAAATGATGATAACCTTTCTTAGGAGTAGGATCTTCTTCCTTCTTCTTCTTGACTCCCTCTGTATTGAAGTTTCCAAGGTTGTTCTATTGAAGTGCCTGTGCTATAAGGTTGATCTTTTTCTTCATGCATGTGGATTCTTCATGATTTAGTTTATTGCACTAAGTGCACTGCTTTCCCTTCTTCTTCTTCTTGGAATCTGAAGAGTCTTTGGGACCTGAAGAATCATTAAAGGGTTTGGAATATCCCTCCTTCCCATTCTATTTGGATGACCCTTTTCCATCATGCATGGTGAGTGCATGTTCTTTGGGATCTTTCATGAGGCCCATCTGTATGAGTTTTGTCTGCTCTTGTGTAAGAGACTCAATGAATTGAGCCAACATAGGCATTTTCCAATTTGTTCCAAAAAGACATCTGCTAGAATGAAAATTGGAGACATATACAACGTATTCTGGTCCTAGCTTGACCAATATTGTTAGAATAAGTTTTTTCTCTTGTGTAGACTTATCAATACCACATTCACCCAAGCTCAACAAAAAAGATTTAAATTTAGTAAAAAATTATTGTATATTATCAAAACTTTTAGGGTCTAAGGTATTCAACTCTACCTCAAGCATATGACATCACATCTCATCCTGCTTTCCAAAGAGTCCTTCCAAGGTGGTCCAGATCTCGTTTGGAGTCTTGCATGTGACAACATGAAACCATATATCAATGGAGATTAAATCAATAAGTAGTCATGTGGCCTCATCCTTACGGTTCGCCCATCTCATCTTATCAATCGCTGATGTAGGTTTTGTTTCTGTCGCCATCGTCAAATTATATAGTCCTTTTCTTCTGAGTTGGAATTCTGCCTTAGGATTCCAATCAAAATAATTGTATGGTGTGAGGATTAACACCAAGTTTGACTGTATAATAGTTGTCCTATCCATCTCTCCCACTGTTTCTAAGAACCCCTAAAAATTTACTCTCAATTTGCAAGTGAAAAATTAAGGAATCATGATAGAAGGACACTTTAAGTGAAAATTTGTATCAGTTTCAGGAGACGATCTTCTGAATTACTTTATGAGAAAACGGTGATGAATCTCTCCAAACGGTTGAAAACCCACTTGCAGAATGGGTTGATTTACTTCTCTCATGAGCCGTTTCCTCAAAACATTAATACTTTTGGAGAAATAACTACTGAAATGTACGACCACAAATTTAGCTCACCGAAACTTCGATTTTCCTTATTCTTTGGCTTGTCTGGATTTCTCCAAGAAGCGTAGCTCTGATACCATGTCAGTGTTTCATGGAAACTTGCATAAGAGATCTAGCTAAAACATACACAAACAAAGATTATCAAGAAAATGAAGAGAGATACACAAAGAATAATGATAATCAATGCATATTATGATCTTATCAATGAGTGAGTGATCTTCACTCATATAGGCAATGACATCCTATAATTATGAATGCATGCATAATAGTGATGGTATAAGATTAGAAATTCTAAAATATTACTTGTTAGTTAACTCCCACTGAACTAGTGTTACTCCCACTAAACTAGTGTGACAAAAATAGAAATTTCTCCAACAAAATGAACTATTTAAGATCTTTGTAGATATGGGTGGGGTGATTCCTTATTTCACAAACAATATCTGAGAATGGTAGGATAAAAAATCCATTGTCTGAAGACCCCCCTTGGATATCTTACCAATCATCTTTGACAAAATGAGCTTACCTACACACATGACACAATGTGGCTTGTAGAAAGCTATACCAGAGATCTCCAAGTCCTCTCATAAGACATCTCTTCTCAAGAGATCCCTCTATTTTTTCTTTTTGAAGAATTCAATAAGGAAATGAATGTAGATAATTTATTATTGTTTTTCCTAACAATGTTAATGTGCATAGTTATTGATGTGGATGAGCCACGATACTTAGAGATGGCTTACAAGAGAACATGTAAATAAAAGGAGAAAGTTCTCAAAATCATGTCATATAGTGAAATTTAATTTGCATGGCGATTTGATCCACCCAAGTATGATAATTATCCCCATTCAATCAGGGAAACATCCACTTTGAATTTCTTAGGCTTATAAATAGCAATATGAATCCTCCTATGAGAGAAAGAAGTCTCTAATATTTCTCCTTTACAGGACCAAATGTTGGAATATTGGTTGTTGTCATTGATGTCAACCCTAGTCATGGGTTTTGGACCACATGATTGATGAAGGTATTTGGACATGAAGGAAAATGCACATGGATATACAACACCCATGGATGGATAGTATACATCATGTTGTTTTTGGTGGTATGTGGCACGTCACATGAATCCTCATGGTTGAGGAGAAATGCATTTTTGAAGATGACAAAGTGAATTAAAGAAGGAAGTACATGTAGGCCTTGAAGATAATTAAAGAAAATAATTACAAAATAAGAAAGTGTCAGGTCGGCCCTAATGTTAAAAGGAAGTGACATAAATGGTATAAATAAATA
>JZKD02S2144791.1:234972-245352 GCA_000966675.3 Picea glauca
AGGCCCTGAAGATAATTAAAGAAAAGAATTACAAAATAAGAAAGTGTTAGGTCGGCCCTAATGTTAAAAGGAAGTGACATAAATGGTATAAATAAATATTATTATACATTCATTTTATACACAAGTCAAATTTCAAAGAAAATCAGAAGTAAAGAAGGATGGATTTCAAGGGAGGATGAAGGCTTTTGGTGATGTGTTCTAAGGTATGTTATTTTCAGGTCATCTTACCATTTTTGCTATAAATTTTTTTCTAGAATGATTCAGATGGTGAAATTTCTATGGTATTGAGAATACATATCAAGGTACTTGTGGTAAAAGTTTCAACTCTTGATTCGCTATAATTATGGAGATACACTTTGTGTAAGATAGGGTTTTTGACCAGTCCTGAAGCTAGTCAATATATAAGTTTTCCAGGTAAAATAGTCATAACTTCTTCATCAAGAATCCAAATGACATGGGACAAATTTCATTGGAAATAGTACAAACTGCAGTTTCTTGTGTGAGAGTTTTATAATCGGATGTTAAATATTGAGCGCGGGGCATTCTGTACAAGTTCGGTCTCCTAAATAAACTAGAATTGAACAAAGTCTACCATTCTCTCTATAACTTATTTTTGGGGAGGATTCAAGGAGTGAAACTTGGAGAAGTTTCAGAGAATAAACTGAATACTATTATCTACAGGATCAGAGTATTCCAAGAATTGAATAATTGTAGAAATTGAAGAAGTCTCAGGAAGCATTATCAGGTTCTATGTGATGGTTGGTTGATGGTGATGATTTAATGTGAAGTTTTATTATCTCTCGTATATTCTTGGGTGGAAGGAAGGGGCAAGGATGGAGAGTTCAACTATCTCTTGATATTGGAGGATTGTATCTTCCTCTTGGAGGTTTATCCCTTCCTTTACACTTGGAAGTTGTAGATACCTTTGGAAGTCATTACTTCCCTTGAACAATAACTATTGATTATTTCTCATATATTGTGCATGGTGTATTGTGGTGTACTGGTGTAACTCTTATACTATTGTCCATTTCTCATTGGATATAATTGAATGGTTTAAGTATAATTTGAAAAAGGTTTTAAATTGTACTTGATACTGATTCACCCCCCTCTCAGTATTAACACCAAAGGGTAAAACCCTTAGGTAACCTTAGGGATGACCTTGAAGAAGAGTTAACATACCTTAGAAATATGCAAGAAAACTCTAGAAGAGATACATTGGATTTAGAGAGGGATTAAACTTCTAGAAACCCTAGAACAAACCCAAAAAGGAGATGATCCAAGAAGGTTTGTAGTTATGAGAGAACTAGAGTGATGCCACTAGCCAATCATTTTTTGGATCAGCTATAGAATTGAGAATGTAAGTTTCACACCAAATCTAATACCATGTTGAGATTCACAAGTGAAAGAAAGAGAATTGAATGGAACCATAGACAAACCCAAATTCTACAATAACCCATTCACAAGTGCACTATAGAGACATATCCCTACTGTGCTAGAGAGAGAGAGAGAGAGAGAGAGAGAGAGAGAGAGAGAGAGAGAGAGAGAGAGATACCCTAGCAGAAATGTATCCGCAACTTGGGAGATTTTGGTTATCATATGGTGATAACTCTCTGATTTTTCCTTTTCTTTAGTTGCATACTTGGAAATGTACTTTAGCACAACATGATGAGATAGAACATGTTGGAAGTCAATATATCATAGTTGTGGATGTTTAATCTATCATCATTTTGAGAAGGGTTGTATTTTTTATGATCATGCTTGTCAATGAACATGGTAGATGTAGCATGAAACTCCCATGGAAATTTATACCAAAAATTAAGGGTGGAACCTTTCTTTTGCAAATATGAATATTCATTGCATTTTGTGTGTTGTTGAACATGGTTAAATAGTTCCTCATAGAATTGAAGTGGATTGGATGTGAATATTTGTAATATTCTTAGTAGGTAGGTATCACCAAGAATTGAGTGATGGAATTGGATATCCCTATGGTGGATATCTCATGAGTTTCAAGATATAACATATTTATAAAATAATTATTTTGTGTCATTTACCAATTAGGTCATTTACCAATTAGGTCCTCCCAATGAAGTGTGTTCATATCTTGTGCATTTTCAAACCATATGAAACTATGAATATGGGTCGACCATATATTCCTCCATCAATACCAACATGAAAGAAGAATTATAAGAAGATGCATGTGAAGACAAAAGTTGTAGTTAACAAGAGTGTGTGAAATAGGGTTAGATGTCTACCTTGTACTAGTATTATTTTGCATGGAGGCATTTCTCCTGAACCTCTTCATGAAAGATTGTGAATATATGGTGCATTTACAAATATGTGATATGTGGTTTTATGATAATGTTTTGAATTCTCCAATCACATTGCTCATTTTCATTAGATGGAGATTTGTTGGTTGTGACCTTGTATAAATGATCCGAAATTGATCTTTAAAGAATTGGCTAAGTGTTAAGCATGTGTTCATTTACCAATTAGGAATTAATGAAAGAAGAAGAACTTAATGAGATATTATAGTAGCCATAATAAAGAAATGAAGATCATAATGTAAGAACAAAAAACAACAAACCATAACAACAAAGTTGTTAACGAAGTTCGACAAGATTTCCTACGTCTCCGGGCCTTTGTCTCAGTGGGTGAGGATTTATTATTTCTCTTCAATGCTTCAAAAGTACTTTAGAAAAGTGTCAAAATGATTTCAAACTAGTCTGGTTGTGTTCTTCTCGACCTTAAAAATCGAACACAATTGACGACACTGAAAAAGGTTGAGCGTAGCTCGAATTGGCCCGCAAACTTTACTTCCTCAATTGTTAGAGCATAATACTAACTTGCCTTGGTCAATTAATTGTCTTGGGCACCTAGACCTTGATTAATGCATCCCAATTCATTTTTACTCACTTGATTTCACTTTTTAGAGAGGATAGGAGACACTTTCTTTGTTTTTAGGGAGTTTTCCTTAAATTTAGGGATATTGACCTGGATTTCATTTTGAGTTATTTAATTAGAACTCTGCTTAGTGACTCCTTTCCAACCTCCATGCATAGTTTAAACAACTAAAGGAAGAAGAGTTCACTTCCTCCTTAAATCAAGGAAATTGTCCCTTGATTTTAGGGATTTACCCCCTTTCTTTAGTAAACTTTGCATGTTTAGTTGATCAGTTAGTAAACTCACACTTTTTAGCCTATCATACTCATGTTAGGTGTGGGTTATCTATTTTATAGGTTTAGGCATGTGCTTTAGCCATTTTTACACTGCTTTTAGTGGTAGTTTCTATTATTAGTGACAAGATCAATTCCTCTTTACATATTGGATTGATATCATTGTAATTTCAAACATAATGTGAATACATTCATTCTTGTGGAGTAAATTATTCTCTTTCTCTCTCTTCTTTATTTATTTGAAAATTCATTGGATTAGTATTATTTTTCTCATCGAATTCTAGATCTCTCTGGTCTCAAAATTTTACATCAATGGCTTCCCTACATAAAAATGGCTTCAAGCTTCATAATCTCATCATCATTCTACCAATATGAACCTCCCTAATGCTGCTAAGAACCTCTAGTTTATATATATTTTGAGTTGGTATCCTCCTCCCAGCTTCCTCCCAAGATCTAGTCTCAGATTGGGCTCTAGATCCTCCAATAATGGCTAAAATCCTCCAAAAACAGCGTAAAAATCAACAAAAAAATCATAATATATGATCAAAAACCCACTTTCCAACAATATTGGGTGCCAAACCCCTTTGATATGGGCCCCTTGTCATATGGGCTCTGCCATATGGCCTAGTGTTAGGCTGGGTCCTAGTCCTCTGGTTCAACCCCCAAACATATGGTGCTAGCCCCTAATCTCCAGTCGTATGACTCCATGCATCCCAGTATTAACATTCCATGCACCCACCATTCAGTCTAAGCTCCTGGTTTGCAACCATGGTCGGATAGCCCCCCGGCGACTGGGGCTTATCCCCAAAACTCTGGCCCAAACCATAGGAGTCAAGCATGCAAACAAACCTTCTCACAAAGAAGCACTAGTTGGTGATGGAATCCGACATCCCAGGATCGATGCATGAAGGGGATGAGTTTTGGTAGGTGGGAAAGTTACATTGACAACCTTCTTAATGAACTAAGTCCCTGGTGCAAGTTACCTCACCAAGCAGTGGGAAACCCTCCAAGGAGTCCGAGTGAGTCTAGCCAACATCGATCCCAGGTACAACACCACCTTCCCCGTGTTGTCACCTTGGGTAGGAAGTCTAAAATATTATGGCCTCTATGGTACCACCTACTATACCAAAGTAGAGGGGGGACAGTCGATAGTCGACACCAAGACCAATAAAGCAGGGTTGATTACTCTTTTGGCCCCAATGCGACCTCGTGCTTGGCCCTTGTGTTATAAGAGATTCCCAAATTCAGTGATATAGCAATTGGATTCCACTCCTAAACTCAAAGATTTATGTTTATCTAGAAACTTTGGAAATTTATTCTCACAATCCTATTCCAAAGATCTATAGTACCTATGCTATGATGGGTTTGAAGAGCCCTAGAAAACTTGCTAGATAAATTTTGATTGGCGCTTGATTTTAGGATGTGGTTACTCAAAGGAGTGGTCATGAAACTGATGGTGTTTTGACTCGATTCTTTAAATCATGCATGAGGAAACTGAAATGAAACATTTTCAACTTCGATGAAAAATAGCTATGGGAAGGAGTAAGAGGTTTTAAGAAAATAAATAATTTCTTGATAGATTACTATGTGTGCACTGCTAATGACAAAAAGTATGAGCTAATTATCCAGATAAATGGAAGAAAAATGACCCAAATTTTAAAAATACCATGCAAATGTCACAGTTCACTTAGTACACCTATACAACATTGAATCAAATGTCATCATTTCTAACATAGTAAACTTTTATGATTATATAAACCACCATACACATCTTAAATACTCATAAGGTTCAGGACGACTTTACCTTGTTGACCAATATCTTATCACATTCATTCATAAAGGGGTTTTCTTAATTATGAACCCACATGTTGGGAATAAATGTGTTTTCTTGATGATGTTGTGAATACACGTGTTCGAAGTGATGATGTTAAAATGAACCGTCAAAGGAATTGATGATGGTGAGTTGATATTATCAATATTTTGGAAAGGACCATTGAAGGAACTAATATTAATTGTAAGGTGACATTAGTGAGGGAATGTTCCATTGATTCTAAAAAGGCACCATTGAAGGCATGAGGTGAATATGTTAGCATGGGGATGAAAAAGGAATGTAATGAAACAACATTAATTAAGCACCCTAGAAGGTAATTAATGGACAACCTTGAGTGACCTATGAATGGAGCCAACCATTCTAGTTGAATCAAAAGTACCATGGGAAAGGAAGTGAGTGTCTCTATATAAAACATACATAACTTTGTGGAAAAATGTTTGCATAGACATACAAAATAGATGTATACTAGTTCACAGAATTGATGAGATGATTTGCATCATCATTGCAATGATAATTATGGAGAAAACATAGTATTAGGAGCAAGGAATCCATAGAGAGTCAATTTAAATATTGAAATCCAATTACTCAAAGGAGATATTGATACCAAAGATTTATACAAATGGTTGCAAGAATTGGAATCATATTTTGTTGTAAACCATTTTTTGATGAAGAAAATATTGCAATTTTCACCCTCAAATTTGTTGCAAATAAAATCTTATGGTGGTGATAGTTTACCCATCAAAGAGAATAATCATGGTAGCCCATCACCATGAGAGAAGAATTTAAAACAACCTTTAAACAAAACTTCTATCCCATGAGACACCTTGATGATGAAGTATAGTGACATAGATTGTTGCTAGATTATTCTAGACTTCATTGCGAAGTACCATCAAACATTGATTAAGGTGAATGATAAAATCCCTAAATTCTTGATGATTCTCAAACTCAATGCATTCTTGCACTAGTACCTTATGGAAGAAATGGAGTTCCTAACTACCAACAAGTCGGGTGATTCTTATTGATTTGCAATGACTTTAGAAGGGAAGTTCAAGAGGTGTAGTGGACCCAACAAAGGAGTACCCCACTGTTGCTTCAATCAATTTTTTAAAAGGACATCTAATTTCATTCTTGTAAGTTCCATTGGAAGCAAAATAAATAGACATAAGGTTCTCAAAATAATAGTTTCGAGAAACCCACATATGGAATGTGGTGTAGTCATTATTAAACATCCACCAATTCAAATAAAAATTGCATACTGCAAAAGCAAATGATGATCATGAATACATGTAAGAATGGTGATACTAATTTGGAACCCCCAACATGTCTTGTTTTTAACACTAACAGTACAACCACATCTCCATTGCAAAAAACCTATGGTGGTATACATAAGCACATACCATCCTTGCAACACTCCATACTGATAGAGGAAGTCCAAAAAATTCCTATCATAATGCTAGAGGAAGAAGAATGAGAGACATTGTTCCCTACCATGTTTTGGGTGAAAGGATACCATGTGCATATTATTATTGATATTGAAATATAGAAGACATAATATCTATAGAAATGGAAAGAAGATTGAAGTTGAAAAACGTTGATCATACTCACCTTTATCCTCTTCAATGGGTGTAGAAAGGGAAGCATGTGATTGTTAAGATGTTTCTCCATTAGAGGCATGCATGGAAAATGATCCATCTAGGATTGAAACAGAAAGTATGAATCTGAACCTCAAAATAATAATTTAAATGGTATAGGTTATATGTATACACTATCCCATAATCATCAATATTCCACATGATATAACTCATTTAAGCCAAGTAGGCTAGGAATACAATTTTTTGCTCATATAATTTTGTACTCCTAACAGTTACTGGACTAACAAGGAAAACACATTCCATTTGCAGATTTCCTTTATCAAAAAGATAGAATGAGATGTTGCAACAATGATGCTACAATGTAATGCAACTATGAAACAATACAATGATATATTAAGGATTTGAAAGGAGTACCAATGAAATGTCTAGTACTATTTGTGGGTTTTCATGTATGACATTACCAAAAACCTTCTCCTACCTAGTTGTTCAATCTAAGAACAAAAAGAAGGAAAATAGACAATGATATAAACCAATAAGACATCGTTTGGAATGCATAATAATTATCAAAGGATCAAATAAGACTTATCAATGATTCAAATAGCATATAAGCATCAATTATGGAGGTAAAGAGAAACAACTAATTTTATTCCAGTGGAAAAGCATAAACAAATAAATTGTCCCCTAATGAGAGGCTTGTACTAGGTGAGATCCAATATTCTCTGTGGGAGGGTCCTTTGATGCTCCATTACAACTCAATATTGACATTTAATTAAGAATGGGTGGCATATTCCCTTATTAATGGTCATCGTGAAATGGAAATGGAAAATGCGAGGGGAAGAAAACTCAGAATAATTGAGTGGATGAAATTCAATTATCACTCTTTGGATCTATTCCTCTGACATAATATTACTCTCAATTCCTTACTTTCAAATACTTGAAAATGGATTCTATTTATAGAATCCATGGATAAATTTCATCACACACATGTATAAATTTCATCATTAGTCCAATCATAATTGATATAATATTCAATAAATACCCCAACCTTATGTCAATTTCTCACCTGGTTTTTGTTTTCATAACTATCATTCATAGTAGATCTTAGAGAAACTGAAGACTTGCATACTAGTGTTTGTAGTTTCCATTGTGCTCACCCTCCAATTCTCTTTTTATACCAAAATTAGTTTATAGCCACGGGGAAATCATTATCAAGTAAATAAATGTTCACAATATCGAAGGAATCCATTCTA
Source organism: Picea glauca (assembly GCA_000966675.3). Taxonomy (NCBI): domain Eukaryota; kingdom Viridiplantae; phylum Streptophyta; class Pinopsida; order Pinales; family Pinaceae; genus Picea; species Picea glauca. Next base: position 242,819 of record JZKD02S2144791.1, read on the forward strand.
GTCAATTTTTATGATCCTCGAATGGAAATCATGGGATATTTGAGAAACAAGGTGGAGGATACTAGGTTGGTCGATAATGATTTCATAGATGGGGACCTCTTCCATGACATAAATCCCTTGGTTTAAATGGATAATATTCCATTGGATTCTAGGAAAGTTGCAATGGTTTGGAATCCTACTTTCAAGTTGATATGGGTGTCTGTCATCACTATCCTTCTTGACCTTCCCATCTTTGGTACTACTAGGGAAGTGATGAAGTGTACCAAGTTTTTGATCAACTAGGTACATGGGAATGCTCTCTGACTAGATGGAGATCCCCATCCATGTATAGGGCATCCATAGAATTACCAATCTCTCTATCAATGCCTAGATATTGGAGTTTAATGATGAAGCATTTTCCAAGTTGTACAATCACATGATCAATGACACCAACTAGGTTCTTAGTATTCTGTAGGAATTACTTAACTATTATGCAAGGAATATTTGGTTTGGCATGTCAAGTAATCATGCCTTTATGTGGCTGAGAGGAGATAGCTCTACAAAGTTTAAAGCTACCACCCTTTCATATTACTTAATAAAATTTGTTTTTTACAAAGAGGTTTGTTCATGGTCAAGGGTACATAAATCAAAGACATCATCTAGGATGAAATACATATTGCCAAAAATTCCAATCAAGGACTTGAGGATGGAGCAAGTTGTAATAAAATATGAGATATTGAAGAAGCCAAAAGGTAACATAGGTAAGCTAGGATTCTAATTATAATATTAAAGATAATCCATGTAAACCTTCCCAATCACCTGCATTTTCAGTTATACCGACTCATCCTATCTTAGAATCAACCACATTTTTTGGGAAATATTTGAATGAATTCCCAAGTCAACTAGCCATATTTTCTAGGTGTGAATCAACAAAAAGGTAGAAAGTGGTCAAGCCATTGAGTCACTTTTCCACTATAGTTTCTAATCGACCTAGCTAGGCCGGGTTAGAGCATATTATAGTTATGGTACATGGATTTAGGTGATATCATACACACTTTTTCAATACCTTGTGAACTCTGGAAATCATAATAGATTTGGCTCAGTTGAGGAAACATTGAATGACTACTAAGAATTTGAGAATACTAGTTCCTAGACTCCTATTGTGACCATTGAGGATGATCTACACGATTATGTTCTTTATGTCTTGGGATTACTAGTTTGTAATTAAGTAGAACAAACAACCCCTTCATATATAGGAGTGCACAAATAGAAAGAAAGGGGAACACTTGTCGACCTCCACACTATGGACAATATACCATCTAAGAAAAGCATTGACAAAGAAATGGCAAAGGTGGCTACAATCCTCTCAAAAGTAGGAAGAAGAGGAGATGAGATGGCATTGTGTATTCATGGTTATAGTGTATGTTCAAAGGATATATGATATCAATAGGATGATTCTATGGAGGAGTCAAAAGGAGAGGAAATCCATGAGCATGTCCTCAACAGTACTACTCCCCCATTCTCACCACTACAAAATTTATTCATTATGGAAAAACTTGAGCAACTCACACATGAACCTATCCACTATTAAGTGATGAATGGAGCATATGGGTAGTATAGGGTTAGGTTTAGGGTAGAATAGGTTTATTTGGGACACCTTAGGATTTTATTTTAGGCATTTTTAATTTTTTTTGTAAAATCAGAGGAAATTATGAGGGCACTGTGTATTCAAGGGTCTTTGTTAGTAGTCACTTGGATCAAATCAATTAAAAAATGCTATATATAATTGAAATAAAGGTTAGGGTAGCTTAAATAACATACCATTATTTTATTCCTTTCCCTCGACAGTCTCGTACGCAAGTCTCGGTCTCGGTCTCAGATGGCCCTCGATGGTCTCGTGCACAACTCTTGGTCTTAGTCTCGGATGGCCCTCTGTCTCGACCTTTTATCCCAATCACATTTTCACCCAAGAATTGTAAAATGTAGACCTTATATCCCAATCACACTTGTGCCTAAGCCCCAAGGACAACCAAGACACCAAGATACAAATGATTTTCTAGCTGTATTTTTAAAAGGCACATTGGTTAATTTTTTTTTTTAAATCATGGTAAATTCCGAGGGCACTGTGTATTCAAGGGTTTTTATCAGTGGTCACCTAGATTGAATCAATTAAACAATGCTAGATATCACTGAAATAAAGGTTAGGGTAGATTAAATAACATACCATTATTTCCCTCCTTACCCTCGATAGTCTCGCGTTCAAGTCTCGGTCTCAGTCTCAGATGGACCTCGATGGTCTCATGCACAAATATCAGTCTTAGTCTTGAATGTCCCTTGGTCTCGGTCTCGGCCTTCTATCCCAATCACATTTGCACCCACGAATTGCAGAATGTAGACCTTCTATCCCAAACACACTTGTGCCTATAGAAAATGAGTAATAATTATTTGAATCAAAGGATTTTAATATTTGTTTTTTTAAGTTGTATTATGAATAGATATTTACTCTTTGATATTTTATGAAGGGGTAATTTATTTTAGTAATTATCACTATAAAA
>JZKD02S2144791.1:246147-271574 GCA_000966675.3 Picea glauca
TGTTTCAAAGTTTCATTCAACTTAGGTGGAAAGATGGGAAAATAACCCATACACGTACAATGACAAGCCTCTAGATAAATAAATAGAGAGTATGTTGATGTCTCCAAATAGATGGAACTCAAAATGGTGATAGTCTAATGAATATCAAGAGAAATGTTCTATGTTTGTAATGAGAGCGATGGAAATAAGACTTTGGATAAGCAATGAAAAGAACAACACATACCCAAGTGGTTGTTCTATAAAACCCATGAAAATTGCCACTGGCTACTCAAGTGAACACATACCCAAGTGAAATCCTACAATGAGTTCAACCTTTCTTTTTATTTCTCATAATCCACTTTGAATGTGGTGAATATGGAATTCTCCATGGTATCCAACTAAGTAACTGCAATAACAACTTAAATATAAGAATCCAAAACAACATTGAACAACAAAAAACCTTTGAAGATGATTCAATATCCATGTCGTCGATGTCTCATTTTATGGTTGTACTCCTTTGTCAATACAAAATTTCTCGTATACTTAAAATTGATTAAATACATCTTGTATATCATTCTCAAAAGAGAACATATCCATCAAAAGTTGAAAACATCTTCAAGTCATCCTAATCCTTCAAGGTTAATCATAAGTGGTTACATCAAATCTAGTTTGGATGTTGCTCCACCACCCTTTTATGGGGCCCTTTAACATCACCATTGGATTTTTTTACAACTCTTGAACATCAATAAAAAATAAATCGAATATCCATAAATCTTAAACATGCCATGAAAAAAAACTCCCATAACTTCTATCATCATATTCAATATTATTCATTTTCTTGAGAACAATGCCCCTTTTAATCAATGCTTCTTCATTGAGGGGATATTCCATGTGTCCTCTTCTTTGGTAACATGGAAAAAATCCTCCCATGTTTGGCTTAAAATCTTTCTTATTGTTCTGTTTGGTTTGATATACTTCCCTTTTCTGGCTTGCACTTCAAAGTGGTGATGATAATGATGATGACAAATACGACGATGGATAATTTCATCTCCTTCACATCTACATTATAATTTTGTCATTTGATTGTCAAATTCTTTGTGTGAGTCATATTTTAGTCTCCAAACCCTCCCATACCATAAATTCATGAATTTACTATAACCATGTCAAATTTCAGTGCATACAAGCACAATCTGAAAACATTAATTTCAACGTTGGCCCCATTCATAGGTCACTCTATGCGGGGTCAAATTAAAGAAACCATACAAGCAATATGGTTTCATGACTTGCACAAATTAAAGGATCTATCAAACAATAAGGTTTCTTGACTTGCACAAAATCATGCTTGATACACCACTTCTATTGAAGAAAGAGAAAGGGCATTTTGATTCTTACAAGTCCAAGTGACAATTCTAGAACTTGTTAGCGCCGCCATTTTTATTTCCATTTTAAGAGTCATTTTTAGGTCATGTTGTGACCCATTCATCCAAACATGTGAATTCAGGTACATAGCACCTTGAGTTTGAAGTCAACAAGTGGCAGGTTATCCCTTGAAAATGGGAAGGGATGTCAGAGTTGAAACTCGTATAAGTGGTATGGGTATGTCTTTTCCAAGAGAGTCAAGCCTCGTTGGGAAACCGATTTTTATGTGCCTAGGTCGAGTCAAATGGTTAATGGAAATCACATCAACAAGTACAACAATTATTATTAGTTCATAATGAAGACCGAGGGAATGAAAAATCGTGACGTTCATATCATGCATGCCCAACAAACCTTATCACTTGTATCCTACATGCAGGGATTGGCCATGGGAAACATGCAAATTGACTTGGAACATCTCATCGCCATGAATTCACTGTATTTCAACATGATTTCCTCTCTTTTCAAATTCATTATAAATCTCGGATGTTCAACACTCTCTCCAGTCGTAGAACCAGGCCCAAACTCTGTTTACATTTTCCCTTGTTAGTCTAGTTTGTTCAAAGTTTTCCCCTGTGTGCTTGATAGATATAATGCGCACATAATACACATTGGTTGTGCCATGGTGACCTCTCAAAGCACAAAAAAAGGCACGCAGAGTAGTAGAACCGCAAGGTCTGAGCCCCAAAAGGATTGGGAGTCATTCCCACTTGTGGAGGACATCCCCAAAGATGGGAAAGGAACTATTCTCTTACCTACAAAGAAGACCAGATCAAATCGCGTAGAGTTTGAGGTGGAGGGATTTGCACAGGAAGGGAAAATAGTAGGATCTCCCTCTCCCCAACAAAAAATTCCTCAGAGGAGGGGCAGGCTGAGGAAATACAAGTAGATCGTGAAAGATCGATTTGCAAAAGAGCCGTGCGTCGGATCAGTAACTGAAGAACTACTCAAACACGCCATCCAAATAGAACGTGCTGGGGGATCGAGCCACAAAGATAGGAGCAGAAAAAGGAGAGCGGATATCATGGGAGAAAAAGAGCAAGAGCCATCTCAGCAACTGTAGCAAGAAAAGATGGCTATCACCGAAATCTCTACAGAAAACATGGAATTAAGGCAACAACTAGCAACAAAGGCTACGAAAGCATCATAAACATAGGGTCGCGAAGGGAACGTGGCATGGTTGAAAAGGAAGCTCAGAGCGGCGCAATATACCATTGTACAACTGTGAGAAACACAGAGGCTGACAAAAGAAATGCATTTGAAATATTCCAGAGATTGTGAAACGATCGAGAAGGAAGCCTGCGTAGCCCTCACCAGCGCATAGGAAAAACGAGTTTAGCTGGTGCCCATCTCTGCACCCACAAAAGATAAGACAAATATTGGTAGTTTTGAATGATACGTTTCTTTGAAGTACACTACCATTTTGATAATGGCCACGAAGATCTAACAGCTACTTCCTACGCACAGTTCTCTAGAAAAAGATCACATCACAGAAATCAAAGCCGTTATGACAGACAACAAGCTCCCGACAGACACCTGTTCACCGGGACACCTGCTCAAAGGGACACAATGACACATTTTTTCTTCATACCAAAGCCAGATCGACGATCAAATTCTCACGGCGAACCTGTGAGCAGTCATAAGTAAACATGCGTGATTATTGTCTATTTTTGGAAAGCGCTATGCGAAGAGTCTCCAATGCATGTTGTTCAGTTTTCCTAGTTTTAAGGGTTAGTAGTTAGGAAGAAGTGTATCCCAAGCGGTGCCCTCATTTATATATTTCATCTTTTCGATGTAAGCCAGGTTGGTTGGAAAATGTGGTAGAAAACAACTATTGTGTGAAATCTGAGTTTTGACCGAAATTTAATGAAAAGGTCCTGTAGCTTGATGATGAGATTCTAGTTGTAACAATTGGATCTATCGTGCTTCTTTCTTTGTGTATGTTCTTTCCTGTTATCTTTATTTCATATCTTTTTCTGTCTATTTCAGAATGAATCATCAAACCCGCAGATTCATTGTACAATTCCCCTTGTTCGTGCCACTTAGACAAAATGTTTTCCTCTAAACCCAACTTCTAATTCGTCCACATCGGAGCTCGTGAGTTACTTCCTATAATTTCTCCCTCCACACACTATGAATTTACACTAAATATTGTTTCTCGCCTAGCCTTATCCTCTCGAGTTTAGTCACCGAGTCATTTGTCCCGTCATATTCCTCAGACTGACCCCATAGACCAAGTCTTACTTTCTTGCACCAATATAACCAGAACCCATCATATCATAGGTGTTAAATCTAGCCATTTTTTTCAAAGTCATATCCTTCGTGGAGACTGCGCCATTTCTGAGAGAGCCCTCTCCAAATCCGAAAGTCTAGTTTCGGGTCTCAAAGTTGGTTGAAAAATTTACCTTTGTCGTCTATTTATCAGCTGAACAGATTTACGGAGTGCTAACATTATGGCATCATTTTCGTGGATGAAGTTGAATATATTTTCCTTGGGAGAACGAAAAACACTGTAGTTTGACCCCTAAGGGTAACAGAGGGACAAACATCCATAACGGTTGAAAACCCTTACCTTGGAGGCACCACTCCAAATAGACCAGTAGCTCCAAGTAGCACAATTAAGGAAACCTGGCTTGAAAGACGATTTACACCAGAGGGAATCTTGACCCAAACCCCTCGAATCCTATGTATGACCTCAAGAAGATACCGCGTAAGGCTAGAGAGCAAGCGCTAGACCCATTCTACTACCTGGACAAAATCCTTTCCTTGCCCAAAGAATGTGCGCAGAGCATTGACGACTTGGAGTTTGATGCATTCTTCGAGCAAACACTATTTAGGTCGAAGTCAAAAACCAATTTGGATGAGACTATTTTCGACCCAAAAAAATTCCAAGCCCTAGTATCAAGTAATATCCTTCTGAATATGAATCCTCCTAGGGCTATGGCCACTAGATTCACTCCCCTCATCTTGCCTGCCTAATTGCATGACTTTCCTCAAAACTATAGCTAGAGGATTAGGGTCTACGACACTGAGGGAAATGTTTTCTCTCAGAGGCACCTGGATTGGTTTAATGATTTCATCGACCTAGAGGAGGTGGACGACACAGATGAAAAAATGAGGTTGTTTGTTGTAATAAAATGGTTCAAATCCCTCCTACCCAAGAAATTTCAGGACTTTTCCGCATTTGAGACGTCGTTCCTAGATAAATGGGGGGACAATAAAAACCCTTTGCAGCTACTAACACAATACAATAACATGAAGAAAGCACTAGAAGAAACGGTGAATTAATTTTCAGCCCGTTTTTTGAAAGTGTACAACTCGATCCTTGTAGAAGTCAAGCTGCCCCCCGACGTTGTGTAGTTGCAGCACGCTGATTCCTTCGAAAATGATTTCTCCCTGTTGTTAAGAGAAATAATATCAACGAATCTAGATTCTATAATGAGTGATGTTTTCGAAGTCGAAGTAAACATGATGGCATCGGGAAAAATAAAACCAAGGTTCAACCAAGGTGACAAGAGACCCCAGAGAGATGCACAACCATCGACATCGCGGTCCTCAGACAATAAATTTGACATGATGATGAAAACCATGGAGAAGATGATGGAGAGAATGCCCATGGGAAATAGACCTGTTTCCCGAGAACATAACGACCCACCTCCCAGGAATCAGAACCTTGGAAGGGGTCAAATCCCTCAGATCAGATAGAGAGAACAAAACAAGCAAAGGGATGAAGGCAACCAACAAATGAGACCTCCTTTCTAGAACAACTACGCGGATGAGGATTTTGACCAAACATTGGACGACTAGTTGCATTGTTGTGATGACCAAAACCTGTGCATGTTCTTGACAAAAAGAGAGCATGATCGGTATATGAGAAGAAATGAAGAATTCATGCCAGAGGCCGATGATGATATGATACTCGAGACAGATGATGCGTCGTCTTGGGAGATGAAAGAGTTCAAGAAAGGTTATCAAAATTCCATCATGTAGTTCCAGAAGAAGTACAACCTCCAGAGCAAAGACATGCCTACCGATTTGCAACAAACAAACCCCATAAGGAAGCCTCCAATAGACACCCCTTCCAAAAAATGACCAAGTTTGGATAGCGCAGCCAAGGATGTGACAAAGAAAGCTAATTCGAAGGAGGAGGTCCCCAAGAAATCTCTGGAAACAGGATGGGAGGCGAGAGGAAAAGAGGTAGAGAAAACTTGTCCCCCTTTCAATTTTGAACATGATACGGCCAAAATAAAACTCTATGTCTCATTCAATGAACTTATTATAAAGGGTGAGTATCGGGAACAAATCATTAAAATGCTAAAAATGGGGGCGACCCCTGATACTCTAAATATTCAAGACGATCACCCCGCCATCCTTTTTGGTTCACCCGTTGAAGAGACAAGCAATGTTGAAGACGTCTCCCCTTTCTATGTCAGTTTGAAGATCCATGACACAAACCTGCATAACGCCATGCTAGATTCTGGTGTGTCGCACAACCTCATGCCAAAGGTGATCATGGATGAACTAGGTTTGGATGTCACCAGGCCATACAAAGACCTTTTATCATTTGATTCAAGGAAATTCAAGTGTTTAGGCCTTATCAAAGACCTATTTGTATCATTGGCTCAAATCCCCACTAAGAACATGGTGATGGACATGGTCATCGCAGACATACCCCCAAAATTCGACATGCTGCTCTCGAGGTCGTGGGCTGCAAAGTTGAAGGGCATGTTGCAGATGGATATGTTGTACACCACTATCCCTATTTTTTTCCATGATAGAAGGCTGTATAGAGAAGTGTTGCTGAAATACATGGTAAGCATAAAGAAGTAGCCACATAATCATCCCATATACGTCGTCGATACTAAGGTGGGTTCTTTTATATTCTACAATGACCTGAGTTTCGAGGAGGAAGAACCGACCACCATCATAACAACTGACAGGAATATCACGCGGGAAACAACAGAATGCACCGACCCAAAAGAACGTGCAAAAAACAAGGTGTGAAACATGAGTTTTGATGACACGGTCAACAGAGAAGGAGTGACACGGTCAACAGAGAAGGTGATGGGGTCGGTGTATGGGTGATCCCCCTAAAGAAAGCATGAATTTGTTCTCATACAAGCTCGTGTTTGAATGCACTAACAACATGGCCGAGTATGAAGCAATAATCTTGGGCTTACAGGTTCTGGAAGAATTTGGTGCGCAGAAGATAACAGTGCGTGGAGATTTCGAGTTGATCATAAATCAGGTAAAGAGTGTATATTAGACCAAACACCCCAGGTTGAGAGTGTACAAGAATTTGGCTTTGGACCTCCTTGAAGGATTCTCAGAATATGATCTATCTTCTATCTCTAGAGAGAAAAATCAGATCACCGATGCGTTGGCTGCCTCAACCTCGATTTTTAATATCCCCATCTTCCCAAACAAAAAATACAAAATCGAGGTCAAGCAAAGGATGACACTGCCTAATAATATCAAACATTGGCAAGTGTTTGATGATGACAAACAGGTGGAAATATTCCTCCTTATGAGCGACGAGTTCGCTAATACAAAAATTGACGAGGAATGTTGAGGTGATGAAGATGAGAGTGCAGATGCGTGTAGTAAAAATGACCCTTGCCAAAACTAGATCACAGGAAGGGACATAATACAATTGAAAAATAATATTATTCCAAAGGGGTTAGTGTCGCTGGAAAATTTGTTTGAAGAAAATGATGTGGCTAAGAACCCCAATATCACTGTAAGCAAAGAAGACATGGGAGACTGCAACATCAAGACTAAGAGAACCTGCAGATGGTGAAATAATCTAAGACACTTAGTCTAGAGGTCAAGCAGGACTACGCAAAGCTCATGAAAGAGTTCCCGGATGTTTTCGGATGGAGCTACGATGACTTGAAAGGGTATGACACAAAAGTGATACAACATGTTATCCCTCTCAAGGAAGATAAAAAACCTTTCAAATAGAAGATGATATGGATAAATCCTCTATTTCTTATGCTAATCGAGAAAGAGGTAAAAGAATATTTTCGATGCTAAAATTATTGTTTCTTTGAGGTTCTTGAAATGGGTAGCTAATCTAGTACTTGTAAGAAATAAAAGTGACAAGATAAGACTGTGTGTAGACTTCCAAAATTTAAATAAAGTGTCTCTCAACGACCACCACCCCCTTCCTAAAATGGACTACATATTGCAAAAAAGTGGTTGGGTCCCAGAAGGTGTCTATGCTCAACGGGTTCTTGGGATATAATTAGATCATGGTCCACCTAGACGACAGAAAGAAAACGACTTTCACAACTCCTTGGGGAACGTTCATGTATGCCAAGATGTCGTTCGACCTGATGAACATTGGAGCCACTTTTTAGAGGGCCATGGACATCGCGTTTGCTAATGAAAGGAAAAAATTCATCATGATTTATCTGGATGACATCACTGTGTACTCTACCTCTGACAAACAACATCTCGAGCACCTGAAGAGAGTTTTCCAGAAGTGCAGAAAATTCGGCATATCACTGAATCCAAAGAAGTCTCACTTCACGGTAGAAGAAGGAAATATGTTAGGGCACATCATTTCCAAAGAGGGCATTAATATAGAACCTAGAAGGGTTGAAGGGACCCTGAAGATCGGCACATCGCGCAGTAAAAAGGAGGTACAATCTTTCTTGGGAAAGGTGAACCTTTTAAGGAGATTCATCCCAAATTTGGTGAAAATCATAAAACACATAACTTGCATGCTCAAGAAGGGAAACGAGATCAAGTGGAACCTAGAGGCCAAGAATTATTTTGAGGATATCAAAGTGGCACTAACAAAATATCTTGTACTATCTAGCCCAGATTTTATGAAAGTTTTCCTCCTATTTTCATTCGCCTTAGAACACACTATTGTCGGCGTGCTGCTACAAAAATATGAATAAGATTTTGAAAAACCCATAGCTTACTTTAGCCGTATGCTATGTGACACGCCACTAAGGTATGACATTATGGAAAAATAGGCATATCCCTTAGTGAAATGTTTGAATGAATTCATGACATACATTTTTCACTCCCATGTCATTGCTTCTGTACCCAACAGTTCAGTAAAAGATATCCCGACTGAATTTGACCCGGAAGGAAGGAGAGGCAAGTGGATAGATACTATTTTAGAATACGATCTTGAAATCAATCCTACAAAGATGATCAAAGTTTGGGGTCTCACAAATTTAATGGCACAGGCAGACTGCGACGTTGTAGACATGAATTTCATCGCCGATTTGTCAGAATTCCCCCAAGAAGAAAGAACTGCATGAGCACCTCAACAGTTCATTGATTCGCCATGGTACGTGGACATCATCTATGTGATGGAAAATATCCAGGCCCCCCTGGGCGTGAGTAAGACTAAGGACATATTTATCAAGCTTAGAGCGATTAAGCTCTGCATCCTGGACAACTCACTCTACTGGAAAGACCCCAGGGGAATATTGCTAAGTTGTTTGTTGGAAGATGACATGAAGTGGGCCATACAAGAATTTCACAAAGGCAACTGTGGAGGACACCACTATTGGAAGACGATCGCACACAAAATCCTCAGGTTTGGTTATTAACGGCCTACAATTTTCACTGACGTATATAAGGAGGTGTCCAACTACCATGAATGTCAGATTTTAGATGGAAGAAGAAAGCTGCAACCCCTGCCACTAAAGCCAATCTCAGTCGAAGCACATTTCATGTAGTGGGATCTAGATTTCATAGGAGAGATAAACCCACCATCCTCTATGCAACACAAATGGATACTCACGACTACCGACTATTTCACGAAATGGATAGAGACAATCCCCACGAAACAAGCTACCGATGCAGTCATCATCCAATTTCTGGAGACGAACATCTTGTCAAGATTCATGTGTCCTGTTAAGATTATTATAGATAATGTAGCCGCATTCAAGTCTATGAGGATGGAGAAGTTTTATTAGGATTACAACATAACCCTAGGACATTCCACGACGTACTATCCGCAAGGAAATAGGTTAGAAAAATCCTCGAACAAAATCCTGACCAGGATCATCAAAATAATCCTACAAGAAAACAAGAGAGCCTAGCATAAAAATCTTATCTACACACTGTGGGAAGATCGGTTACCACCAAGAAGTCGATATCAACGTTGCCTTTCTAGATTGTTTACGATGTGTATGCAATTTTCCCTACTTCGCTGGAACTACCTGTCAGGAATATGTTGCAAGAATAGGAGGCCGAGCCAAATGATGCACATAGGAGAATTAATCAACTACTTCACACGCAGAAGGCGAGAGTGCAGGTGTATAATCGGTTGTAGCTCCATCAGCAAAATATAAAGAAATCCTTCGATAAGCGCTCTAAACCAGAGGAGTTTTGGTTGGGTGATATATTTTTGAGATGGGATGCAAGAAATGAAGGTAAAGGGAAGCATGCAAAGTTTGACAACCTTTGGATGGCTCCGTTCAAAATCAACGATCATAGCGGGAAAAATGCTTATTTTCTAGAAGGATTAGATGGAGAAAGTTTTGATTGGGGCCCTGTAAATGACAGGTTCCGCAAACATTACCTGATGAAATAAGATCTGTTTGAGTCATTTGTCATTGTAAATAGTCATTTTATTCTACGTCGAGTTAGTAGGTCAGCATAAAATTGAAGCTCGAAGTGAAGGCCCTAAGTTTACGCTGAAGTCTTAGAAGCTGCGTCGATAGGTTTAGTTTGTTTTCTGTCCATTAGTTATTTTTATTAGTATCTAGAGGTCAAATAAATCCCAATGGTCAGGCACCTAGTCTACTATTCTTTTCTACCTCACAGGAAGGATAACATCCCCATTGGAGCCAACTGTTAGCGCCACCATTTTTCTTTCCATTTTAAGAGTTGGTTTTAGGTCACATTGCAACCCATGTGTCCAAACATGTGAATTTATTTACGTAGCACCGTGAGGTCGAAGTTAGAAAGTGGTGGGTTGGCCCTTGAAAACGAGAAGGGATGTCAGAGTTGAAACTTATATAAGTGGTATGGGTATGTCTTTTCCAAGAGAGTCGAGCCCCGTTGGGAAACTAGTTTCTACGTGCCTAGGTTGAGTCAAGTGGTTAATGGAAATCACATTAGCAAGTACATCAGTTATTATCAGTTCATAATGAAGGCCGAGGGAATGAAAAATAGCGACGTTCGTATCATGCATGCCCAGAAAACCTTATCACCTGTAGCCTACATGCGGGGATTGGCCATGGAAAAAATGCAACTCGATTTGGAACATCTCGTCGTCATGAATTCACTATCCTTCAACATGATTTCCTCTCTTGTCGAATTCATTAAAAATCTCGGACGTTCGACACTCTCTCCAGTTGCAGAACCAGGCCCAAATTTTGTTTACATTTTCCCTTGTCAGTCCAGTTTGTTCAAAGTTCCCCCCCTGTGCATTTGTTGGATATACCGCGCGTAGAATAAAATTTTTTCACCCCATGGAGACCTCTCATAGTGCAAGAAAATGTGTGCATAGAAGCAGAACCACAAGGTCTGAGCCCCAAAAATACTGGGAGTCATTCCCACCTGTGGCAGACATCCCCAAAGATGGGAAAGGAACTTTTCTCTTACCTACAAAGAAGACGAGATCAAATTGCATAGATTCTGAGATGGAGGGATTCACACAGGAAGGGAAAATAGTAGGATCTCCCTCTCCCCAAAAACAAATGCCTCAGAGGAGGGGTCGGCCGAGGAAAAACAAGGAGATCATGGAAGCTCGAGTTGCAGAAGAGTCGTGCGTCAGATCAGTAATTGAAGAACTACTCAAACATGCTATCTGGCTAGAAATTACTGGGGTATCGAGCCGTGAAGACATGAGTAGACTAAGGAGAGTGGATATCATGGGAGAAAATGAGTAAGATCCATCTAATCAACTGAAGCAAGCAAAGCTGGCTATCGCCGAACTCTATCAAGAAAACATGGAATTAAGGTGACAACTAGCGACAAAGGCTACACAAGCGTCATAAACATAGGTTCGCAAAGGGAACATGGCATGGTTGAAAAGGAAGCTCAGAGAGGTGCAAGATACCAGTGTACAAATGCAAGAAACACAGAGGCTGACGGAAGAAAGGCATTCAAAATATTTCATATAATGCGAAACGAATGAGAAGGAAGCTCGCATAGCCCTCACTAGCGCGCAGGAAAAATGAGTTTAGCTGGTGCCCGTCTCTGCACCTGCAAAGGATAAGATAAATATTGGAATTTTTGAATGATATGTTTCTATGAAGTACACTACCATTTTGATAATGGCCATGATGATATAACAATGACTTTCAGCATGAAGTTCTCCAACAAATGATCACATCATAGAAATTAAAGTCGTTATGACAGACAACAAGCTCCCAACAGACCCCTGTTTGCCGAGACACAATGAAACATATTTTCTTGATACCAAATCCTGACCGATGATCAGATCCCCATGGTGAAACTACGAGTAGTCATAAAAAAACAGGTGTTATTATTGTCTAGTTTTGGAAAGTGCTATGTGAAGAGTCTCCAATGCATGTTGTTCAGTTTTCCTAGTTTTAAGGGTTAGAAGTTAGGAAGCAGGGCCCAAGTGGTGTCCTCATTTTTATATTTCATCTTTTTGATGTAAGCCAGGTTAGTTGGAAAATGTGGTAGACAACAACTATTGTATGAAATCTAAGTTTTGACTGGAATTTAATGCAAAGGTCCTGTAGCTTGACAATAAGATTCTAGTTGTAATAGTTGGATGTATTGTGATTGTTTATTTGTGTATGTGTTTTCCTGTTATCTTTATTTCATATCTCTTTCTGTCTATTTTAGAACGAATTACCGAACTTGCAGATTCAGTGTACAATGCCCCTTGTTCGTGCCACTTAGACAAAATGTTTTCCTCTAAAGCTAACTCTGAATTCATCCACAACGACGCTCCTGAGTTACTTCCTATAATTTCTCCCACCACACACTACGATTTTACACTGAAGATTATTGCTCGCCTAGCCTTATCTTCTCGAGTTTAGTCATTGATTCATTTGTCCCGCCATCTTCCTCAGATCAACCCCATATCCCAAGTCTTACTTTCATGCGTCGATATAACCATAACCCATCATATCATAGGTGTTAAATCTAGCCATTGTTTTCAAAGTCATATCCTGTGCCATTTCCGAGAGAGCCCTCTCTAGTTACGAAAGGCTAGTTTCGGGTCTCAAAGTTGGTTGAAAAAGTTACCTTCGTTGTTTGTTTATCAGCCGAACAGATTTGCAGAGTGCTAACAAAACCAATACTAAAAACATAACTTACAATAGAATTATGATCTAATGGTCACTAACCCAATTGGAATCAAGGAAATGAAGCAACAAAGGACCGAAGGGTACTTAAAGGTAGTGGTTTAAATTTATCAATGGGGTACTTAAAGGTAGTGGTTTAATGTGTGAGGCACACATAGTACTATTTACATACATATATGTGTGGACCAAATGATCCCATCTCCATGGTTTCCTTATGACCTATAAAATGATACATTTACCCAACATCTTAAAGTATCTATATGGAACATAAGGTAGTGATTGAGTGTGTGATGTACACATAAAAATACTCATACACACACATATGTGGATCAAATTCCATCCCCATGTTCTCCTTAACTGCTAATTTTCTTTTAGGGGGGATTACTCTGTGACAAATTGGTAAAGTCGTTTGCTTTTACATGGGAGAGGCACATGGTTCGAATATTTATTCCCATGTTAAAGTGGACATTCATGCCATGTTAATGTGGAGTTGGAATTCATATCTCTTAGTTGATAAATAAAATTTGTTTACACATACCAAAAAAAAAGTATTAAAACATAATGGATATAATTCGAGACATGAATTTCATGTGCAAGAAATTCAAGCATAAACTTATTATGATAAACCCTTTAGAAATAGAAAGAAAAGTGAAGTTTGATTCTTTCTTACCATAAGTATAAGTGAGAAGGTGTGTATGCATGTAAAATATTATATTTATGTTATATAACACAAGATATACTTTGAATGATTCATGGAGTTTGTATCATATTTTTTTTAAGGCCCTACTCTAACTTCCCTACTTTGGGTACTTATGAGTTAGTAATTAATGTACGAGGGAATATTTTTTAATAAAGGACCTTCAGTTTAAGAGGGTCATTTTTATCAAATATGGCCCACTAACCAGTGGTATGTACTCATTACTAAGGGGACCAAAAATCATTAGGGTTTTTCTACAGATAAACTATTTATAGAGCTAGTAGGCTATGTAGTGTTCTATAAAGAGTTGCTATTATATTGTAGCTTTTCTCAAAGGATGTTTCCCTTATGAAGAGGCTAGTGAAAATTTCTATCTCTTTCTTGGATTATAAATACAAGGGTTATATTCTACAGGTTCTATATCATTGTCTCCCTTATTTACTTTTTTGTAGTTTATATTTCTTGAATAATTGTTTAGTAATCATTGTTTCTATTGATCAAGTACTTCACAAGTGGTATCAAATCTCTTTCCTATGCCAATATGTGCTTAAATTTAAGATTTTTTTAGGCTAGATATGTGCTCTAACATGTTTAAATACAATTTTCTATCTTTTAGTAGGTAAAATTTTGGTTGAGGAAACATACACGTAGAGAATACAAGTGGAGTCATCTAGTCGGACACCCTTATACACCTCTATTAATACCTCAACATGTAGTATTACATCGGTTATAACTTCGATCTTCCACATAAAACATAGTTACCAACCTAACGAGAATTATGACCTCAAAACGAGAACTCTAGTGCTAAAAACACACATTTGTGTGTCAGAAATACTAAAATCAACCCTAAATCGAAAGTGGTTCAATCGGTGGCACCCTTTTTTTTCTTGGGGTTAAAATTACAATATTTCGCAACGACGACTTGTAATGTTGCTAACAAAATCCTTAAGATCAACTACCAAATCAAAAAGTGGTTCTATTAGTAGCACCCCTTTATCTTTTTTAGGTTAAAATTATAACTTATGTAAATCCATGGCCTTAACAACCAATGTTATTACAATCAAAATATTAGGACATATTTTTATGGTGTTGATTAAACAATGAACGAAAAAAGAGGGATTTTTCATCAAAACCATGACACACATATTACATTGTATATGCAATGGAGAACATGAAATAAAAATGAAGAAAGGTTGGCAAACTTAAAACTTGTGTCAGGCTATTTGTGTACTTTGAAAGAAAAATAAGGTTTATGTTTACATGATGATGAATTGATGATGGAAAAAAGTGGGTGTGTGAGTCAAATTTGAGTCCAGAAACCCTCCCATATCGTTAAGGCATGAAAATATTATATCCATGTCAAATTTCAGTGCATATAGAAATAATTTGAAAAAATTTCAACGTTGGCCCCATTCACAAGTCATTGTTGCCCATGTCTAGTCCTAGTACACTGTCTTTTCATTATTCCTTTTAAAATTTGTTTGACAGTACACACATTCCCGCATATAGTAATGTAAGGACATATTTTATGGTTTTGATTAAAAAATGAACAAAAAAAGAGGGATTTTTCATCAAAACTATGACACACATATTACATTGTCTATACAATGGAGAACCTGAAAGAAAAATGAAGAAAGGCTGATGCAAACTGAAAACTTGTGTCAAGCTATTTGTTTACTTTGAAAGAAAAATAGGGTTTATGGTTTACATGATGATGAATTGATGATGGAAACAAGTGGGTGTGTGAGTCAAATTTGAGTCCAGAAACTCTCCCATATCGTTAAGGCATACAAATAGTCTATCCATGTCAAATTTCATTGCATACAGTAACAATTTAAAAAAAGTTAAACGTTGGCCCCATTCATAGGTTATTGTTGCGCATGTCTAGTCCTAGTATATTGTCTTTTCATTGTTCCTTTTAAAATTCGTTCGACAATACACACGTTCCCACACCTTGTACTGCAAGGACATATTTTTATGGTGTTTATTAAACAATGAACGAAAAAAGAGGGATTTTTCATCACAACTATGATACACATACATTGTATATACAATGGAGAACCTGAAATAAAAATGAAGAAAGGATGATGCAAACTTAAAACTTTTGTCAAGCTATTTGTGTACTTTGAAAAAAAAATAGGGTTTATAGTTTACATGATGATGAATTGATGATGGAAACAAGTGGGTGTGTGAGTAAAATTTGAGTCCAGAAACTCTCCCATATCGTCAAGGCATGTGAATAGTCTATCCATGTCAAATTTCAGTGCACACAAAAACAATTTGAAAAAATTTCAACATTGGCCCCATTCACAGGTCACTATTTCCCATGTCTAGTCCTAGTACAATGTCTTTTCATTGTTCATTTTAAAATTCGTTCGACAACACACACGTTCCATCATATAGTATTGCAAGGACATATTTTTATGGTGTTGATTAAACAATGAACAAAAAAAGAGGGATTTTTCATCACAACTATGACACACATACATTGTATATACAATGGAGAACCTGAAAGAAAAATGAAGAAAGGTTGATACAAGATTAAAACTTGTGTCAAGCTATTTGTGTACTTTGAAATAAAAGTAGGGTTTATAGTTTACATGATGATGACCTTATGATGGAAAAAAGTGGGTGTGTGAGTAAAATTTGAGTCCAGAAACCCTCCCATATAGTTAAGGCATGAAAATAATCTAGCAATGTCAAATTTCAGTGCATACAGAAACAATTTGAAAAAATTCAACATTAGCCCCATTCATAGGTCACTATTGCCCATGTCTAGTTCTAGTACACTGTCTTTTTGTTGTTCCTTTTAAAATTTGTTCGACAGTACACACGTTCCTGCATCTAGTACTGCAAGGACATATTTTTATGTTGTTGATTAAACAATGAACAAAAACATAAGGATTTTTCATCACAACTATGACACACATACATTGTATATACAATGGAAAACCTGAAATAAAAATGAAGAAAGGTTGATGCAAACTTAAAACTTGTGTCAAACTATTTGTGCACTTTGAAAGAAAAATAAGGTTTATGGTTTACGTGATGATGAATTGATGATGGAAACAAGTGGTTTTGTGAGTCAAATTTGAGTCCATAAACCCTTCCATATCATTAAGACATGCAAATAATCTATCTATGTCAAATTTCAATGCATACAGAAATAGTTTGAAAAAAAATCAACATTGGCCCCATTCATAGGTCATTGTTGCCCATGTCTAGTCCTAGTACATTGTATTTTCATTGTTCCTTTTCAAATTTGTTCGACAGTACACACATTCCCACATCTAGTACTGCAAGGACATATTTTTATGGTTTTGATTAAACAATGAACGAAAAAAGAGGGATTTTTCACAACAACCATGAAACAAATATATTGTATATACAATGGAGAACCTAAAAAAAATGAAGAAAGGTTGATGCAAACTTAAAACTTGTGTAAATCTATTTGTGTACTTTGAAAGAAAAATAGGGTTTATGGTTTACATGATGATTAATTTATGATGGAAACAAGTGGGTGTGTGAGTCAAATTTGAGTCCATAAACCCTCCCATATTGTTAAGGTATGAAAATAGTATATCCATGTCAAATTTCAATGCATACATAAACAATTTGAAAAAATTTCAACGTTGTCCCCATTCACAGGTCACTGTTGCCTATGTCTAGTCCTAGTAAAATGTCTTTTCGTTGTTCCTTTTAAAAGTAGTTTGAATGTACACATGTTCCTGCATATAGTACTACAAGGACATATTTTTATGAAGTTGATTAAACAATGAATGAAAAAAGAGGGATTTTTTAGCACAACGAAAAGTTCAAATGAAACAAGGACGAGATCAAATATATATAATAGGTGTGTGATTCATATTTGAGTTTCAAAATGAATGTTCTTATTACCACATAAATAATGGGAAAAATTCCCATGTTTTCAAACAATTTCAACGAAGATTATATAGAAATAACAAACACATTCATCAAAACTTCGTTGATGCAATACTATGACAACAATGATGACATCTACAATCATGATGGTGTAAAAATGAATGAGATTCTCTTGGTTTCAATAACAATTTATCCTCTAATGAATAAGGCCAACCACTTGAAGGTGTAAGATCATATGGACCCTCCCCTCCCCCTCACATCACTCTCAATTTCCCAATGCCTAATCTACAAAATAGAAAACAATTGAAAGAAACCTAGTAAGATTCCTGCATAGAAACTACAGAAACATCTGTATAATCATCCTTATTCTGTATCTTATTTTTCATAGAACTTGACATATGTATCATCATTTGATTCATAAATGGTGTTGAAAGGATTTACCACCTCATCATCGTCATCACTGTCATTTTCGATCATATTTTCATCGACATCATCATCAAGAACTACATTGTCTCCTACGCAGGGATCATGAGATTCTTCATCTTCTTCGTTTGTCGACCCTACATGCTCTTCCAGATCTGTCTGATTTGGAGAATCATCTTCTTCTTCATGTACATGAGTATACTTAACTGGCCTTCCTCTTGGATTATATTTAACAACAAATGACCAATCCCTCTCACCTGGAACATTTTAGTAAAATACTTGTTCACATTGGATTGGAAAAACATAGCGATCATGTCCTCTTTCAAAAACCATTTTTTTAATGATTGGAAATCCATTGGAATGTTGAATAACAATTCTTTCCTCATCGTTTTCATGCATTAATAACCTATACCATTTGACATCGAACATAACTAATTTGAAGGAATTAAAGTCACACTCAAGTATATCATTCAAATACCCATAATATCTATTTTCAGATTCTCGGGGATGTTTKTCACTCCTAGAGGAAACATTAGTGAAGTGGAATACTGYAGTTATCCCACTATCAKAAGTTTTCCTRGTTTCATCCAACTRTTTGATGCGAAATTTAYGACCATTGCACCRCATAGCCTTGTGGTGTTTCAACTGCAATATGCCAGATATGTAAAAGATGCATTGTYAATTAATAAATTAACATATTTATATAACTTGGAAAGTATCTGAAAAAGACAGTACACATGTAGTCACATTAATATAATATAAAATAACTGAATAAAATGGGTGAATTTTCTTGCCTTTCCATCTTTCAAACCATATGATAAATCGATTTCCATTTGCGTAACACTGACATCTCCATTACGACAAACTTCTCTAACCAATTCAGACAGTCATTGCCATGATAAACTACCACCATGATGTTGTTTAAATATTTCAATCCATACATTCATCCATTCAAGATTGTTTGCAATGTAAAAATGCAGTGCATACCAATCTTGAGAAACTGAATAAAAAAATCATAAATATTCACCAATATTAAATATTAGTTATAACTTCCACAGTAAATATTAATAATTTATGAAATAACATATATTAATATATTAATGAGTATGATCATATACACAAAATAAAAATTTATATGTATTAATATAAATATCCACAATTATTAATATATTACCCCTCATTTTTTTCATTCTACCTTTCCCCAACATGTGCTCCTGATCTTCAATTTTTTTTATGGAGTTCACATCCCAAATGCAATCCATTGCATGCATAGTTGGCACTGCTAATTTAGGAGGATATTGACTAATATACATCATGGATTGATATACCATATATCCCTCCACCATAGAACCCTCGGGACATGCTCTTTGTCTAACCAAAGCCTTCAATGATTTCAAGTGCCTCTCCACCAACCACATTGACCTTGTGTGTATAGGTCCAAAAATTTCAATCTCCTCAACTTGGTGTATGAGGGAGTGTTCTTGTGCATTAAAAAATGTTGGAGGTATATACTTTTTAATTTCACACATTAACCGAGAAATTTCTCTCTTCCAATAATTCATATCATCTTCATGGATTTCTTTCAATGACAACCATCTACATGAGATCATGACACAAGAAAATAACATGTTTAAACATACCATAATATATATTACATTACAAGTAAAACACATGTCATTAAGTACAAAAACAAATTGAAAGAACATTTTGCATATAAATCACAACTACTTACCTCATGTATTTTCCAAGATAATATATAACTTGTTTGACGTTGTTGTCAAATTCATTTGGGAGAGATAGCAGTAGAACATGCTATATATATAAAAAAAAATGAATCGTTATTTGTTTCGACCAAAGTAGACGAAAAAAACAAAAAACTTAAAAATATATATAAGGCCAATATATAAATATGTATACCTAAATTATTACCTTAATGAAGGTATGCCAATCATGTATTTTTACCCCACCAAATTCACCTTTCTTTGTTAAGATATTATTTATGTTTGAGGCAAAACCCGTGGGAAATTTAATTCTTTGAATGACCTCTTTTACATCATTTCTTTGTTGCTCTGTTAATAACCATGGAAGGTTATTTCGGTCTCCATATCTATTTGATTGGATCACACTTAGTATTGCATGATTGGCTTCTTGAATGTCAGTACAATTTTTCACAATTTTTTCTTTATCCCTCCTACCATCTATGATTCACCATAATGTTTCCGTCACATTCTTCCCGATATGCATTGTATCAAAAAATGAGCTATTTTTATCTCCTCGTAGTAGGGAATCCTCATGAATTGAGTGGGATAAAATTTCATTCCTCGTGGAAGCCCATTATTAATACCTTCATGATGGTGGCCTTCATGAAGCATAAAAGAAATCACAAAAATAATTATCAAATACGGTAAAATAAATTTAATGATTAAAACAAAAATTCAAAACATTACATATATGATACATAAAGAAATTGTGTACCTTGACATTTTCTATTATATTCCAACCTCCATAGGCGAGGTGTCATTCTTCGTGGTTTTAAATCAGTCTCTTCTTTCCCATTGAAAATATGTTTTCCAGTAGTACAATACCTATGGTTCTTAGGGAGGAGGTTACTATACTCATCAAACACCACATTTTCCTAAACTTTTTGAATGACGATACTTCATCTTAGGACCATAAACTGGACAT
Source organism: Picea glauca (assembly GCA_000966675.3). NCBI lineage: Eukaryota > Viridiplantae > Streptophyta > Pinopsida > Pinales > Pinaceae > Picea > Picea glauca. The sequence continues at coordinate 266,491 of JZKD02S2144791.1, forward strand.
GAAAATTTACCCTTTGTTTGAAGACCTGCAATAGATGGATTAATGTCAATTATATGATGATATTATTTAAAAATTAAACATGCAACATGATATATTTAAAAAAATATATAGTATTAAAGAAAAATAGAATGCTACATACCACAAAAACATGTTAGTCCTGGGGTATCATGAATTGTCCATAAAAGTATTCCACTGAATTTAAATTTCTTCTCCCTGATTGGTTTATAGATGTCATACATAGTGATGCCATCCCATAAATTTAGTATCTCATCGATAAGAGGTTCGATATATACATTCATATCTTTAACTTCGTACTTACCTAATTGTTTGAAATTACACATAATTACTATAACCATGATATGTATATATAAGAAAATAAATAAACAAAAGATATTATGCAAAAAAACAAAACAAATGAAAATGTTACATTCAAAAAATTAACGCAAACAAATACTTGGAACAATCATTGTCAACATTATGTGCTCCCTCTTTATTGACATCCAAGGAGGAATGTTATTGTTGATAAAAAAAATAGGCCACACTGAGTAAATAGACCTAAGCTCTTTGAATGGATTAACACCATCAGCTGGCAATGAAATCCTAACATTACAAGGTTCATCTTTGAAATCTGCCCATTTTCCCTCAATTTCCCTAAATGCATAACCATCGAAAAGTATTCGAAGAACACCATCTCCACTTTTGTTACGTGCATGGTAATCCACAAATTGTGCTATGCTTCCTGAACAAACGCTACAAATGTGGAATTATGGGAATTTGACGAAGAACCTTTCGAGGCACCATTTTTTTTACTTGATCTGTTCAATATCTACTGATAAGACATTGCAGACATTCTATTTTTGACACATGTTTCCCATAATATATAATATGATCATTAGGACATGCATCTATAGTTTGATAATTCATTCCAATGTATTTCATAATGGAATGCAAATCTCGATATGTGCGAGGTAAAATACTTGACGATGGTAACAAAACTTCACCTAACAATCTACAACATAACAAATAACAGTTAATGTAATGAATATTAATCGTAAAATTTGCATGCTTATTTTACACATCAATTAACACTAAAAACATATAGAAAAAATTCAACATTTATGTATATGAGATGAAACATATTACATACCTTAGGATCTATGTCAAACAAGTGTTCGACAAATTATTAATAACCTTTAAGTTCACTAGCAACAATGTAGCGAAGAGAAGATTTTCTCTAGAGCCTTCATAAAGTCATTTATTTTCCTTTTCTAATAGAGGTTCATCATAAATACCATCATTGTCCCCATCCTCATCTAGTTGAGAAAACAAATCTTATATCATTTGATTTGTCCCATCATCTTCTTCCATGGGATCATTAACTTGATTTGTCTCATCATCTTATTCCATGAGATCCTCATTTGCTTGATCATGTTCCTCAACTTGTACTACACCACTTCTAATAGTACTACTTGCTGCAATATTTTGCAAAAAATTAGAGAGAAACTCTAACTTTATAATTACAAACAATCATGCAAAATTAGTTTGTATAACAAATATTCAAACAATATATATAAAAAAATATAATTTTATATAAAATCGACAATATAAAAATAGATAATGAATATATAGATAATTACCATGAAACGATATTCATTCGATCCCCCATCAATGTGCCCATATTTCCTAGAATGTTTTTTAGTTATTGCTATTAAATTCTTATGGGACATGTAGTGCAACATATTGTGCAAGGGAAATAACATATACCATCACCCTTTTCACCCTCTTTAATTTTTTTCCCACCTCTAATATTCTGCGACATTCTTCCGCACAAAAATACCCTTTCTGAACCGTTGTTGTTATAGCAATATTGTCACAACATCTCTAATTTGCAAATTATTTATAGATATTTTTTTCGTTGCAAGAACGACGAACGTTGACCAAGTTAATGTTGACTTTGTCAAATAGTGTAACAAACAATGTTGACTTTTTCAAACACTATAATGGTCAATGGTTATCGTCACTCTTGCGATGATAACCAAAGGTCGTCGCAAGAGAGACAAGATTCCATTATGTTCACGTTCGTCGCTCTTGATACGTACATATGATTCCGTTGGAAGAGCGACAAATGTGGGATGGATTTATAAAAAAATTAAAAAAATCAACTCTTTATCTTCAATTTTTTGACTAAAGGGTAATTTCGTCCCAAGTAGTCATCACAAATTTTTCAATATGTAGTAGTGTATGCAGAAGTGGAAGAAACCCTCCTTGGTTGTACAAATGTTGTGCATTCCACACCCCACAAAGAATTTGGGACTCACTCTATTTTCCAACATCCATGTGGAGGAATAGTACATCCACACATTCTCCCACACCTGCATCCCACATCTCACGCTCTGAAAGAATTTGGAACTTATTCTATATTACAACATGCATGTGGAGGAATGGTACACCCACACGTTCTCTTGCACCCACATCTCACATCCCACACTCAACAAGACTTTGGGACTTAGTCAATTTTCCAACATCCATGCGGAGGAATGGTACACCTGCACATTCTTCGGCACTTGAATCCCGCACATTTCACTCCATAATACTTAGGGACTTAGTCAATTTTTCCAAAATTTTTATGCCCGTGCAAAGGAATACCCATGTAGAGGAACAAAGCACCCCCTTGTTCTCCTACACCCACATTATTCATTTTACACTCCATCATGTCTCATAATTAGTTTATTTTGCAACACCCTTCTCTGCAGACCCCAAGTTTTCCACAATAGACTTGCGACTATGGTAGGCCATACCAAACAACATGTGGCCTCCACGTCATCAAGTACACAATTTTTTCCACTTTTCCAAAAAATCTCACAAATGACTACTTTTCCAAAATTTTCTTTTTGTCCACCTTGGGAGCTCCAAAATCAACTTACCATGGTCGAAATTGAACCTACTACTATCAATTCGACATCCCATTTGGGAATTTTCACTTTGAATTTCACCATTTTTCCCAAATTCAACAAAGACTAATGCTCTACAACAATGAATTTGTTAAATCCTCGCTATTATTTGGCCCATGGAAGTCTCATGTTGAACCAAAATCTCTTATACCAATTTGTAACGTCCCCAAATACTCACTGAGGCATGCTACCACAATTTTTTTTCTTTGATACAAATCTGTAATGTACCCAACTCCCAGGCCAGGCCACATTACTACTAAAAATGGCTTAGCATAACTCTAATACCAATATGTCATATGCATAAATATACACAACATGACATACATGATCATGCTATTATCATTAATAATTAACCCCATGAATGAAACTAATTTAAACATGGACAATAGCAATTAAAAACACACAACATTCATATATATGAAATAATGTAGCATTCAATCATAACATTTAAAATTGTAAATAACACAGTTATTAAAACACTTATCTTTTAATACCAATTTACATGACTAGTTGTAGAAAAATGACATTCCTCCCAACCATAAGCTTTGTTCCACCAACTCTCTCTACAACAAGCCACCCTTGCGTTGGGGCTATGAGTCAACAAGGAAGGATAGGCTCCTACGGGTGTCTAAAATCCACTGTAACAACTTAAATACACACTAAAACACAATGACATGACTCTTATAACAATTCCAACCATCTAGATCTCTTCCCCATCAACCTGTACAACCCAAGGGATGAGATTTCCTTCTCTACATTGTGGTCTCTCAAACAATATCCATCCCCTCTAATGCTCCAGCATAGACCAACCGATAATATCTTTGTTGGGGGATCTAGGAAATCCATCTGGAATAAGAGTTCTCACACAACAATATCACTTTCTCTTGGATAATTTTTCTCAACAAAAAATCCCTCACATGAATAATAGCTTGATTCTCAACATAATTTCCAGCTTTAGCAAGCTATCTTCAATACCCATTATGGATGGCCACTCTTCCTCACCATTCTCCTCTAGTTTTCCTCCCTTATTGCTAACTCTAAAAAATTCCCTCCTTCCTCCTCCAATTTCCAATTTTCCCATGCTTACTTGAATCTTACTTTCCCCCCAAAGGTGATTACACTCAACCCCTATTTTCATAACTGAGTGGGATGACTTCCTCACTCAACCCCTTACATTAATTCAATGATTTCAGTGATTAATAAGTCAGAGGGATAAATGGATAAGTAACAAATTGATTAATGAATATGTCTTAAGACTTCGAGCATATGAAAACCCCTCAAAACCCCCAATAATCCCCCTCTCTTGTGGAATCATAACTCCCCATTACTCCATTCCTTACCTCTCTACAACCAATGGTGTATTTCATTTTATTATTTTAATATACAATGTTTACATATTACATCACTCAACCCACGACCATTCATAATACTTACAAATATACAATGCTACATTGGGGGATCAAAATTGGGGGGTTACACTATATAATTACATTACAAGTGGTATTAGAGAACTTTCCGATGCTAACATGCACTTGAATTTTAGAGAAGTATTTTAGGAGAGATATATGTTCCAACATCTATAAACATAGATATATATCATTCAATGGATAAAAATACAATGAATACAAACAAACAAACAAGGAATACAAGTGGGGTTACCTGGTTTGATGTTGTTATACACCTCTATTGGTAATCGACTAGTAGTATGATATTAGGAAAAATCTATTCACATATTTAATCGTCCATGTACCTTTAGGTATATCAAAATCCCCATAAGAATAATTTATACCATACCTAAATAAATCATTTGGATGTTTGTCACTATATTACACTAAACACAACACCTTGGGAGATCAATCTTGCATACATGGGAATGTGGTGGTACAACTATGGGTACAATTAATCTGCCTTGTTTAGCGTCGTAAAATACCTAATAACTACTATTGTTGGAAACCTCAATGTATTTTATAAATTTATAACAATTTACCTTCCCTTACTCTTAGGATCCTAATGAACCTCTACAACATAATAAATGAAATTCACACAAAACTTGGAATATCCAAAAATTAAAAATTCCTCAATACAATAATATTTAGGTAGCAAAAAAGGAAAAAATATAGGAGTGCTTATGGG
>JZKD02S2144791.1:274654-289504 GCA_000966675.3 Picea glauca
AAACCTGTTATCCCAATTAATTAATGAGGTGGGAATCTCCTTGATCCACATGGGAAATCTATTAGCTTTATATATTTATGATTTTTGCATCCAAATTTAGACCATATACCCTCTAAAATTTGGATCAGACGTTCACTAAATACAAACTCAAAAATATTGTAGCATATGCGAATGACCAACTGATCACACTGTACAATATTGTCCACATAATTTGAAAAACACAAAGTGGTGTCATATTTGTGAAGCTTCCGATCACCGAAAATTAGAATGTCATCTAAACGCTTGATATCAAAATAATCTATGAACAATCTACCACACTAAAACCACCAATCAAGAAAAAAATTATAGTCAAATAGATGAGTACTACGGTCGTGGTCGAGGTATAATAGGATAACGCAGATTCAATGGTCGAGGTTGAGTTCATGAATGAACCTGTTGCTTCAATTGTTAGAAAGTTGATCACATCAGCGTATATTTCCCTATAAAAGATAGAATTGATCTAAACTTTTGCAATACATGTGACATTGTAGATCACTCTTTAGAAGACTTCCCGACAGTACTCGACAAAATCATACCAAGAATAAATGTGAATCTACTACATGCAGTATCCAAGGAGGAGGTGATGAACTCAAAAAACTTACATATTGTTACAAGGTTGGGTGCAAGACGAGATGTTAACACTCCACCAAAAAATTACCAAAGAAAGAAATCTAATATCTTCCCAAACCCAGACAAAGAAGAGTAAATCATGAGAGAAGATATTAATTTCTTCAAGAACTCCACAAAAGATCAACAAAACTTGAGAAGTCGAAATGAAAACACCATCCGAGAATTTTTGCAGCTCCTCAAATAAAAGCACTCAATAGGAAAATTGTTGGACCTACTCAACATATTACATGAATACAAAGATGGTCAGAGACCGACCAAGGATCAAAATCACCTCTCTTATACCCATAAAGATTACGATCCACGAGTTGACTTGGATATTAAGAGAATGATGATCAATCAAGTGGTCATTGATTTTGGATCTCAAGTAAATATTTTTCCAAGAGAAACTTGGATACAAATGGGCCGACCCAACCTAGCACCCACGATGAACTATCTTAAATTAGTCGATCAAAGATTAATAGAACTTGTAGGAATGTTGAAAAATGTAGACACTCAAATTATGGGAATATGAACTTCGGTCAACTTCAAAGTAATCGACCTCATCGAAGGAATTCCAGCATATGCATCTCTTGTCAGTTGACCACGGGGTCAAAAAATGAAAGAAAAAATCTCCCTTGAAAGAGATAGAATTAAGTTGAAAGGAAGTGGGAGAAAAATAATCATTCCCCTAGATCCAAAGGAAGGAAAACCATGGATGGATTCATGGGATAAATATTGAGAATCCCGGTTCCTATATCAATTAAACAAAAAACAAAAAGATTATATAAAACAAAATGCAGAAGGAGAAATTTTGAGAGAATCTCCCATTTCAGTCGGGCATAATTCCAACTCCGCCTTATATAACTGGAAAATTGAGAATTACGAAGCACATGTGAAAGACTGATAGTCTATTGAAAATATTCTTAAAAAACAGCTTAGGATGTGCTACTCAATCCAGGTTGTACCAAAAGTATATGAAACAATAACTCGACAAACTCCCACTCTTATACCGATTGACAATCAAATAAGAAAACTCTTACGATAAAATGAACAATATGCCCCTTCGACCCATGTTGAAGAGGTGGTAAACTCAATAAGAGAGCAAGGAAGGATACAAATCCTCGTGGAAACCTTCACAAGATAAGATGCAAGATGGTGGGAAACACATTCCCCTAGATTACAAACATGGACAATTGTGTTGGTGTACTTTGTCGAATGATTTGAAGACAAGAAATTATCAAAGCTGCAGATATCCCCACCTTCATAATTGGCTATGACCCAATCGGTCATATTCAACATTGTGAAAGCGAGTGGAAAACAATAGGATACAAAGATGAAAGGGCATGGCCTCCTATGTTTCTAAGTACATGAGATGAAATACCAAAAAAATGGTATAAGACTGAAGAATCTTCCAGCCATACAACAAACTGGGTTGAAATTAAAGAAAATTGTGTGCAAGACTTCGAATTTAATCTAGAAGAGGAACACTTGAGAGATGCAACACAAAAAATATTTTTTTTTCTAGAAAATACTTCACCAGTTGTATAGAAAGAAAAAACAAAGATGTCGGTCGATGTAGGATCGACATCAACTTGCAATTTTGTGTTGGTAGAAAACAAATAAATCCTGACTGCATGGAGGATCGACATGGAAAATATAAAATGGCCAGGGCAGAGCTTCCAGTGGAGAAAATACCACCCAACACTAAAAAATCATGTGAATTCAGTATTAAATATATCCATAGAACAAAAAGAATATTAAGAACAACCCGACTTCCCAAAAATCTTTACCAAAATTGAAGAAGCAGAATGCCAGCTCGACAAAGCAAAACCACCATAATGGATGGATGCAGAAATCAAAACAAAAGAATTTGACATATCAAATGATGATCAACTAAAAATGGTACAGATAGGTGACTATTGGTTTGACAAGCAAACAACTGACATAGTCAACCTATTAAAATAATATCAAGATGTTTTTGTACACGACTACAATGAATTTAAAGGACTTGTAGAGGAAATGGGGAAAATTAAAATTGAATTTATTCCAAGAGAAAAAACAATCAAAAAACGATGGTACAAATTAGTGCATAAATATAAATCAATCATTCATAAATAGATAGAAGGAATGATACAAGCATGTATTATTTACCCTATTGACAAGGAAGAATGGGCAAGTCCCATGGTGGTGCAAACAAAGAAACATGATCCAAAAAAATTAAAAATTTGTGTTGATTTCTAGGGACTCAACAAACAAACTACGATAGACTCGTTTCCCAACCCTTTGCTAATGAAATCATCAATGAAGTCATTGATCATGAATTCTATTCATTCACTAAAGGGTTCTCAGGTTATAACCATGTAAAAATATCAAAATAATATCAACCAAAAACAACATTTGTCTCAGAATTTGGTTCTTTTTCCTACAAAGTAATGCCATTTGGATGGAAGAACGCACTGACAGTGTTTTCGAGAATACTTGTTAAATCATTTAAAAAGTATATCTATAAAACTATGGTGGCATATTTCGACGACTAGACAATATATAGTATATTCAAAAATAGCATACAATGGCTTCGACTTATGCTAGAATGCTGCAGACAAATTCAACTATCATTAAACATCAATAAATGAATATTTTTCACACCTATTGGAATCTTTCTAGGACACGTGGTCTGTAAAGACGGGGTAAAAGTAAACATGGAATCAAAGCCGCCCACGAATAAAAAACAAATCAAACTTTTATTGGGCCACACTTTATATTATAGGAAGTTTATACACCACTACTCAGACATCACCTTCCCAATTGATGAGCTCTTATGAAAATATGTTGAATTTAAATGGAGCCAAGGCTGCCAAGAATCCTTCAAATTCTTAAAGAAGAAGTTGGTCGAAGCACCCATTCTAAAATTCCCAGACTAGTCGAGAAAATGTCATGTCCATGTCGATGCGTCCAATGTAGTTTTTGGGTTAGTATTAGCACAACCATATGACGACACAATGGATCATCCAAATGTGTATGCAATTCAAAAATGGAATAAGGAAGAAATAAATTATTCGACTACGAAAAGGGAAGCGCTATCAATGATATTTTCTCTACAAAAGTTATGTCACTACTTACTTGCAAATAGCTTCATATTTTTTATAGACAATCAAGCAATGGAATACTTAGTGAATAGACCAATCCATCAAGGAAATATTTGTCATTGGTTACTCCTATTTCAATAATTTGAATTCAACATAATCATATGACCGAGGAAAAAGAATGTTCGACCTGACCACCTATCACAACTAGAAACAAGAGAAGACCCGACAGGAATAAACAATGATCTTCACGATGCACATTTATTCTGAGTCAAATCTTCCCCTAAGAAGGAAAGGCCCCAAAGGACCTCCCAAGAAACAAAAATAAATTTCTATCCCTAAACGTTGCACCTTTCACAATCATTAATGGATATTTATACAGAATGGGAATTGATGATGTTTTGAGAAGATGCGTACCACAACATGAAAGGGATGATATTATCAATAAATCTCATGTATGAGTAGTCGGAGGTCATTTTTAGGCTAACACGACACCCTAAAAGATACTACAAGCAAGCCTGTGGTGGTTAACTCTGCATAAACATTGCCGAGAAAAAGTAAGAAAATTCGATAGTTGTCAGAGGCTTGGACGACCTCTGTGGAAAAACAAAATTCCACTAAGTGCAATAAACCCGAACTGAGAATTTGAAATATGGGCTATCAACGTTTTTGGGCCATTTCCATAGAGGGAAAGAATAATTGGCATCAAGTACATCATTACTGCAGTTGAATATGTGACTAAGTGGGTAGAAGCTGAGCTAGTCGAATCTTGTACTAAAGAGATAACAACAAAATTTATCTATGAGAATATAATTACAATGTTTGGCTATCCTTTGACACTAATAAGAGACCATAGAACTCACTTCGTGAACGAAAAAATTAAATTCCTACTGGAAGTTTTTTTAATCGACCATAGAAAACCAATAGCTTATCACCCACAAGAAAACGAGGCAGTCGAAGCATTTAACAAAACATTACATAAATGAATCACAAGTATTTGCAACATAATAAAAGATGTCTTGGATGCAAATATTCTTGCAATCCTTTGGCCATATATATTAGCATACAAATGATCGACTGTGCAGACTTTGTTCAAGCTCATATATGGACAAGAAGTTGGTATCCCTTTACAATTTTGGACCAATTCCAACAGGGTTACAACTGTAGCCAAATTTGATGAAAGAAAAAGTGTGAATGACCAACTATATCAATTAAATAAGATAGACGAAGAAAGAATAATAGAAATACATCACCAGGAGGTTCAAAAGAAACAACAGAAAGCATGGCACGATCAACACATAAAGAAAAAAGACATAAAATACAAAGATTTAGTCCTATTATATGACAGTTGCATAAAAGGAAAACCCAGAAAATTAGAGACAATATGGCTTGGGACTTATGTTGTAGAATATATTCGACCAACTAGAGGAGTCCAACTCTGAACATTTTTGGGGCAACCATTTAATAAATTAATTAATGATTCTCTTCTAAAGAAGTACCATGTGTAAAAGAAAAGAACCCTGTTGGAAACATTTAGTAGGGAATTTGAAAACATGAACTGGCTAAATCGACTAATCATACTTATGAGAAATAAACCCTGCTTATATTTGATAAACAAAAAACAGTTAGAAAAAGTTAAGGTATGCAAAACCGAAAAGGAAAAGTATTTAAAGGACAACCATAGCATTACATAAAAGAAACAATAAAGTAGAAGGGAGAGAGAAATCATCCTGTGGTCAAGCCCGAGACAAAGCAACATAATATATTCCTGACATTTCACTCATTCAACTGACTTACGACAAATTATTATGAAAAGACAATCAAGCGAGAGGATCGTTCCAGCAACAAGCGAGCGTAGATCAAGTGAGTGCAAATCAAGTGAGTGTAGATCAAGTGAGAACACACTAAGAGATCATGAAGCAAACTAGCATGGACAACACTGACCAAGGAAACACTGATGTCAATAGAGAAATCACATTTAATTCCAGACAGGTAAGGGCCGACAAGAGCATTAATTACCAATATCATGAAAATGATCGTTGCGCAACCACTCACATAACTAATGATTACACCACTACGTGCGATACTCAATGATAAAATCTTGCAATTAATGACCGATGGGACATAAACGAACACCATTCGAGAAACGATGTGAACATCCACTCACTCGACTCAATCGTACCACCAATAGTTATGACAGAAGAGAGAGAATATGAGAAAATTTGGACACATTGAACCCGACACTCTCGCTACCGAATATAAATCTTGAAGAAGCCTATGAATTTTCTTCATTGTTATTTTCTCCCTTGTAGTTAATTATAGAGTAGAGAACACAGTTGTTTGAACCTGCAAATTCACCAGTCTTTCCTGAAACTGGTGATCAAGATACACAAATGCCAAGGATGAGAGGTCAATTTGGAAACACAATGGAAGGATGAATACAGAGACAAGTTTTTGATAGAGTGACTGGGAGACCGCTGCAAATCCAGATCTAGAATATTTGACAGTCAAAGATGGAAGAAACGAATTGGATAAAACATTAGCAAAAATTCACAGAATGGGAAATGTAGGAAGACAACTGGAAAGAAGAAACCAAATTCTTGGAAAAAGAAGGAATTATACACATCCTTTGTGCTCCACAAATCACTAACATGGGACGATAGAAGGAAGAAGAAACATAATTCATTATTAGTCGATATCATCAAGGATACCTATGGATGGATCAACCAATAACAATAATCGAAAGACTCATCTACCGAATCATGGGAATTCTAAGGAAAGGGGCCAAGGTACCGAAGTCGGCCAACACCAGTGACTGGATGCAATGTTTTACGGGGTCGGTGACGACCAAAAATTCTAAGGGGTTGTTGATTAATAATTTAAGAGCCCATTGGACTGCAATAATAATATCTTTGTTCTTCACACCGATAAGCCACACATCATATGTAAAAATGAAAATGGTCGAAGCAAGAGCACAATTCTATCAAAGTATGGAAATTTTCAATTGGGTAGAAAACCTAGACGACATGATCAAAACCAACTACAAGGAATGCCAATATTATGGCAAGGCCATCAAATTTTTGTCAATGCTAATCTAGATATAAATGGAGCAATAAGGTTGTGTTGGAGAATGAACATTTACAACTAAGAAATTCATGAAAATGGATAAGTACAAAGTCTTCTCATCTAATCAAATAGGTACATCAACCTCGCTGTCGCCACAAGAGATATTTTGACTATGGGTCGCAGGTTTGAAAGATAGTACACACACATGGCGGGTCGAACAAGTAGTCCATCAAGCATTAACAACACCCTTTATTATTCAACTTGACCTAGACAACACAAAGTTGTGGTGTGGAGTCGTGTCGACACCAGAGCCTAAAGAATCGCACTACCAATCGACAACGGAAGAAATTTTCACATAGTTGGAAATACAAATCAACCAAGACCTAGAAATTCCCCCTTAAGCACAATAGACAGGGGTACATGTAGTATTACTAGTGACTGATGGGGAGAAATAAGAAGAGCGAGAAACAACTCTTTATACAATTCCTTTTGTCGAATATTTACCATCCTTGATAGTTGTACATGAATACCCATACCCAGGTAAAACAAAACAACTGAACAAAAAGAACAAGGGAAAGAAGGTTGTCGAGGAAGAAGCACTAGAGATTGACTATCCATATTTTATGAGAAGAACGAAATAAATACAAATTATTATTATGCTTAACACAAAATAACATAGTTACAATAAAACTGGCTTTTATTCAACAAGGAAATATGTTGAAACTGTAAAATGCAGCAAAAAACAAGCTTGCTAGAAAGGTGGTGGCTTATCTTTGAGAGGAGATGTGATGGTTGCACTCATTCGAACGAAGATGAGTACAATGAGGATATCCAAGCCTCTTTTACAATAAACAGGAATTTCAAAACCATAGACATCCAAAAACCTAACCCTAGGATATCAAGCGCTAAAAGTCATGTGGGCCCCGTTGGGGTAAGTTAGTACATCAACTTCCTAGGGTCGTAACTTTTGCATATGATCTCCGTTTCAGGCGCACGATAGCCCTTTGGAAAGGTTTATCCAAGAAATAAACATGTTACTATTAAAATTTGACTTCATTCATGGTTTGACTTTGGTGAGCCCTAAAAACGTTGTTTAGGGCCTCAAAACAACCCCGGAAGTCGGGGACCCGAAAACTAGGAAAAAAATTCCAAACTAGAAAACTACCAAAATGAATCGGTTGGAATAGGTGGGAGGCCACCGAAATCCATTTGGATCAATCCTCCACCCTTAGGAAGCAATGGTATCCATTGTGTTGAGTCCCCCCATCAGATGAGGAAATTTCTCCTGAATTTGGCCCAGGGTGAGCCACTTGCCTTGGTGCAGGAGCTATCGTGCTTTGACAACTCAATAAAGATGGATCCTTTGTTGTCGAGTTCCTTTGACCTATGTGTCTACAATATGATCAAATTATTCTTGTTGCATGTAGTCAGGGTTGAGCTCTGTTGGTGTCAACTATTCTGCTATCTCTAAGGTGTCCAATAATGGTGGGAAATATGGCCGAAGGAGAGCCACATTGAACATTGGGTGCATTCCAAGGAAAGGGGGAATTTTGAGATCAAAAGAATTGTCACCCACATCCTTGGTGATGGTGTAAGGTCCATAATGGAGTGGGAAAAGCTTCTGATGGGGCCCTTTAAGGCATTTTTTCTGCAAGTGCAATGAAACTTTGTCTCCCACCTGAAACTTATGTGGCACTTGGTGTTGATCATGGCATTACTTGTACTTGGAATTGGACTTCTGTAAAATATAATGAACCTATTGAAGGATGTGTTGGATCTTATCAATGAACCAGGTGGCTTTGTTAGCTTCAATTGGAACAGGTGATGACTCGACTGGGGTGGCCACAAGGGATAGTGCAACATCCATTGGACCCAATGGTTGGAATCAAAACCCCACCTAAAAGGGGTTGCGGTTGGTTGAGATATGGAGGGATCAGTTGTAGTTATGATAAACATAGGGAAGAATCTCATCCCATGTGCGAGGGTGCTTGGAATTGTACATGCGTAAGATATGCATGATTATCCGGTTAATGACCTCAGTTTGGCCATCTGTTTTGGGGTGGAAGGAAATGAATTTAGTGAGATTGGTGTCTAGTAGTGACCAAAGGATCAACCAGAATATGATGAGGAACTGACTGTCCCAATCTGAGACAATGGTTTGTGGTATTACAAAATGTACCCATACTTGTTCAAAGAAGAGCTCGGTAGTGGTATCTGTTGTGATTCTCTTCTTGCAGGTGACCATAATCACCATTTTGGAAAATCGATCAACAATGACAAAAACAAAGTCATTTCCCCTCTTGGTGGATGGAAGTATCGACATGTAGTCCATTGGGATGGATTCCTATGGCATGTCAAGAGTAGGAATAGGGCTATACATGCCCTGTTTCTTAGTGGTCAGTTTGTCAATAGTGCAGGAAGTGTAGGACTTTAAATACTTTTTGACATCTTGTTGAAGTTTTGGCTAGTAGAAATGTTTCTACAGCACCGCCACTGTCTTTTCAATGCCGAAGTCTCCTACCACTCAATTGTAGTGGGATTCCCAAATCAACTTCACTCTCTCATTTGGATGAAAGAAGAGATGGCCCAAATGGCACAAGAACCCATCATGAATATGTGAATTAATTACAACTAAGTTTGTGCCCAACATTTGGTAGGTGGTGGCGAAGTCAGATTCTGCCTCATAGAGGTGGGGCCATTCGGAGGTCTTTTGGCTGCAAGAGTCTAGCACCGTGGTGAGTTTCGCGACTGGAGGTTGGCTGAGGAAATCAACGAATCGGTTGGTATTTCCTATTTTATACTTGATTTTGAGGTGGAACTACTGCAAGTATGTGGACCACATATGATGGCAATCATTCTACAATTTTCCTTGTGTCTGCATGAACTGCAGTGGCTTATGTTCAGTGTGGATGATTGTCTCCTTCCCAAGAATGTAATTTCTCCACTGGTGACAGTATTACACAATGGAGTACATTTCTTTTTCATAAGTAGGGTACTTATGGACAACATCTGATAGTGTCTCACTATGATAAGTCACAGGGTGACTATGTTGTGTGAGGAAAACACCCACAACATAGTCTGAAGTATTCATCTCAATCTCAAAGGGATGCTACAGGTCCGGTAATGAAAATATTGGGGATGAGCACAAGCGCTGCTTCAAATCATTGAATTCTTGTTGTTGGGACATGCCCCATACAAATTTTTCCTTACCACCACCCCTGGTTACTTGGCTAAGGGCCCATGCAATATGGGATAATCCCAACACGAACATGCAATAGAAATTGGCAAGGCCCAAGATGCTCTGAAGCTCGGTGAGTGTGGTTGGGGCTGGCTAGTCACGTATGACTTGGATATTGGTTGGATCCACATGCACACCATGTTGATCAATGATGTAGCCTAGGTTATGGACCTTGTCCATGTTGAAGGAGAATTTTTCCAAGTTGGCAGATAGCTTGTGCTACCGCAGGGTGTGCAGAACCTACTGAATATGATGCAAGTGTTTAGCCCAAGTCTTGTTGTAGATGAGGATGTCATCTAGATACACCACTACAAAATTATTGGTGAATGGTTGCAAGATATCATCCAGCATCCTCATGAACATTGTTGGAGCATTTGTCAAACCAAAAGGCATGACCAACCATTCAAAAAGACCTTATTTTGACTTGAAGGCTTTCTTCCATACATATATCTGTTCTATTGGGATCTAGTGGTATCCAGACTCCAGATCAATATTACTAAAGTATTTTCCTCTCATGAGTTGAATAAGGAGGTTGTCTGTTTGGGGAATCGGGTACTGGTTCCCGACTGTGATTTTTTTAGGGCCTGGTAATCAATGCATAGTCGCCAAGTCCATTATTTCTTCTGCACCAACATGATTGGGCTCCCACAAGGCGATGAGCTAGGACATATGTTCCCATTGTGGAGAAGTTCTTGGATCTGCTGCTTGATCTCCTCATTATCTAACAAATAGCGATAGTACACTGGCCCATTGGGTAGCGATGCACCGAGGGTCAGATCGATGGGACGCTTGACCTGATAGTGCAGAGGTATCCTGATAGGTGAGGAGAATATATTTGTGTATTCTTCCATGACCTTATACACTTTCTTTTGTTGTGTGGAGAGGTCGATCGTGGAGGCCCTGTATTTGGTTGCGATATTTCACTCACTCTGAGAGCGAATCACGAAGAAGAAAAACTTTCAGGTCTAAGAGATGACATTCCTGCATTTTCTGGCAGAGATCAAGGAAATAGCACTAGGTGGGACTGCCTCGGGTATCCTATACAATTTCTTGCCCAAAGTAATAATAAAACTATGAGGCCTAGACTCATATACAACATGAAGTTTCCATAAATAAGGTTGGCCCAAAAGAACATTACAAAATTCGAGAGGAGAAACATCACACAATACCTCGTCTTTGAAGGGCTTGTTATTGTATGACAAGTGACATTGTTGGTTGACGCGAAGATAACTTCCTTGGCGGAGCCATCCAATGGTGTAGGGCTATGGGTGTGGCATTGTTGGTAGGGCTAGCCACTTGGTGACCTTTGTTGAGATGATATTCTTTTGGCTACCACTATCAACGAAGAAGTGCATCGGGGTGCCTTTCACCCACATTTGTGAATGAAATAGGTGCTCGCCTTCCTATAGCTTGTCTGGTTCACTGAGTTGGATCTTGGTGGTAGAAACAATGGAACTGGGTTCTATGTCAATGATATGTATCCCCCTTTATGGTTTTGACTTAGAGTCGAAACCCACATTTTATTTAGAGGCTTTCACCATAGCCACCAATGACTGCTTTGAGGGACAATCAACATTGTTATGCTAGGGGCTCTTATGGAAGTCACACCACTTTCCAATATCTTTATTTGTCTTTTTTTTGTCCTTCTTTGCTTGTGGCTTGGACTGGTTGTCCTAAGGCTATCCATATTTTCTCTATCCTCTTTTATATTGTTTGGGGCCACCCTTTCCTTGTTTTTGTTGTGAGGGGTTCCCAGGCCCAAACTATCACGTCTTTTGTTTAAGCTTCTGCTCGATCTTAACGACATATCGATAGGCCACGCCCAAGGATGAGATGTCTATAAAATCCATTTCAGTCTGCATGTATCTATGCAGACCACCACGATACTTGAGCACCAAATTTCACTTAGAATCCTTGATACCCAAGTTAGTGCGCAAGGTATGGAAGATATTTTTGAACTCTGACACTTCTTGGTCTCTTTCCTGCTGCAGTGTGGTCCATTTTGTATACAGGTCATCATAAATTTTGACATGGTAGTATTGTTCCTTAATAACATCCTTAAATAAATCCCAGGTGACCACAATTGTAAATAATGAGGGTTTCTCTATTTCCTTTTTCTCATAGAAATTTTCCCACCAATATTTGACACGGGGAACGGATTTGAGGAGCGCAAAAGTAATCTTTTCTCTATTCAAAAAGTTATGGAAAAAAAAATACCCTTCTAGTAGATTCAACCATTTGTCTACAACATCTGCATCTATCTGACCTTCAAATATAGGAATATCAAATTTTATTTGTACCTTGACGGGGGAGGTGCATTCACTCGAGGAAGATGTGTCTCTTGTTGGTAACCGCAAAGGATTTTCACAAAATTATCCATCATCTCCTTCCTATGTTGCACGAGGGATTCCTAAATTTTTTGAAAGGATCTCCTGTCTCAACATATTTGTTTTCTCCCACCATAATAGGTCACTTAGGCATGCGAGAGATTTCGTCCTCTAGAGAAACAAGCTTGAGACCCAATTCTTTGTACCCTGACCTCATCGAGGACATGCATTAAGAACGACAAGGATCAGACCGCTCTGATACCACTGATCCATATTTTATGAGAAGAAATAAATGAATATATATTATTATTATGCTTAAGACAGAATAACATAGATACAATAAAATTAGCTTCTATTCAATAAGGAAATATGATGAAACTGTAAAATGCAAAGGAAAACAAGCTTGCTAGAATGGTGGTGGCTTATCTCTAAGAAGAGATGTGATGACTGTGCTCATTCACAAGAAGATGGTTACAATGAGGCTCTCCAAGAATTTTTTACAATAAATAGGAATGATAAAACCCTAGACATCCAAAAACCTAACCCTAGGAGATGAAGCACCAAAAGTCATGTGGGCCCCATTGGGGAAAGTTAGTACATCAACTTCCCTGGGTCATAACTTCTGCATACGATCTTCATTTTAGGCTCACGATAGCCCGTTGGAAAGGTCTATTTGAGGACTACACATGTTTCCATAAGACTATAACTTTGTACCTAGTCTAAATGCGACAAGCCATGAAAACATTGTTTAGGGCCCCAAAACGGCTCCAGAAGTCGGGGACCTGAAAACTAGGAAAAAACTACCAAACTGGAAAACTGCCAAACTGAACCAGTTGGAATAGGTGGGAGGCCACCGAAATCCATATAGATCATCAACACAAAGTAAATGAAGAGAGAAAAATTTCAATCAAATGAGGGCATCAAATTCAACGACCCCATCAACCAAGAGAAAATAACAAGCATTACCACTAAGATCTCTGAGAAGTTAAAGAAAACCCAACAAGACACTATCATAATGAAAAAATACACAGTTCCTCGGTCGAACCAAAAATTAAGGATGTTTTCCAGACATATAAGGAGCATAAGTAGCAGGTCAAGAACATCAAGATCACACTCAGGAAAATCAAAACAAGAGGGGAAAAAAGACAAAAAAACCTAGAAAGAAAAACTACTTATATCATCCCGAAAAAGATCACAACAAACATGATAGAATGGAATTTGAGGCCGAAAACAACACCAAGTAAGAAGGGGATACCCGATGCATCAATTTACCTAACCATAGAATCACCTCTAGTAGATCTAGTACCCTTCATAGAATAAATACCAACAAAGAAAAAGAAAAGGCATCTTATAATCACTGAGTCGTCGGAAGCAACAAAATCAGATCAGCCAGTCGAGATAGATGATGTCGATATAGAAACCTTGAACATAGAGGAGCTAAATTCGATCGAGGAAATAAAAATTGAGTTGATCCAACATCAGTCAACCAAGGAATAAACTCCACCACACCATCTAGTCGAATCAGTACAAGAAGGCGAGCCAACCAACCAAACACATAAACAAGTGGTCCACTCATTCAAAGCATTGGATCAATAGGAAGACATATTTCAGACAAAATAAACACAATGAGTCGATGCTTGCCATAGTAATAAATAATCAGAGCCAGGTAGTGAAATCCTAGACACACAAACAAAAATCTTGGAAATCCTATAGAAGGAGAGGAAATCCCCCAAGGACAATCCTATTAAGTCAGAGAAGAATAACACAAATGGGACAACCCATGATATTTAGGACACAATGAACACAGAAGTGAAAAACATGCAGCAAGAGGAGGAAGGAAAATAACAAACAAGAGAACACATCATTTCGACGATGTAGTAGACAGTGTCAAAAGATGGTCAGCCTTCAAAATATGCAGATAAAAGAAGGAAAAAGAAGTCACCCATGATCACTATTAGAATGACCCAAACAACTAACCCATCAGGATCCATGGTCGAAGTTGTTGATTAAGGTTGGTTTTCATTGATGTCAACCCTTGAAGAAAGCCCAATAGCACAAAGGATGAACTCAAAAGTGGTCCCCTTATGGTGAAAGACCTCACAGGAAGATGCTTTGCGAATTAAGTTATCCTAGAAGTATGGCTAGAGAACCCATTCTTATTTGTGGAATAATTATATGAAGGTCAGTGAATTTGTCAGTGAAACTATCCTATATGGTTATTTATTGTCATGCCATTTTTGGTGGTATGTGGAATGTCATATAACTCCTCATGGTTAGAAAGTTATGGCCATAAGAAGTTGGAGAACCTAGGTTTGGGTAATGGACCCAAGTTTATTTGATGGATAACGGTATGATTTTTGATATATTTGCAGTTAATACTATTATATATGGATAATACATGTCATTCCATTTCTGGTGGTCTATGGAATGCCACATAAATCCTCACGGTTTGAAAGTTATGGCCTTACGAAGTTGGAGGACCCTCATA
>JZKD02S2144791.1:312014-322298 GCA_000966675.3 Picea glauca
ATGGAATAACACTCTCATGCTTAATTATATATATATATATATATATATATATATATATATATGATATGCATTTAAAATAGGTTAAACACATCTAAACTCAGAGTGAGCATAAGAATTACTGTTATTATAAATAATCAATGGCTTTAACATTAATTCATATGCACAGTAGAGTACATGATAATTATAAATACACAGACATGCAGTAACATAATTGAAACATCATCTGGTACTTATCTTTGAAAACGGTGGTAATTCCACCAACCAACTGCAGGCCTTCCATGAACCTCCCAGCCTTAGACTGTGTTGCTCATCAAGCTTAGCAGTAGGTCACCCCCGAGCTGGGACTAAGCTCCACCCTAAGGCAAGGAATCCTAGGCTAGGTTGAGGTTACAGGGAAAATACATGGGCACAAGGAAGGAATTCTCTCCCAGGAACCACTCATACTCATGGCCCATAGACTCTCCTTCCCCACATGCCTATTCCACCCCAGGAGTATACACCTTCTCTATCACCTAGAAAGTCCTTCAGCTACTAACCTCCCTTGCCTTGGGTTTCAGCCACAGGTCGGACCAAAATTCTCTGAGCTCTACGGTAGCTACAGGGTTCCTTCCAAGATCTCTCTCCTTCCTTAGCATACTCTCTCACCTAGAGAGAGTTGCTCACAGGTCAAGCAACCTATTCTTCCAACTTCAACCACCTCTCTCACCTGGGGAGAGTGTTTTACGATTGGCCAACAAGACACATAGGGTCAAACACTACATGTCCACCACAGTCAATAGGAATTCAGACACGAACACCCCCAGGCAACAACAGATAGGTGCAACAACATAACCTGACTTAGCAAGGACGTGACACTTCTGTTTTCTCAATCCGACAACATGGGATATACTCATGCTCTGGTTCTCAAGTATGCGTGACGATTTGTCCATGTAGGGGTTGACTCAGACTTAACGGTTCACAACAGAAGGGGTGTACCAGCCTTCTAGAAGCAAATATAGACACATGCCTTTTTGTTTCAGAGCACATGAGGGTATCTCTTGCAGATGTCGGATGGGTTCATGCTCAGACAGTCAAGTAGAATGGAGGAGGAACACCCACCACGACTCATCTCAGCCATTTTATTTACATGCGCCTGGGTTGACACTTGTCACCCATGAAACTGCATGCATTCCTTCCATCCGGAAGTTGTTTGTCCTTCCAAAAGAACTTAAGATAAAAAATATTATTCACATGTCTTTTGGAATAATATTAAAATATTATTCCCAAGGACCTAAGCCCCTAGGCTCAACACTTAGACTCTTTTCTCACCTTCTAGCCCCTAATCCCTTGCCCACTTTGTGGAAGCTTAGTCCCCCATCACTCATTCATTGTGGTTGGTCTGCACGTGGAGGTGTTTATATTCTATTACTGTTCCGCATAAATACAGGTACAAAATCAGGCTCTTGGCCTTCAACACTTGGGCTCTCTGGCCTAACAATCACATAAGCCCACTAGCTTATATAACTCGACTCACCAGCCTATAAAACATATTTACAATTCATTTCATAAACAATATTTACAATAGGGCTCGGCCTTGGGGACATTACAATCTTCACCAACTCCTTTGTGGTAGTATATTTGGATGACATCCTCATCTTCAAAAGAACGTGGGAGGATAACAAGCGACATAGTCAGCAGGTTTTGATCACTCTAAGACAGCACAAGATTTATGCCAACTTGGAAAAATGATCTCTTGGAATGAACAAGGTCCAATACTTGGGCTACATTGTTGATGAGCATGGGGTACATGTTGATCTAGTTAAGATCCAAGTCATCCGTCACTGGCCAGGCCTAACCACATTGACCGAGCTTTGGAGCTTCTTAGGACTCGCCAATGTTTACCGATGGTTCATGTTGGGATTCTCCCATATTTCCTAGGCCCTCAACCATGTGACCAAAGGTGGTGGTAAGGCCAAATTCGTGTGGGGGAAGGAACAACAATGATAATTAGAATATCTTAAACATCATGTTTTCTCATCTCCCGTACTCTCCTTGCCTAATATGCAACAAGCATTCGAGATTGAGACTGATGCATCTGACTATGTTGTGGGCGCAGTTCTCACTCATCACGGGCATCCGGTGGCATACCTATGACAAGGAAATATATTTCATTGTAAAATCTTGTCGTCAATGGAAACATTACATTCTGGGGACAAAGACGATCATACACATTGATCACAAGCCTCTACAGTTCATACAAACACAGGGGAAATTTCAGAAGGACCTCCATCAGAAGTGGTCCACCTACTTGCAACAGTTCCATCTCAACATCAAGTATAAGACAAGTATCTCCAATCGTGCCACTAAATGCCTCAGTCGAACTCCTGTAGCTGCACTTACCACTATGCTCCATTCCTGTGGACATGAAACATCGAAGTGGCCCCAAATTTACCAACAAGATCCAGACTTCTCCACCACATATCAGCGCTTGGGTATAGGCGTCACTGCCACTAATTTTCACATTCAGGACAGACTCTTATGACACCTGGGCCATCTCTATGTTCCTACAAGAGAGCATGTGAATATGATTTGAGAAGCCCACTATAGTCAGGTGGTAGGACATATTGGCATAAAGAAAATTGTGATCGTCCTTCAGAAACAATTTTGTTGACCAAAACTTTGATTGGACGTCAACAAGTATATTAGATCTTGCATTGTATGTGCCATTTCCAGGCCGACCATCAAGAAGCAAGGCTTATACATCCCTCTGCATATTACTGAGAAGTCATGGGAGTCAATATCCATGGATTACATGTCTAGTTTTCTGACCACCAAGCATAGAAATGACTGTGTGTTTGTGGTCGTTGATCAGTTTTCGAAGATGGCCATCCTCATAGCTTATAAGAAGACTGTCATAGTGGTTAATACTGCCAATCTCTTCTTCGAACGAGTTTGGGTTCACTTTGGGATACCATGGAACATCATCTCTGACTGAGACAGCAGGTTCCTCAACACCTTTTGGTCGATTCTCTGGTCTCTTTTGGACACCAAGCTCACAAAATCCACTTCATTCCACCCCCAGAACGATGGCCAAACCAAGGTCTTCAATCGGCTAATTGTGCACATCCTTCACATGTACAACCCTAAGAATCCCCATACATGGGATGACAGTCTCCCATATGTCCAACACAGTTACAACATAACTCTCCATAGTTTCATCGGCCATAGCCCATTTCAGGTGGGTTTGGGATTCCAACCCTTTGGACCCAATGACGTTTCACTTCCTCCTCTTTCCACTGCACAGATAGACTCCTCCCCTGATCAACCTGCGGTCGACAAAGCCACCATATTCATTGAGTAGATTCAACACATCCACCAACAGGTCCAGAATATTTTGCAGAAATCCAATGCTAAGTACAAGTAGCACCATGATAAACATAGGGTACCACACCAGTTTTAGGTTGGCTAAAAAGTCTGGTTACATTTGCAGAAGGAGTGTCTCATCGGGCCCCATCAGAAGCTTATTCCACTTCGTTATGGGTCTTACACTATCACCAAGGTTGTGAGTAGCAATGCTTTTGAGCTCAACACTCCACCCTTCCTTGGTTTGCATCCAGTATTCAATATGGACCTCCTTCGACCATATTTCCCACCATTATTGGACACCTCTGAGATCGTCGAACAACTGACACCAACAAATCTCAACCCTAACTGCATGGAACAAACATACACCTATCATATAGTGGATACACGGGTCAAGGGCACTCGCCAAAAACAAATCCAGCTTTATCGGGTTGTCAAGGAAGGGAAACTCCTACACCAAGGAAAGTGGCTCACCTAGGGCCAAATCCAATAGAAGTTTCCTCACATGATGGGGGAACTCAATGCAATGGATACCATTTCTTTCTAAGGGGGGAGGATTGATATAGATGGATATTAGTGGCCACCCACCTATTCCAACTGGCTCCTTGTGTCCATTTTTGTTCAGCACGTCTTTCTGTACTATTTTATAATTGTGAGTTCTACACTTCTGGGGCTATCTAAAGCCTCACACATTCTCTAGGTGGATACGGGTGTCCTCTAGCATAATCCAACTGGCCTATTTTGTATGTTTTCTTATCAACACATCTGGATGTACTTTCAGGGCTATTTTGAGGCCCTAAACATTGTTTTTTTTTACTCTCCATAGTCATACTATAGATGGAGTCAAAGTCTGTTGGAAAAATGTGTAGTTCTCTAAAATACCTTTCCAACGGGCTATTACGCACCTAAAACGGATGTCATATGCAAAAGTTATGACCCTAGGAAGTTGAGGTACCAAATTACTTCAACTTAGCCATAGGGCCCACATGCCTTTTGGCGTTTCACCTTCTAGGGTTAGGTTTTTCGATGTATAGGGTTTTGGAATTCATGAGTAATATGAAAAGGGCCTATTGAGCCTCATTGTAATCCATTTTTCTCAGAAGGATGCACGTAGTAGCCACATATCTTCTCAGAGATAGCTACCACCATTACAACAAGTTTTAGTTCTGCAGTTTTACAGTTTCAAAGTATTTCATTATTTAATAGAAGATATTGTTCACTGAATATTTGTGTTATTCGTCCTATCTCTGTGTTTATGGTATTCATTCTATAATCAGTTCGCTCCACTCCTAAATCCAGATCATGAAAAGAGAAAGGAAGTCGATGAAACTAGCAGGGGAAGTCCAGGCACAACAGAGAAGTCGGAAATAACACTTTAAGTCAGTTCACGATATGAATATTTCGTCTCTTCTTCTTGCATCTCTCTTTCTCTCCATCCTCTATTTCTCAATCTTGTAATTTTGTAATCAAAGTATGGAAAAATAATTTTGTATAACTCCCACTTGCTCGAGATGAGAAAGGAATTGAGGTGGGAGGAGATGTTGTAGGGGCTAGTTGAATCTGTCAACTAGACCCAACAATTGAATAAGAACTAGTCGATCGACCAACACAGTCAGAAGTAGAGGTCAGTCGAAGTATCTGTTAACTCACTGACCAAGGAAATTAAGTAGTTACAACTTCTTGAAAGATGTATAAATAAACAAGCACATGAAGGCTCAAGTAGCTTCATGTGTGAGGTTGTATACAATTGTGATGTAATGCTATATCATATTTAATAAAGGATTGTTCTTTGGGCTCTCATTACTTGTGTATGTCTTCATCTAATCCTATGTGTGTGTATTTCATTCTATGATGTCTATGTAAGGATCTACCAATAATATCCCTACTTTTCATAGATTACAACAATGATTTTCTTAATAGATAGAGATAGTACCCACAATTTCGTTCATCATTACATGATAAAAGAAACACATTGTTATATCCATGCCATTCAAAATTTTCAAATCATGATAGCTAGTGGGGGCACTATGAAATGTGGTGGTAATTGTGAGAATGCAAAACTCTAAATGGGTGACTTTCTCCTTAGATCTAACATGTTTTCCATATAAATGAGAGGTTTCAATGTAGTTTTTGGAGTGAAATGGTTGAAAACATCGGGCCCCATTACCATGGATTTCAAGAAGTTATATATGAGATTCAATAAGGAGGGACATCACTACACTCTCAAAGGTCTCCAAGTAATTTCTCCATAAATTATCAACTATTATCATATGGAAAAGCTCCTAAAGAAAGGTCACTCGTGTATATTGGATAATTCAATGCCGTCCAAGTGGTGGATGACTCCCAAATTGCAGCTCAACCTGATTTGAATTTGGTTTTGAATGAGCATCATTAGTTCACCCCATGGCTCACCCCCTCACACGACGATCATGATCATGGCATCCCACTAATATACATCCTTATAGACATCCTTTTGCACACAAAAGTTAAATTGAAAACACAGTTAATGAATTGTTGGAAGCAGTGATACATCCTAGTAGAAGCTTCTACTCCTCCCTAGTTGTCGTGGTTTAAAATAAAGAAGGTAGTTGATGCATGTGTGTCAACTCTTTCACTCTTAACAAGTTGACAATGAAAGATAAATTACTAATTCCAATCATTAATTATTTCATGACACACATTTATTCACTAAATTTGATCTCCATTTAGGTTGTCACTAATCTTTATGGAGGAAGTAGATTTCCAAAGATTGCATTCCACACAAATGAAGGACACCATGATTTTTTGGTGATTCCTTTTAGTATTTGCAATTCCCCATCCACTTTTTAGAGCTTCCCGATTAATCTCTTTCTACCCTTTCTAAGGAAATTTGTGTTCATATTCTTTAATGATATCTTGATTTACAACAATACTTGAGAGATACATGTGGAACGTGTTGATAAATCCTTACATCTACTCTGTGATAACTAATTGTTCATAAAACATCCAAATTTTTCTTATGGTTCTTTTGAAGTGGAACATTTGGGTCGCATTGTCAATTATAGTGAAGGGGTGTAAATTGACAATAAGAATAATTGAGGACACACCCAAATACACTCAACATATACATGGTTTCCTTGGCTTTAATCATAAATATGTGGTAGAATTTATGCCCCATGAACATCCTTTCAAAAAAATGATTGTGTGTGGACTAATGCAATAGAGCATGCCCACCAAGTTCATTAATATCAAGTATTATCATGTGTTGCGTGAGAATAACCACCTAGCAGATGGGTTCATTCATGCATCGACATTACAAAAAGAGGGGGTCATCAACATCATTACCAACCAACCCATCCCATAACCTATTTAATATGAGGATGAATACACATTTCAATAAGTCAAGACATCACATGACATAAAACATTCAAATGCAGTCATATAGAAAAAAGAGTTATGAGATGATACCCACAACACCTTATCACATGCACAAGATCATGGACTCACGTGAATTTGAACCCTTAATGGGAAATTCTATCCATCGAGGTGGGATTATGGAATTACAGTTCAACATTCGATAATGGAGAATTAAGCCTTTAGGTTTTTGTGGTAGACCAATAATTTCTATAGGTTTCATTGGGGTAGTGTTTACCTGGATGTTGTTTGTTTCAGTTTGGTTTGTAGGTGAGCCTCCTCCTTCGACCCTCTTCAGAATAAGGGGGGGTCACATCAATCAGGGATGTTTCAAGTCTCAAATATGGATTTATTCAGGTTTTCATTTATTCTCCATGGGAATTTGTGTGTTTACATAATGTTCCTTCTCTAAATTTGAGAAGAAGCATACTGTTGGGTGGGCACTCAGACATCAGAGAAATTAGAAAAAAATATTAGGTCTCTCAGGGATTGAAGTTAAGAAAAATAAATTGGATGAGGGCTAGTATTGAGAACCTATAAGAATCTTAGAATATTGGCTATGAAAAAATTAGGATGGACTATCGTGAAATTCAGGACATCGGGTAAGTTCTTAGGAACCACGATGAGTCTATACAGTGAAATAGGACTTTAATTTTCTTAGCTTCTAAAAAAATGCATGATATTGAACACCTGGTCACTGCATAGGTAACAATATTTATGAGCACTCTTATGCATTTGAAGTTCCATATAGCTATTCTTGAAGCATATTGCAATATGATTCAAAATATGTTTATAAATTTGTGTAAGAGAGACTAGTCTAGGGCCTCTAATGAAGGGTATTTTATCAATTCCAACTGTTAGAAGCTTAAGGAAGAAGAAACGTTGCACTAGTTGTAGGAAGACATGGAAATCATGAATCAGGACTCGAATCAAATGCATGTAGGCAAGGATGAAGTAGCTAGTCATTATGATTTCTATTAGCTTGTATTTTTTTTAAATTATAAAAATCTTAGGTTTATATTGCATAATCTATTGTATTAAGAAATATTGGGAAGATTATCCTAGAGATATTGATAGGCTATGTAATATGATTATAGTTTGAATTGTCCTTTTGTTTTGTCTAAAAAATATTAAACAAACATGATTTAATTTCGTTGATAGCTCTATTGTAGTCCTTTTAATATAAAAATCTCCTAGTTACTATTAAAAAACAACATGGCATGCCAATTGTAGATAAAAATATAGAAGTCCCAAAACATTGGAAGTATAGTTTTTTAAAATGGTCGTGTCCAAAAGTATACTTATACACTTGCTCCAAAACTTGCAGAAATAAATCCTATTAAACTCTCCAAATAAAAACAAGAAAAACAATTACATAATTTAACTAAAAGGGAAAAACCATTTTGACCTAGAAGCTCTAGTGTCTTGGATGGAAATGGAAATCCATTCTTGAGAATCATTTTTTGTTTTGTGACTAGCAAATATTTTCAGAGACACATAAAAAACTTGTATATTCATGTGAGGAACCAATCGATTTGAAATATATTAGCATGGAGAGAGATAGGGGGGGATTCTATTATAGTCACACAACCCCTAAGAATCGTGAGAGCCACATTAGACACCTTTTCCCAATGAAGTAGAGCCAAAACATGCTTGGAAACTTCAACATACAAATAGTCTTTAATGTTCTTTGCACCTAAATGCTTTGTCTCAAACTTTGCACTTCATGGCTTAGATATCTTGATGGTGGTAGAAAAAACATTCATCATAGTTGTGAGTTCAATGGATCTAGAATTCATACAACAATGTAACTCACCAAACTTTCCTACTATTGTAGGGAAACTCTCACGACTTTGCATGGCAAGGACCAAGAACTTCCAGATTGAACTAACCCAATACACTTGAAACCTAGAGACAAGTTCATAGAGGGACACAATGAAAATGCCAATGAAATTGTTTTAGAATAGGGAGTCTAGGTGCTACTTTTGGTGCAATATTTATGAACATGTCATGAACTTTTGGAACTTCAAGTATTAAATTATATTCAAATATGGTCCATGCGAATAAATCTTGCTCTGGAACTTCCTTTCCTTGTCTAATTTTCTTCCAATTTTGTAGTGTTCTTTAACACTCAATTTATTTTTGAAATTGCAGTAGTTACTGAATTTGACTTTCTATTTGGATCAAAACATTAACTAATTTGTCTAAATTTTCTCACTAGTCTACTAACTTGATTTGCACATACTTTAGCATTCAAACAACACTATCTTTCCTTATTATGTATTATTTAAAATTATACAAATATATATATGTTGAATTCATTAGATATAACCATTTTCTATCCATTACAATAATTTTTTATATTTTATTTAGTGTAAAGAAAATAACCTTATTCTTCTTATAATACTATCATAAAATGTTCACCATAAATAAAACACAATATAAGTATGATTTGGTATAACTTCTACTTTAGTCTATTG
The DNA here is from genome assembly GCA_000966675.3 of Picea glauca. Lineage (NCBI taxonomy): Eukaryota > Viridiplantae > Streptophyta > Pinopsida > Pinales > Pinaceae > Picea > Picea glauca. The sequence continues at coordinate 321,230 of JZKD02S2144791.1, forward strand.
AAAACAAGTATGTAATCATTTCAAATATTGCAACTCTCCTTCATTTTGTGTTTGTTATGGATGCCTTTTCTTAATTTTGTGTTTGTTCTTGCAGCTCTTCTTGTGGTTATCGATTAAGTAATCAAATTTATTAATGATTGAAAAAATAATGTATGTCATACCTTCAAGTGATATTACATCTTTTGAAAATTTTGTAATGTCTCAACGTGCTTTGACTTGTTTACAATATTTTTCGACATAACATTGATTCTATGAAGCTCTATTTCAATATCATCCCATGGTGTCTAAATGTTCTAGGTGATTTGACTTTATCAAATCCATGGGGAAGCATGAAAATAAATAGTGGGAGTGGTCAGTTGTCGTTCTTTTAGTTGCCATTCGAGGAAGTTAGAAGGTAAAGTAGTAGTGAGAATTGGTATTGGGGTTTCTCTCTGTATTCCAAAATTATGGAGAAAATGGAGTATAAAGAGTTCAAGAAGACACTAAGAAGCTATGAGGAGATCGCTCAGAAAAACTGTCAAACTTTTACAAGTATCCCAACCAAGTTGGAGGATTTGGAGGCTAAAGTCTTGGCCCTTCTTTCGTGTCAGAATGAGTGTATAGACATCTTAGTGGAAGAATGCAGTTGACTATGTATCTTGGTTGTAGAAACGCATGTGGAATCACTCTCTTTGGCATCCTACAATATGGCTTCTGGGCAGCAATGAGTTAGGGGGGATGAGATGGTTAGCCAAAGAAGGGACCCAATGGATATTGAAGAATAAGGATCTCTCAGGAGGGCGAAGGAGAATAAGCACACGATAGTGCTTACTAGTAAAATTATGTATGTTTTTTAAGAATGTGCATTTTTTGAACTAGTTTGTTAAGAAAGTGACATGTGGAATCACCTAGAAATCAAGTATGGTCATCTTGTATAAGGATACTATTCTATGTATAAATTATAGAGCTAGGCAGGAGGTGTATTTGAATACTGGTGTATGTAATTGTTGTTTTTGTTGTTTCCTTGGCACAACCCCCTTTAATATATAAAAAATGATTTCAAAAAGATATTTTTCTTAAATATTTTTTT
>JZKD02S2144791.1:322381-350096 GCA_000966675.3 Picea glauca
TAATGTGGACATTGAAATATTTTTTGTTATTTATTTTTCTAAATGCCATGTGTCAATATCATATTAAGCATTGAAAGAATTACACATCTCCCTCATACTCAAAAGTATAAAGCATGTATTAGGAGAATAAGAAATGTTTTATTTTGGTTTACTTTATATAATTATTTTACTTAAGGTGGACGTTGAAATATTTTATTTATGACAACAATGAAATATTTTTTTTGTTGTTAATATTTTTTTAAATGCCATATGTCAAGTCTATAAATAAAATATTTCAATGTCCACCTTAAGTAAAATAATGCCATATGTCAAGTCCATGCTAATAACAGAAGGAATTACACATATCCCTCATACTAGGTTGTATAAAGCACCTCTCACCATCATTAGTATAAAAAATCTCTATACTTTGTTAAAATTTACCACTATATTAAATATTAACCACTTTGTTAAAATTAACATGATAAAGAAAACTCTATCTACACAATTTAATCTTTCCTCATAAACTTGTTCACAACTTAATAACAGTACCATAGTGAACTACATCTATATAAGCTATCACTCATACCAAATGGCTTGAACTCAAATCCCGCCTAAAGGATATAATTCCAAGATTCAATCTAAGCCTAGGTATAGTTTGCCAAATTGATTGAGACCTATATGCATTTGCTAAATTTTATGAAAATATTAAAAAGGTGTTCATGATATCATAAATGTTCAATTTCATATAGAAAATCATTGAATACCATGATTGACATTTTGTTTTCCCATTACAATGATTCTAGGTTGGAGTTTACTAGTCTTCAACGATCCCTTTTTAAACATTTTCTCCTTTATGTGTTCTGTGTTCTATCTTTGTTTGAGAAATTCAAGGAAACCATTCGAGCTCGAAAGCCATGGCAGAGGGGAAGCTCTGTAACTTTTATTTCAATGGAGGTACAATTATCAGTGACACGACATGTGACACGTTATGGGTCATACCCTTGTGACTAGAGAGTTTCTCGATATACCAAGAATTAAACTCTAAGATTATTGTTTTTTCCTTAATCCCTGGGCCTAGATTGATTGTTACCTACTAAGGAGAGAAGGGACCAGAAGGTGGTAGGTGACTATAGGGTGATGAAGCTTTTGTATGGAAGTTGAGGTCAACGCACTGATGGGTGTAGGGGGCGAGGCTATGTGGAACAGTGTTGGGATGTTCACCTTGGATGAAGAGTTAAGAGATTTATCTAGAGGGGGGGGGGATGTGACAAGTGTAGATCTCTAAATAGAGCCATTATATGGTACAAGATACGATCCTAACACATAGCTCTCAAATTTTTTTTCATAAAACTCTGGAGGGTCGCTTTCTTTGTAAGAAGTTTTTCCACGGTGCTTAGCGGGTGGTTAGGCCAACACAGGGAGGTTAACATCACCTAGAAGAGTGGGAGGGAGAGCTCACAAAGCTTAGGGAGGGAAGGGATCTAATATGAAAGTGTGGAAACCAAACAAAGTTAAACATAGGATAGTTCTAGGGGGTGACATAAGACTGGAGGAGTCTTGCAATTTGGCTCTCTATGCGCTGGTTGGGTGACTCTCTTACCAACCCTTGTGCAGACAGAGTTTACCAAAGTGGGTGACTATGAAATGGGTTCCTCTTCTAGGTTACACACCTAAGGTATTGACACTTTCCAGGGGTTGGTTTGGGTTCATCTTTAAATCCCCAAAAGATACTATGGTTTTCTTAGACAAGTTGTGGGTTATCAATGGCAACAGTCTTATGCTTAAACGTTGAAGGGTCAGTTTCTAACTGACAATAGAATACTTCCAGTTACACCATTTTTGGGTTCTACTACCTGGTCTACCATTACAACTTTGGAACATCAAGGCCCTTGCAACCATATGTGATGAGCTAGGACGTTTTATAAAAGTGGATGAAGAATCTCTCAAGGCACATGATAAACGTATTAGGAAAGTCTTGGTGGAAATAGATATCCATAGTGGATTATTGGAGAATATTGAAATATAATGGAGGGGGAGGATCTTGGGACAAAAAATAGAATATTTAAATGTCCCTTTCATATGCTCCTTCTATCATAGAACATGTCACTTGCAGAAGGACTTTCAAGGTTTTATGGAGGAGGAGGATTCATAAGACTCCATGATCAGGAAGGTGCACTATAGGAATCCCCCGGGGTGGACTCATAATGGAATGGGGAAAAAAATTAGTTGTGGTGGAGACTCTGCCACTACCTGCACAAGACTCTGTCATCGGTAAGTTAAAAAAACACTGCCCCTCCTTTTATTATTATTTATCGGTTTTGGAACGAGAATTTATGGATCTACCCTCTAATATAGATGTTGAGGTTCCTCCTTTTTTCAATCCAAGTGGTAGACCCCAAATTTTCCAGGGGGGTTTACAGACCCAAGGGACAAACATTTCCAGCCAAGGTTTGGGAGGGGTTCGAACATTGCAACACTTTATGAGGACATTCGGGGGGAGGAGGGACCTTCCTTGGGGTCTGCGAGGTGGAGTTGTTTTAAATAGGGATTTAAGGAGTGAGAAATTGGGGAAAGCTCCTTGGGAGAAGTTCTTGACACCCTGGTTACATCGTACATAGAGACCAAGAAACCTATTCCGATCCCCATCTTTCAGGGGAGATATGAGCTAGGACGTTTTATAAAAGTGGATGAGAGGGGATATTGAGTGTTGTAGGGTCGAAGGGATTTACTATGGATGAAGCCATGAAGTGGTTTGCATGGTCGAGGGGTTTGGGGATGAATATCTCTCCGCTAAAAACCATAAGTGCTCGTAGCAAAGTAGTAGCTTGTGCTACTACTACTTCTCTTCAAAAAACTAACATTTTCGATCAAGGGGTGCTCAGAGGCATGAAATCCCTAGCCAGGGAAAGTAATGATTCTTCTTTCCTTAAATATTAGGGGGGTGGGAGGGGCTCTAAAATCAGCTACCCTTTGCAGATTAATTTCTAGAACACAACCTGATATCATTTTATTTCAAGAAACATTGGTTTAGTATAAGAAAGCTAGATTATTTTTTACTTCTTTAAGACCAACCTGGTTGGTTTGTGCAGTCAGTTATGTTGGCAATTCTGGGGGACTATTGGTGGCATGGAATCCTTATAAGTTTGAACTTGTTCCTTATTTAAGATGTGGTGGTATTTTTATGATAGGTACTTTATTAGAGGATAAAAGGAAGATCTCATTTTTGAATTGTTACAGGCCATGTATAGAGAGAAAATATTTTTGGGACAAGTTGGTTAGTAGGGGCATGCTTTCTCACAAAAATTTGATAGTTGTTGGAGATTAAAATTTCATAGTTAGCGTTGGAGAGGTGTGGGGTGAAAAAGCTCTACTATACCCATTGTCAGGGTATTTAAAAGGAATTTTACAGGAAAATCATCTAGTCGACATCTTACTCAGTAATGTGGTACCCACTTGGTGGAATGGAAGATTCGGCCGAGATGAAATCTCCAAAAGACTGGACTAGGTTTATATGTCAAAGGATATGATCTCTATTGTTAGCAGACACATGTCACGAGTATCCTACCCCTCAATCTCAGACCATGCACTTGTTTTGTTACAATTCAATAACAGTCCTTATAGTACAACTTATCCATTCAACTTGAACCCCATGTGGATGGGGGGAGAGGAGTTCATACTTTTAGTGCTAGAGGTGTGGAATGTATAGACTAACTTGGATGAATCTTCTGCTCATAGAAGACTTGTCTGGAAGTTGAAACAGTTAAAAAAAAGATTAAAAGTGTGGGAAAAAGAACAAAGTATTCAAAAAAACTTGAAGATTGATAAGCTTAAGGATGACCTAGAGGTTTATTATCAGGAAAAATATCGTGGATTGGCTTTGATAGATGCCAAACTTAACATTAAATTTTTAGAGGAATAATGTACTAAGATTCTTCAGGAAGAAGAGGAGTTATGGAGACAGAGGAGTAGAGAGATTTGGATAAATAGTGGAGACCAAAATACTAAATTTTTTCATCAAATCACTAGTAATAGAAGAAACTGTAAAACTATATGGGAGATCCGGGATGAGAACGGTCTGTTTCATTCAGGACAAGATGCAATTTTAAAGGAAGTGTTAAGATACTATAAAGATTTCTATGCGGACATGAGACATAACAAAATTACGAGACAAATAAGAAAGGTTTGACTCTTCCCACACATAGTCGAAGAGGAGGATTGTCTCTTACTTGAAAAACCTTGTACCAAAGAGGATATAATTGATGTGCTAAAGAGATTTTCCAAGGACAAGATTCCAAGGCCAGATGGGTGAATGATAGAATTATTCATATAATTTTTTGAACTAGTAGGGGATGACCTTCTGGAGGTAGTGGAGGAATACAGGAGAAGTGGTGAAGTGATTATGTCCCTAAACATGACCTTCCTAGTTCCAATTCCAAAAGTCAACAAGCCCTCTAATTTTGGTGACCTCATATTGATAGCCTTGTGTAATTTGACCTATAAAATTATTTCAAAGCTCATTGCAAACATGATTAAATCAGTATCTCGATCTCTTTCTGGTGAGCAACTGGGGTTCATAAAGGGTAGACAGATCTTGGATGCGATTGGTACAACTCAGGAATGTCTCCACAGTATTAAGGTGAAAATTTTAAAGGGTATTATATTAAAGCTTGATTTATAGAAGGCATACGACTTATGTCAATTGGGATTTTCTACGGATGACACTTTTTCAATTAGGATTTGGTCTTATGACAACAAACCGGATTATGAGTTGTGTTAAAACAACTACATATGCAGTCTTGATTAATGATTGAATTACATCTTTCTTTTAGGGTGGAAGACATTTAATACAAGTTTGTCCCTTATCCCCTTCTTCTTTTTATTTTAGTGATGGAAGGTCTCAGTTTACTCCTCAAGCAAGCACAGTATGAAAGGAAGTTGATGGGTGTCAAGGTGTCCAGGTTGCTTAAAATCCTCAATAATTTTTTTGTGGATGATGTACTTATCATGGATAATTCATCGGTTCAGGAATGGAAGGATACCCACTCTATTATTACAACTTTCTATAGGGTGTCAAGATTGATAGTGAACCAACACAAGTCAACTTTACATTATTCTAGGATTCAACAGGAGGACTTAGATACTTTCAAGGAAATATTTTCCTTCAAGTTTGTAGATTTATCTGATGGTTTTAGGTATCTAGGATACTTTCTCAATCCTGTAAATCATAAGGTTAAAGATTAGCGATGGCTTATCGCTAAGTTCAAGAAAATTATTAGCGTTTGGTGTAATATGTGCCTCTCTTTAGGAGGACGATTTGTGCTTATAAAGGAGGTTCTCGAGAGAATGCATGTTTATTGGATGTCAATGGAAAGTATTACTGTGAAAATTATAAATAGCATCAAACAACTGATGTTCAATTTCCTTTGGTTGGGTAGTAGGGATAAGGATAATACACATCTTTGAAAATGGGAGATCATTGAAAAACCAAAGATATTTGGAGGTTGGGGAATTAGGAACATATACTTGTTTAGAAGATCACTGCTGGTGAAGACCCTGTGGCGAGTATTGATGAAGGAATACATATGGAATAAGGTCATAAAGTAAAATTATCTTCCTTTTAGTTCGGGGATTACTTGGTCGATAACGACCACTTCAAGGACACAAAACACCTCTCAGACCTGGAGAAACCTAGTCAAGTCTTTACATTTAATAACTCACTAGCTGAGCTAGAGTCATGTATCTGGCCATTCTGTAATTTTTGGTAAGGATGAGATTTTTTTCTTGGGAGAAATATATCTCCTCTCACATGAACTCTTAACTTCTATAAAGCAGATAATAAAGAGAGAAATATCTACTTCCTATATCATGCCAGAGGAGGGGATTGGCAAGGAGAGATTTACACTCATTGGAAAACAATGAAGAGCTTGGTCTCATTGGAGTTTAGGTGATTGAATGGGACCTTTACTGTAGGGAATTGATTTACTCAGGTGTACAGCTACAGGACATACCCAACGATCTTAAATGGAATGGGGGAGATATATCAGGAACTCTCGCCACCAAAAATGTCTATAATATGTTAGGATCAAAGATTTGGATAAAAAATATTTGTGGATGGCGATGTAGAATGTGGATTTGGGATCTTTCTCCCAAAATAAAAACTTTTCACATGGTTATTAATAAAAAACAAAATTCTTACCTAGGATGAATTACAAAGAAGAGGTTGGTCTGGACCTAGCATTTGCTACCTATTCTTGAAAAATCCAAAGACTGCTATGCAACTAATGGTCACTTGATTTTTTTCTCAGTAGGTGTGGTTTAGCATTAAAAAATTCCTTAATTTAAAGACAGTGTGGACGAGTTCCTCATTGAACTCTTGTTTCAAAACTTGGTTAAGAAAATGCACTTTACACCCTATGCTTCCCTCCCTCATCAGTTGGAACTTGTGGCTGGAGCGTAACAAATTTTTATTTGAGGGGGGTAGACCCTCTATCCACTCGATTATTCGCATGACTCTTGGAGGTATTGGCAGGTCCATGGTTATCCAAAAAGAATTAGTTACCATGTACACCACTACATTTGTTCAAGAGGGTTTTACAACTGGCTTCTTTGACGAAGTATCACAGACAAATGGCCAACTAAGTGGAGTAGGAGGTGTCCTTAGGATCAATGAACATATGTGTTAGAACTGGAAGTCACCTCCTGAATGTAGGGGAGGTAAGCTCAGTACCCATCAGTGTTTGGGGTGGATGTTGGTTTAAATGTGGATGGTCGATGGCCAAAAATCAACAACATGAAAGATGTTCAACACAGAACTGGATAGGAAATTCATAGGGAAGTGAGGGCCACATTAACTTCAATCAGTAAATTGAGTTAAAGAGAGATCAAAGGGAAGAATTAGGAGAAAGGGTGAAGGAGACTTCTTTGGGAATCATGCCTTCCATCATCTTAGAGAAGAAAACCCAAGCTCAAGGGCATTCTTGAGCTCAAATTCAAACACTGAAATATGTCTACAAGGGACACAGTTACAACTATAGTATGATAAAACCTCCATCATCCTACAACTGCAACAACTCGACTAGATCCTCCATGCCCGAGCCATTCAATGTGAGAAGGAAACGGATACACAGGGAAATGAATAAAATTGACCATGATACCGCTATAATCAAACCTACATTACAACAGTATAACGATCCTCGACTGGATCATCCATGCTCGAGTGTTTTAAACAGATTTACAGACAAAATGAAAGAGAAAGGAAGTTGACTTCTATTAACAGGAAAGTCTCAAATCGATTACATAACTAGAGAATAGCTCTAGCGGAACAAAGTTACAGATTGGGAGCTCTGTTCAACCAAAGACCTTTACAAAATCCCAGAACTCCACATATATACTTAAAATAATGCCATTTTCAGCAAAGGCATGCTCAAACCATTGCATTCAAGGCTCAGGGTTTGCATCTTCTTCTGTTAGGCTACACTTGCATTCTTCTGTCAGACATAAGATTAGATCGGTATGGGATTTGCAGAAAAATCCACTGATAGGGGGACTTTGTGCTGACAATCTACCTCCACGTCCAGCTTTTCCATGCTTTTAATTTATGGGGTGAGGCAAGGCTTCAAACACCTCCCCCTACTTTCATTTACTTCTTCATTGGGATCAGAATGAGGTCGAGTCGATTTGGCACCTAGAGAACGTGGCGACCCCTTCTGTGGAAACATCAACATTTTGGCCCTGGGCGTAGCTCACGTGAACTATGCACCTTTACTTGCATACGACCTCAAGCCATGACCCAGTGCTTATCCCCTATGAAATTTTTGGATTTTGTGTTTCGAGAGTCTTCAATCCACTCGATTCCCAATATATTGATGCTCGAACTATCGAAATGGCCTCTCTCAGATTGACAGTCGGATCTGCTATGCATCTGACGACCACGATTGCATCTCGGAAACCCCAGTCACTAGCCGATAAACATGCGCTTACTCTTCTTTGTGGCCTTTGTTTTCTATAAGACCTCGGGCCATGACCTGGGGCTCCATCTCCGAATGTTTTTGGGACTTATCTTTTCAGGGAATCGAGGCACTGCTTCCTGTCAAACCCCTAATCTGTGAAACCACGATTTTGGGATTTTGCATTTTGTGAACTTGCATCGTGCTCCACACTAAAACCCTGACTCACAAATTTGATAATTTTATGCCATGTGCCCCTCCGATTTGGATGGCCCAAATATTCTTTTCACTTTAGGACTCGAGGGTTTCACACCTTCCACACTTCAAAATTCTTGAAGTGGCATTCTCCGTTGTCCCGATATGCGCGTGCTTTAGCACAACGCTCCCCGAATTTGGATGAAACATAGTTGTGGTGTTTTTAAGCCCCCTTGCTTCACATTTGGTCATCAAATGGACAACTCCTAAGGGAAAACACCCCCATGCAAGAATATGTGATAACATTAGGCTCCATGGGGGATATAATCCTCCTTGCAAGGCTCTAAGATCTCTTTTGCAGTTCCAGTCGCCTTCTGTTGGGCTATGGAGTCAAGATCAAAACACCCTGCTGAGGAATACAGGTCGATAAGTACAAAATGAAAATAAACACACATGCTCCAAGGAGCTTATTTATGTACAGTCCTAAACTAATTTATTTTTACACGGTGCTAGGTGAAAGCGAATTTCCACCATAGCCATTCAAGTAACTTCCTGACTGGAATTTCCTTTACTCTGTCAATGATTGATAACAGATGATGCAACCGTGACAACAAAATGGTTACATCCTTTATCTTTCCTCGAAAGGCTGAAGTTGAGAAAAATCTAGACGGCTCCAAGGCATGAAGGAAATGAAACTCCATGTACTCATTGACAGACTCATAGAATGAGTGGAAAACTCTGGAAAATTTGTAACAGATAGCTCGATATTATCCAAATCTTATCACATATGGTTGAATATCTATGATAAGCACAGGTGGATGAGAAGCTGATGTAGGCTGACTAGTCTCAGGTGGTGGTTGGTCACCTACAGGCTTTGGGCAGGCTATGAACTTCCCCTTTTGCTGCACCTTTTATTCTTTATGGATTTCCCAAGGGTCAGAGTCATAATCATCATAAACAAGACCCATGTGAGAGCTCTTCTCTTCAATCTGTTGCTCAGGATGGTTGTTTTTCTCATGATGATTTTCGTTAATGAATAGAGGACAGGTCTTTGTTGTATGATCTTGGAAATCTGACATATCTATCTCAGAATCTAATTCGTAGCTCTCATATACAGTTTGGCTTCTCCCCATGTCAACAAATTGTGATGTGGGTCCCTGCTACTCTTCATCCAAATAATCATCGAAGCTAGAGATAGCAGGCACATCAGGAGAAAAATGCATGGCCTCTACAACTATGAAATCTTCATTATCATCCTCAGTAGAGCGCCCAAGAACATCCACCTCAAGGACTGGAAAATCCTCTGTGCTTTCTTCAGATTCCAACCTTTCTAGTTTGGCAGAGAGAGATTTTATCAATTTCATTACTTCTCCCAAAGGATCTTCATATTCCTCATGGCCCTCATCCTCACATCCTTCACTAGTCACAACCATATCTTGATCATGGCCTTCACATTCCTCACAACAATTATGACAGATTAACTCAGAGGAATAATACCTTTGATAATCCTTATTAAAGGTTGCATGAAACTATTCCAGGTAGGAGATGTTAGTAGGGGGAAAGGATTGATACCACTCACAGGCATCCCCATCCAATGAGAACATGAACATCTTCATTAAAACATCCTCATGATGTATCTCCCACTAATGCATGAGTTCATGAAACTCATGGAGATGTCGAGCAGGGTTGTCCTCTTTACATTCTCTAAATATGGGAAAATAATTACCCCATTCATCCATAGTATGGACAACATTAGGAAAACCAGGAACATCAGAAAAATTAAAAGGAGCAAACCTCCAAGCCAGGATTTTGTTCATTTCGAACTAGTGGAGTCGCCAATCTATCCTTTAACCATGGAGTCTCTAGGTGAAGGATATGAAAAATGAGTGTGTATGGTCTTTGTTCTCCATCAAAGACCAGACTTGATCGTTGTGTTCTCCCAGGGGACTACCAGGTGTAGCAAGAAGTACTCACACTGAAACAACGGAGTTGAGATAGTGGAGTCACCTCAGTGGAGTCACCAGGTGCAAGCACAATCTTCAATGGTTCTGATACCTGATGCACCTTCAGAATCAGAAGCTCATTGTCATTCTCCCAAGGAATATATGTTCAATTTTGTCCCCGACAATGGTGCTAGAAATGTTAGCACCAGAAGTCACCTCCTGATTGTAGGGGAGGTAACCCCAGTACCCATCAGTGTTTGGGGTGGATGTTGGCTTAAATGTGGATGTTCGATGGCCAAAACTCAACAACATGAAAGATGTTCAACACAGAATTGGATAGGAAATGCACAGGGAAGTGAGGACCACATTAACTTTAGTTAGTAAACTGAGTTAAAGTGAGAGAAGAGGGAATAATTAGGAGAAAGGGTGAAGGAGATTTCTCTAGGCATCAGGCCTTCCAACAGCTCAGAGAAGAAAACCCAAGCTCAAGAGAATTATTGAGCTCAAATTTAGACACCAAAATATTTATACAAGGGACACAGTTACAACTGCAGTATGATAAAAAATACATCATCCTACAAATGCAACAGCTCGACTGAATCCTCCATGCTCGAGCCATTCAATGTGAGAAGGAAACAGATACAAAAATGAATAAAACTAACCACAATACCACTATAATAAAATGTCCATTGCAATAGTATAACGATCCTCGACTGGATCATCCATTCCTGAGTGTTTTAAACATATTTACAGACAAAATGAAAGAGAAAGGAAGCTTACTTCTATTAACATGAAAGTCTCAAATTGATTACATAACCAAAGAACAACTCTGGCGGAACAAAGTTACAGATTGGGAGCTCTCCTCAACTAAATAACTTTACAAAATCCAAAAACTCCACATATATAATCAAAATAACTCCATCCTCATCAGAGGCATGCTCAAACCATTACATTCAAGGCTCAGTTTCTTCATCTTCTTCTGTGAGGCTGCACTTGCATTCTTCTATCAGATGAAAGATTAGATCAGTATGGGCTTTGCAGAAAAATCCACTAACGGAGGGACTTTGTGTTGACAATTTTCCTCCACGACTAGCTTTTCCATGCTTTTCATTTATGGGGTGAGGCGAGGCTTCAACCACCTCCCCCTGCTTTCATTTACTTCTTCATTGGAATCAGAACGAGGTCGATTCGATTTGGCACCTGGAGAACATGGAGACCCCTTTTGCGACAACATAAACGTTTTGGCCCTGGGCGTAGCTCATGTGAACTCTACACCTTTACCTGCATACGACCTTGGGCCATGACCCAACGCTTATCCCCTATGAAATTTATGGATTTTGTGTTTTGGGAGTCTTCACTCCACTTGATTCCCAATATCTCGATGATCGAACTCACGAAATGGCCTCTCTCAGATTGACAATCGAATATTCTATGCATTTGACAGCCATGATTGCATCCTGAAAAACCCAGTCACCAACCGATAAATAGCCTCTTACTCTTCTTTGTGGCCCCGATTTTCTATATGACCTCGATCCATGGCCTGGGGCTCTGTCCTCGAATGTTTTTGGGACTTCACTTTTCGGGGAATCGGGGCTCTACTTCATGTCAAACCCCCGATTTGCAAAACAACGATTTCGAGATTTTGCGTTTTGCGAACTTGCATCGTGCTCCATGATAAAACCTCGACTCGCGAAATCGTGAATTCGATAATATGATACCATGTGCCCCTCTGGTTTGGACAACCTAGATCTTGTTCTCACTATAGGACTTGGGGATTTCACGCCTTCCTCACTTCAAAATTCTCGAAGTGGCATTCTCCGTTGTCCTGATATGCGCATGCCTTAGCACAACGTGCCTCGACTTTGGATGAAACAAAGTTGTGGGTTTTTTAAGCCTCCTTCTTTCGCATTTGGTCATCCAATGGCCAACTCCTAAGGGAAAACAACCCCCCTGCAAGAATATGTGATAAAAATATGATTTACAAGTGGACCTACAATTGTGGGATGGGTACAAACACTCGGGACGAACTATTGGGAGTGTGGGATTTATTAACACTGGCTTCGAGGCTGCATATCCTAGATCTTCAATTTTTCAAAGACTCTAGAATCATCATAGACTGGATGAATCAGAAAGGTAAGTTATAGGTAATTATTATGGAGTGCTGGAAGGAAAGAATCAAAGATCTCATCAAATCTTTCATGTCAATCAGGTTCACTCACATTTACAGATATAACAATAAGTAGGAAGACAAGTTATCCAAGAAGGATTTACAGATCCAAGAAGGAAAAATAGTCTTCAACCAGTGGGAAGAGGGGCATGAGGGCCCTACTCAATTATTAAATATCTTTTGATGTAATATTTGACGATTATTGTTGAGTTGTTTTGAAATTTTTAGAGTTAGTTGTTGTTGGAAGGTCTTTGGACTATATTTTTTGGACCTTTGAAGTCAGATCAAGGTTTCTTAGTGGGATATTCACTTTTTGGTTTGTATTAGTCCAAGTACTTGCGGGTGGCTTTTATTCACCTTTTATTTTCGTAGGATCGAAGAGATTATACTTGCTCTGTTTCTTGATGTTTCTTACACTGAAAATTTTATATCAATATAAGAGCAATTTTATGTTGGAAAAAAAAAGAGAAATTCAAGGTAATATTCCTTGTAAAAGAAATTTAAAAAATTGCAAAGTTACACCTCTATGTTTGAATTAAGTAATATGATAAGGTTAAAACCAATGGTTTTGGAATAGAAAGTCACTTGAAAAGTGAAATAATTGAGTTTTAATTGTGAATTTAATTGTTGAGTCCAAGTATACATAAATAATTTTACCTAACATTAAGCACTATGTAGTGAGTAAATTATTGGTTTATTTCTTGGTGCATTTTGTCCATTTGATGGTGAATAATTTGTATTAATAAAACAAGATGCATTAAGCAATAATTCAATGATTGACTTTGACTCTAAAAAAAATTTGAAAAGGGATGATATGATATGATAGGGCGGTGATGAAATTTTTTAAGATGGTCTAGTTTAAAAACTGTGTTTAAATGAATGAAAAATAATAATTTATGAAAATGAATAACAATAACAATAAAAATAATAATAATAGATGAATCAAGATATTTAGACTCATTAAAAAGTGATCTTATATACCTATATGATACGTGATAAACCTGTTTAAAAACTATGTTTAAATGAATGAAAAACAATAATTTATGAAAATGAATAATAATAATAATAATAAAAATAACCCCCGGATGGGGTGCTACCTGGACAAAGTTCGAGGACACATGGAACCAAGTGTCCAGGGGAGTTATTACCCCCAGCCGCCAGTCCACAACCATTAACTACCGCATGGCTCACACCATGAGGAAAGTTATGGTAGTGCACCTGGACAGACAAGTCGGGTTAATGGTCATGCAAGCAAGCCAGACTAGGTGTACCAGGCCTAGGATGGTTGTCAAATCAACTTCAATGGCTAGAGGGGTTGTCAACTCGTAGGAGTGTAGCAATAAACAATAATTCTCCCTAGTGTACTCTTCCATTCTCCATCCGCCTTGGTTAGTGCTCTTCGGGTTTTCTGAGCACTTCTGCATTGCTGCCCTCTGTGTATTTTTCTTGGGAGATCTCACCACCTACCCTTTAAATTGTGTTAGCTCTAATACCCTCTTCCTGCTACACTCACTCATCCCTCACAAGATCCTTCCCTGCAACTCCACCAGTGCCTTCTCCCGATTTTCCCAGCACCATCTCTCTTCCTCCCTACCCATAGCCCAACGCCTCCACACTCTTCCCAACATGCCCGGAGAAAAAGGGAAATCCAAGAGGGGCACACATTATCACAACACCATCTCCATATGAAATCGACTCTCCCCCTCCCAACTGACTCTCATTTCCCATTTCACAAGCCCACGACACACCAACCAGATGTCGTAGGAGGCACCTCCGTCCACCCCTCTTTAGCTCCATGGCATCAACTCAGTGAAAGAGGAAGCATCACCTTCGTGCACACACATTCCTTCATCCACCCATCATTTTCTCTATGGCCTAATCTTGGTTAAGGAGTAAGTTCCACCTTCGTGCGTGTGAATTCGTCTAGCCACCAGTCTCTTGGCCCCCAAAAAACTCAATCCATAGGACCCCTACTATGGAGATGGTAGTTGTATGGTGGAGGAGGAAATCCCCCCGAGATGGCAAGTGCAGGAAAACACAGTGGTTGCCAATGAGAACACCACAGAAGTCGCTACTGAGGAAAAGGAAGAGGAGCATCCCCAGGAATTTGCAAATTGCCTCACGGAGGAACACCTCCAACTCATTTTTGAAATCAGGCAGAAACAGGACGATCAGATGCACCATCAGCACATCCTTGGCCAAAGAATGGACATTTTGTTCGGTAGACTAATGGATTGCCCTACGCGAACTCGATTCCCAACATGGGACCAACGGTTCACCCCGATCTACAACACCCATGGACAACCAGGCTCGACAATGGAGTGAAGTCTCCAGGTTACTGTTTTTCGTTAATTCAAGTTGCATGATTAATTTCTTAGTTTACTATCACAACAGACTAGAAGGACACACAATTTTCCCCTACACTGTTTATGTAGTTTTTTTCATAGCAGTGTTGTTAATAGTTGGTCTTAGAGGCCACCTAAATATTGTTCACACATTTTTGTTTATGTAGATAGGATGCAAAATTTTGTTAAAGCATTTTTGTTCAAATAGTTCTAGCTTACAGGATGATGTGTCGAACTCCGAGCATCTAAGAGCCATCTATTCTGGTTTCCCTTCTGTGGCCGAGTAGGTGGCTCACACTTGGCATTTTATAGCTTACATATGTTATTAATACAAGGATCCACTTTTATTTAAAAAAAAATAATAATAATAAAAATAACAACAACAACAACAACAATAATAATAATAATAGATGAATCAAGAGATTTACACTCATTAAAAAGTGATCTTATATATTAATATGATACATGATAAACCTATACTAGTTAGTGCTAACTTTGAAGTTCCAAAAAAATCAAAACCAAATCAAATTGAATTTCATAAAATAAAAAGTTAAGGAGGCTTATGTGTGTACATGACTTCTTTGCGACTATCTTATGATGTCTTAAGTCTTAGTTCTGAGTCTAAGATTTTTTGAGAAATTGCAAGCTAGTTATGTTTGAACTAAGAATAACATCTCAAGCAACACCTTTAAAATCTTATGTGAACTTGTCACAACTTTCTTTTTACTTCCTTTGTAGTTTGAAAAAAATTTAAGTAACAAGGTTGGTCCTCCAACACGTGTTTGATATTGATTTAGGTTTAATATTAATCTTAAACATTATTTAGGAATATTATTGAAAGTAATTTGCAATAATCATTCAAAATATTATTGAATCAATTTACTTAGTATTTTTATTGTGATTTTTATTGTTTTTATAGTTAGTGATTTCTTTCAAAGGTTTAAGGATATATCAATATAATAAATATTTTCAAAAAATGTTGAAAACATATCGAAATTATTTACATTGAAATGGTTATGTGAAATTTTCATAGCCTTGTTTTTTCTTCCTTTATAGTTTGAAAAAAGAAGTAAAGGATGGAAGGTCGATCCTCTAACATAAGCATAAACATGTCGAGACCTGACATTGTTGGATAGAATGTCAACCATCAACAAGATTGCTTGCACTCCTTCATCACCTTTCATTGTTATTTCTCCATATCTTCCATTGTTATTTCTCCATATTTTCTTGTATATGATATCCAAGTAAAGAGGGTGCAAAGTGGCATATATATGGCCTATGTCCATTGATTTTAGGTGGACATTCATTTTCTTGTATATTTTCTTGTTATTTCTCCATATTTTCTTGTATATGATATCCAAGTAAAGAGGGTGCAAAGTGGCATATATATGGCCTATGTCCATTGATTTTAGGTGGACATTCATTTTCTTCATTCACTATAGATTCCCTCCTATATCTTTATTGTAGAGTCTCCCTCTTAATAATTTCAATATCTTATTATGTGGTTCTCTAATATTCTTTTGGAATATCAAATGACAGTTTCGTCTATTTGGATTTAAGATAAATAATGTAATTTACTTTGAGGTACATGATCTCAGTAACTACACATTAAATGTGCAAAATAATTTAGGTTTTAACTAGACATAGTCATATTAGGTGGGACAACTCTTATGATATGTGGAACATTTCCCGGTACCATATCATAAATGTATGTAGACATATTGGACATGAGTTGATGGAATCATTAAGTATGCATTTCACCATTTTGTGACCTTCCATTCTAATTGCAAGTTCTTTGCATATCTCATGTATGTGATCTATGAGAAAAAAGGCTACACACTAATACAAAAGTGGACTATGTCCATTGATTTTAAGTGGTTATTCATCTCTATTGTAGAGTCTCTCTATTATTAACTTCAATATCTTATTATGCAATTTTCTTATCTTAGTTTATAATCTCAACTGTTGGTTTTGTCCTTTTGGATTTCTACTAAGTAGTGTAATAATAGAGGAGTTTTATAAGTAACTTTTTATGTATGGTGCTTCTATTTGTTTGATAATGTTTAGTAATGTGCACTTTCCTTGGTTTCATTTTTCACAATGTGCATTTTACCAATTACATTTCACAAATATGAAGTTGTCTTAAATTTATACTTGAAGTTTATAATCTTTTTTATAATCTTAGTCAAATAATTTCTCACTAACTACGTTTATATTCTTCATCAAATTTTAGATAATCTTAATCAAATCATTTCTTACTAATATATTTTTTATTCATTGAATATTTTTAAATTTTTTTTACCATATTTAAGAGTTAAAATGTCTCATAATAAATCATTTAAATGTAAAATCAATACTTACGTTTTATTCTCAAATTCAATTTTTTAAAATTTTTAAAATTTATTTACATTTGATCTTTTCCTTTTTATTTATTTATTTATAATTTTTCATTAACATTTGTATTCTTAAACATATCTTTATATAAAAATTTTAAAGTATATATTTAAATGTATTTATATGAAATGTATTTATCGTCTTTCTAGAGTAGAGTATGATTGCCTCAAAAGATTGAGTATGATTGCGTCAAAAGGTTGAGTATGATTGTGTCAAAAGGTCATGTGTAATTCCTTACGTGCTCAACATAGATTCTACACTTGATATTTAAAAAAAATATTAATACTAAAAAAATATTTCAATGTCTACTATAAATAAAAAAATTTAATGTGGATTTTAGGTAAAATAATTCTATATCAGTTCTATATAGAGAGAGCTAGAGTAATTGAATGTAAAAAAATGTGATTTCTTTAATAGTTGCTTTCTACTTCGTAGAATGAGGAAGACACGTAATTCTTTCAATATTTAATATTATGCAGTTAACATGTGGCATTTAAAAAAATAATTTCACTGTGGGCCATAAATAAAATATTTCTATGTTTTTTAATATGGCTGCTCTCTCTCTCTATATATAATATTTTAACATCCATCTTAAGTAAAATAATTTTATATCAACTTTATATAGAAAATAATTGAAAATAAAAAAATTATCATTGCACTTATAAGTGCTTTCTACTTTTTCATATGAAAGAGATGTGAAATCTCTTAAGTAATCAACATGAAATTAACACTTGATATATATATAAAAAATGAGCATAAATCGATCATAACAAATCCAAAATTAAAATAAATCTTATAAAACAAATTAATTAAATATTTTGATTTATCAATATTACATAATACCAAATTCAAATATAAAATATATATATATATATGAGCTTTTCATCATATTAAACACATTTTAAACTATTTTAAACTTTTCATCATATCAAACACATTTTAAATTATTCCTCCCTAGATGGAGTAGAAATCATAACAAAACAAATTAAAATTGAAAATCGAAATGTACAAGTAAAGGCGTTCTAAGAGGTTTTGTATGCATTCTCTAAGTTCCATAAAATGACAAACACAAAAGGAAATATCTACTAATTTGATAAACCCATAATTACTTACTTTCACATAATAAAAGGATTACTATTTTGATTTCCCACCCATAATTTAGTCAAATGCATTCGCTAAATTCCATTAACAAACCCAAAAAAGAAAAACATGTTCCTTCATAATTCCACATTCCAAAAGAATATCATATCATTTGGTATAATCATCCATCTTTTCCTTTCTTTCCTTCAATCATTCTATCTCAATTTAAATTATGGATGATGTTTTATAATTAATTTTAAATAAATTATTATTTTAAATAATATTTTATATTAATTTTAATTTAATTGTGTTTATTTTTTATAGTTTAATATAAAGGAGATTGTGTAATTCCTTTCATGCTCAACATAAAATTGATAAATGACATAAAAAATATTAATAACAAATAAATATTTTAATATCCATTTTAAGTAAAATAATTCTATATCAACTTCATTGTAACAATTTATACAATCCAATATGACAGAGATGTGTAATTTTGTCCATGTTCAACATGGAGTTGACCACTGACATTAAAAAAATATTTCAATGTCTACCATAAATAAAATATTTCAAAATCCATCTTAAATTAAATAATTCTATATGAATTTTATATAGAGAGAGTGAAAGAGAATGAGAGGAATTGAATGTTAAAAATTTATTATTCCATTAATACATGATTTCTACTTCTTAGTATGATGGAAATCTATATTAATAAGGAAAAAAAAAAACAATGTGGACCATAAATAAAATATTTCAATGTCCATGTTAAGTAAAAAAATATTAATAACAAGTAAAATATTTCAATATCAACTTTTTATATATAAATGTCACTTATTGAAATTGATCCTAGGTGGGGGGGATAACAATCATTCCTTCCAACCACAAATGTAGATCCATCTTAACTAAGGATTAAACCCCTTGAGGTGTGAACCTTTACTCAAGTTTTATTCTAAAAAAAGTTTGCACCTCAAGGGATTTGATGCCTTTCATTGAGAGATGGAAGAATCGATGTGTAATTGTAGTATACCTAGGGAGGTAATATTGGGTACCTCCCTAGGTACCCCATATTACCTCCCTAGGTATACTACAATAATTCCTTTTGTGCTCAACATGGAGTTCACATGTGGCATTTAAAAATATATTAATAACAAAAAAATATGTGAATGTAGTCATAAATAAAATATTTCAATGTCCACCTTAAATGACATATATATCAACTTTATAAAAAATATTTTTCCCTCCATAACCACTTTCTACTTTCCAGTATAAGGGAGATGTGTGATTCCTTCAGTGCTTACTACGAAGTTGACACTTAAAAATGCAGACCATAAAATAAAATATATGAATGCCCACCCTAAGTTATAAAATATCTCAGTCATATTGGCCTATAAAAAAAAACATTTGCAATAAGAACTTTCTTATATATATATATAAGAAATTTCTTATTGCAGAGGTTTTTTTTTAGAAAACATTCATATTTTTGTTAGTATTTGAGAAAAACTGGAAGCCAAAATGAGTCATAAACATAGCTGTAAGTATGACCGTTTTTTAACTTTGATGCATAGCAACAAAAATAAAACTAAGCACTAGGAAAACCCGGGGTGCCATCATCACTTGGAAGTTATGGCCATGCAGGAGTGACAACATATGGTTGGCATCAGGTTAGGAATCTACGCTTGACAGGATCACTTGAAAGAGAATCAAATAGAGAATCCAGGCGATGGTTGAGGATATCTTGTTGTTGAAATTGATCGACCATGTCCCTTCTCATGTTGAAGATAAGTTGTAGATGTTGTTCTGAGAAACTAAAAGTGTTGGGCATCTCTAGCTCATAGGTTGCAACAGGTTGAGGTGCATTGACATGTTGCATTGTAGTTGTAATCCTTTTCATCATATTGAGCTGGAGGGGTCTTTTCCTCAACCAGACAACGTTCCACATCTAACATAGGGTCGACTCTTTGAGGCATTCATCTAGAATTGTAAGGGGGAGCCTAAAGGTCTGAGGCAGAAAACATGAAAGAACCTAGAGGTAATTGAGGAGGAACCAGAGGAATCTCTTCCTCTATATAAGACATGGCACTGTCCTTGTCCACCCAATTTTGATTGGACAAGGGGGGGAAATCTCCAAGGAAGGATCAACAGGGCTTGTGAAAGGGATGGGAGGTAGAATTATAGCTAAGGAGGGACCAGGTCGGCAATGTTGAGACACAAAACTATAATAGGCCGGCCCATGTTTCAGTTTTCCTTTATCATGCAACATTAGAGAGGCAGGGGAGAAAATGATGGCCAGAAGGGGGGGAGAATACAAGAAGGCAAAAAAACCAGGAGGGGAGAGGAAAACTAGAAACCAAACCAAAGAGAAATGGAAATAGCCATACCTTACCTCCATATAAGCATCCGAAATGACAATGAAAAGTTCCATAAATATTGAATTGACGACTCTTAGACCCCTTGTACCTGCTCTATGAGACATTGACATTCACTATGGGTGATCCATTAAAACTTCCACCTTATGCAAACGCATTACCATCCTTCTCAATTGAATGTTGCACATACAGAAGAGATGGGGAGGAAGGATGGTGGTAGGGAGTGTTAACTTCTCCCGGTGCATGTATCCCAGATGTCACCCCATCCGAGGGGAACAAATAAAAAATATCAATGCCCAACTTAAGTAAAACAATTTTATATAAAGTTGATATATATAAAGAGAAAAAGTAAAAAAATTATTATCCTTCCCATAAGTATTTTCTACTTCTAGGTATGAGGGAGATGTGTAATTCATTCAATTCTTAATATGGAGTTGACAATTGACATTTAAAAAAATAAAAAAATATTTCAATGTGGACCATAAATAAAATATTTCAATGTGCATGTTAAGTAAAATATTTCAACATGAACTATATATTATACAACCTGGGTGGGCCTAATGGTTAAGAACATGTGTTTCATCCTTGGAGTTCATAGTTTAAAATCCAGAGGGAGGTAGGGTATGCATACATCAATAGACTTTAGTAGTCAAGTCGCATGCATAGATCCAGAGTTAAGATGAATATTACTTTGGTATATAGAGAGATTGAAAGAGACTTATTGAAAGTATTTTGGACATGTGTAATTCCTTCAATGCTTTAATATGGAGTTGACGTGTGGAATTTAAAAACATATTAATAAGAAAATAAAATATTTAAATGTGGTTGTGCTTTCTACTTCCCCATATGACAAAGATGTTGTTGGCACAAGGGCAGACCCAGGGTTCAAATCTCAAGAGCGCACCAACAAAGCCTTAACTATCGGCCTTTTTGACAACACCTGGGAAGCAGATGAAGACTCACTCGAGGTAAAGACAGGGGTGATTGCAAGACTCGGGTGTCTTCAACCTTAGTTGGGACACAAATATGTGATTCTATCCTTATAGTGCACTTAGCATCAATTATTCATCAATATTCAACCCTTCTTATACTTCGCAGATAACACGGAGCATCGCAACATTCACTTAGATCTAAGATATTTCATCACTTAGCAACAGTAAAATAGATCAGATCTAGTAGATCAGCACTAAGCATCTTCATACATATCAGATCTAACATTCAGACACATCTAAGAAGCACGAAGCCTAAGTAGATCTATCTAAATATATCAAAGCACTTAGCAATGAAAGAGATAAACACATCAAGTCAAAGCACAAAGCATAATACACAGATTTACGTGGTTCACCCCCTCCCTAGGGCTACATCCACCAACTCTTCTTATTTATTAGTGTCTTCAATCGGTTACAGCACAAAGCCACTCAAAACCCTTACTTTGCACATGACAAAAGATCTGCGCAGCTTGCTAGATCCTTCTTCCTTGTACTTCAGCACAAAGCCTTCTACAACCTCTTACAACAACTTTCACTTAGCTCTGCAAGCCTCTTACAATCATGCACGAAGAATTTACAATCCACATCTGATCACACATATCTAACTACTAGCACTAAGCCATTGACCATTCTTACATTTCCTAAGTATCTATTTATACGTTACAAAAGTGGGCCTAAGCACGCGTAAACCCACGGGCCGACACCCATTTCCCATTACATTAACCCAAAACCCTAAAATAGGCCCAAAAGTGGACCGAGATCTCGTGATCTCTGCTTCACTTGGCACTCCTTCTTCGACTAGCTGTCGAAGTTCCAAAATAGGTCAAAATGACCAAGGTTATCCAAAAACTTGGTCAAGGGCCAATAGGCCCCCAAAACTCACCTGTGACTCATTTCGAGTCACTCTGGTCTGCGCAATTCTTCTTCAAAAGCCTTGATCTTGGCTCGAGTTTCTTCGACCTATTGCTTCATTGTGGCCTCCTGCTGGGTGAATGCCATGATCACTATGTCGTTTACTGGTCCTTCCAGGTGTTGTTCTACAGTGATGATAACTTGCTCAAGCTATGCTCCATGTCTTTCGATATCGAAAAATAGCATGCATGATTTGTCTTGCACCGGTTGGATTCACTGAGTGATTTCCATTACTTTTCTTTGGATCATATGTATCTGCAGCTGAGTTGTGCATTGTTCATGAGATATTTTCATTCTATCCACTGCAAACAGGGCCTTTAGTTGCACCTGTAATGTATATGCATGCTTCTTTACTTCCTAAAGTTGCGACTCCAATGCTTGTAACTCCGAATTCTCTGTAAGGTTCTCATAAGTCTAGGCGCTCTGGTTACTGACCTACTTGCACTCCAAGGCAAGAGATTTCAATCTTTCAACTGCACTAGGAGCAGTTGCTTCTCGTTGGTCTCTTACCTCCTGAGGGGTCTCAGGAACAACGTAGAGTTCTAGATCAACAATGCGTTGTTAAACCTTCTGTATAACTTCTTCATGTTGTGCCACCTGCTTTGGAACTCTCTCTTTAGCCTGTACTTTGATAAAAGTCATAGAGCAGAGTGCTTTGTTGACTAGTTCCTTGACTTCAAGCTACTCTGCGATCAACTGTTCCTTGCTTTGTTGTAGCTTTGCTTTCTCTTTGTCCCACTGTACTTGAAGAGCAAGTTTTTCTCATTCGACAACACTTCCCTGCTTGACAAGTACTCCCTGTACCTATGTCAAAGCATGGGTGGCTTGTGTTGTGCCTTCTTGAGCTTGTCGAAGGCTAGGTTTGACCATATAAACAATCCGGTGAAGTTGAGTTGGCTCATCTTCTGGTTCTACTCTCCCTGTTGTTAGAGGCACAGTGGGTACTGCGCGGCTAGAATGGAGTGCTTGTTGCACTCCTTGGAGTTCAATATCTATACAGTTATACATATGCTCCTGCTTCACCTCCTACTTCTCCATTATCTCCTTTGAAGCATCATTTACCACTACAACGATGAAATTAAAGTCATCCAATGTGAGGGTAGTTTGCATCTTGGTTACAGGGGTTCTAGGTTTCTTTCAGGAGGAATATTTCAAAGGTGAGACCTTCATTTTCTTCAACAAGTCTTCTTCATCCTTAGGCAGTGGTACTTCACCTTTTTGTTGTTTAATTTTTGTGCCTTCTGTCTCCTCGCCATCACCTCCTTCGTCTGGTGTGATAGAGGCAGTCCTTACAGATGCACTGTCTACTTCGTGAACCTCTTTAGGCTTCTTCATTTTGCTTGGTCCCGGTGTATCCGGTACAGTCTCTGGGCTATCGATATTGGATAGCTCTGTGGGGTTCACTAGAATGAGAAGGTTGACTGACCAATCCTTGGTGATCTCTTCGATGTCTTCCTCAGTCAACCTGTAATAAGAATGCAACTGTTACTTGTGTTCATCATCTCGCGTTGTTATATAAATCAAGTGGCAATCCGTGTTGAACTTCATTAAGGGTATGAATCTGTGGAGCATGTGCGAGGTAATGCGAGGCATAGCCTAGATGGCGTTCTTTAGCTGGTTGTATTATACGTGGAAGATGACATTCGACTGCCATTGCTTGTTAATATTAGTCGAGTACCACAGGGTACTAAACCTCGCAGCCAAAGGTTCAAATGGATTGATCTCTAGGAAAGCGACACCCTACGGAATCTCCCATGTTATGAAGGTGATCAGTATGAGAAGCCAACTGAAATGGAACTCATACTCTTGGTATTTTTCTTCCCTACAATCCAGTTTGATCTGATTCACCAAGTACTTCACCCAATTCATTTGAATCCCTTCTGCGCACTTCCCTGCGAGATCAACTATGAATCCAGTTACTTGGGTGGGCTGGTTCTTGCGAACTAGCTTACCTGCAATCAACCGATAAGTAAGGCACACTGCATCTCTCTGAATAGAGGCTACCTTGTAGCCTTGTGTTCCCTTCTTGACATCGCCATCGGTTTCTTTGATCTTCGCTGCTAGCGCTCTGTTTGTGGTCTTTGCAGGATAAAAATCTTATGGATCAGGGCCTTGCATGCTGAGTCCTGTGATCTGATTGATCAAGGTCAGATCCATTGTGACATGACAATTCAACAACAAGTAGCCTCCATGATAGAAAGATAGAAGTCTAGTGGCGATCCTTTAATTCTTTTCTATTCATTTGGGGCGGAAGTCGAACGGGTATATCGGTCCAATGGCTATATTGCTTCGCCACGACGAAGTGTCACAGGTCGTTGTTCTGATATCCCGGTGAAGCTCAGATTCTGCAAGTTTTCTTTCTGCAATGTTCCATCTGGAATCTCCTGTAACTTTTCAATCTTCGCCCTCTTCTTACTTAAATTTCTATCCTTCTTCTCAGTAATCTTCAACTCGGTCTGTCTTTTTCCGTTATGATTCCTATCTTCTTTTAGCATAGTCACTTCGCACTGTTGAGATTCTCTCTGGGGTAATAATTCTTCTTTCTATGGGACAGGTGCTTCAGTCTTCTGCGGGCCTTCTGACATTCTTTCAGCTTTGAAATTGGGGTCTATAGTGTCAATGAGCTTCGATCTCTTCTTTTGTTCTTCAATCAACTGTGCAATCTTCTTGGTCATAAAATCTTTTAATTCTTGTTTCTTCTATTCCAAAACTTTTGTTTCTTCCTTCCGTCAAACTTGATCTATGTCAATCCAAGGTTTTACAAGTAACATATTAAATGGGGCGTTGTCCTCAATAAATTTAATAATCTCAAAATATTCTTCAGTCAAAGTTCCATTAGCATTCGTAGATATTTGAGTGAGCCTTCTACATAGGTTTACCAATTTTCCTCTGAAGAGTCCTATCCCTCCTAGTGAAGGGATCATGATAGGCTCCCCTATAGCTTCCCACGTTCTTTCTGTCAAGATATTCATCTGTGTTTCCTCATCTAGAACACAATCAATGTCGAAGTCCCCTATCCTTACTTCGATGCATTTTTTTTCTTTAAAGATCTCTGATAATTTGACATGTCGGTGTTCATTCAAGGTTTCTTTCATCTGAATCAATACTTTCTCTGATTCTTTCTGAGGTTCTGCTATCTCTCGATCTACCTTAGGGTTCAGATTCATTCCTTTGAGCCTAGCAATCATTCTGGGGCAATACAATACTTCATGTTCTAGAGCTTTGCAACAAAGACAACTAGGTCCTCCACCAGGGCATTCCTTAGCCAGATGTCCCAGTTTTCTGCAACTGTAACAGAGGGTTAATCCTCTCTTTCTTGTAACTGATCCCCAGCCTCTTTTGTACTTCACACAAGGATCATAGGGGCCAATCTGCAACAAATTCTTTCTAGGATCCTGCATCCATTTGTTAGTCCAAACATTCTTTCTATGCATAGGTATAACATATCTATCACTATTCTTATCAGATCTATACATATCAAACCTTCTTTCATCTAACAATGCCCTAGTTTTCAAGCTAGGACATAATCTATCAAAAATACCTAGATCCATGCTCTAGAAACAAAAATTTCCACTTATCTTACTTCTACAGAGCACAAATCTTTCATATCTAGAACTTTCTTACCTTTATCAGAGCACAGAGCTTACATATCTTACCTCTTTTAATCAGAAAAATCCAAATTTTACCTTTCTTAGAGTACAAAGCATTAAAATCTTGCTTCTTTTCTTCAGTATCAACCTCTTTTCTTGCAAATCTGATCTCTTTTCTTTAGATCTGACCTTTCTTTCTTGGCACAAAGTTTCACAAGTCAAGTGGAACACTATGCACTAGGGCAACAGATCTATGCACAGAGATTTCTTTGCACAAATCTTATTCTTCTCTAGTTCCCAGCAATCACAGTTTCAAGTCCTAACAATGGAACCATTTGTTGACACAAGGGCAGACCCAGGGTTCAACACTTAAGAGTGCACCAACAAAGCCCTAAATACTGGCCCTTTTGGCAACACCTACGAAGCATATGAAGTCTCACTCGAGGTAGAGGTAGGGGTGGCTACAAGACTCAGGTGTCTGCAACCTTAGCTGGGACATAGATCTATGATTCTATCCTTATAGTGCACTTAGCATTGATTATTCATCAATATTCAACCCTTCTTATACTTCGCAGATAGCACAGAGCATCGCAACATTCACTTAGATCTAAGATATTTAATCACTTAGCAACAGTAAAATAGATCAGATCCAATAGAGCAGAACTAAGCATCTTCATACATACCAGATCTAACAATCATACACATTTAAGAAGCACAAAGCCTAAGTAGATCTATCCAAATATATCAAAGCACATAGCAATGAAAGAGATAAACACATCAAGTCAAAGCACAAATCATAATACACAGATTTACATGGTTCACCCCCTCCCTAGGGCTACGCCCACCAACTCTTCTTCTTTATTAGTGTCTTCAATCGGTTATAGCACAAAGCCACTCAAAACCCTTACTTCACACAGGATAGAAGATTTGTGCAGCTCACTAGATTCTTCTTCCTTGTACTTCAGCACAAAGCCTTCTACAACCTCTTACAACAACTTGCACTTAGCTCTGCAAGCCTCTTACAATCATGCATAGAGAATTTACAATCCACATATGATCACACAGATCTAACTACTAGCACTAAGCCATCAACCATTCTTACATTGTCTAAGTATCTATTTATACATTACAAAAGTGGTCCTGAGCGTGGGTAAACCCACGGGCTGACATCCCTTTCCCATTACATTAACCCAAAACCCTAAAATAGGCCCAAAAGTGGACCAAGATCTCGTGATCTCTGCTTCGCTTGGCGCTCCTTCTTAGACTAGCTGTCGAAGTCTCAAAATAGGTCAAAATGACCAAGGTTATCCCAAAACTTGGTCAAGGGCCAACAGATGTGTAATTTATTCCATGCTTAATGCATATAAAAAATATTAATAAAAAGTAAAACATTTCAATATCATATGTGTATGTGTGTGTGTGTGTGTCAACTCCATGTTGAGCAAGAATTGAATTACGTCTTTGTCACAGTGAACAATACATAATTTTTAAGAATTAGTGTAGATCCATCTTAAATTTGGATCCATCATGGGCCTAGAGGGATTACAAACCTTTAAGTTTTGCAATCTAAAAAAAAAAAATCGCCTAAGAGATTTGATGCCTCTCGATGCATAATAGATTTAGAGTTAATATGGATCTTGGTTAATACATTTGAATAATGTGTTGTTCAGTATGAGCAAGATGTGTAATTCCTTCATTTCCCAACATGGAGTTGACACATCACATATATATTTTAATAACCGATGTATATCCATCTTAACTCTTGATGTATCATGCACCTAGAGGGATTAAATCCCTTGAGGTGCAAAC
>JZKD02S2144791.1:363248-394936 GCA_000966675.3 Picea glauca
CCCACTACCGCTCTAGCTACCTAACACACACACTCACACATATATATAACCAACCTAGATCCATCTTAATTCTGAATCTATTATGATTGAGGAAGCACCAAATCCTTCAAGATGCAAACATTTATTCGAGAAGCATTG
Organism: Picea glauca; assembly: GCA_000966675.3. Taxonomy (NCBI): domain Eukaryota; kingdom Viridiplantae; phylum Streptophyta; class Pinopsida; order Pinales; family Pinaceae; genus Picea; species Picea glauca. The sequence continues at coordinate 363,387 of JZKD02S2144791.1, forward strand.
AAGTTAGCATTCGATGAAAGTAAAGTTGTATTTGAAGTTTGGTTAATAAAAGGGAATGTAGTGGTTGGATTCCATATGAGGAAATTACTTAGCATTCCATTGACAATATCCAATAAGATTGGGATTACAATTGTGGGGGTGTCTCTCACTTTTGTCACTTTTGATTCCAACTTCACAAAAGCGTTCCTAATGTCGAGGAGAGGAGAGGAGAGGAGGAGAAGAACGTTTCATACTTCTAGAAGCTAACGTAGTTTTGATTTGATATATTATATTATTTTATGTTTTTCTTAACGAGGTTTTTTTTTATATGATAATAAATCATTCATTCTTTCTTAATTAAGAATAAATAGAATTAGAAATTCACCTGATTATAGTATGAGAATTATAATTGGAAATTGAGTAAATATTATGATTAATGTTTTTTTTTCATAAATATGTTTTAATTAGTTAATATTTTAAATATGTGTAGCTTTAATAAATATATATAGCTTGCCTCTCAGCTGACTTCCCTATTTGTTGTTGGGTAAGGTATAGTTGATGGTTCTGGGTCAATGACCGGAACTATTGATGTGATGAGATTTTTTTTTTTTTTTTTTAATATTAATAACAATTTTGAAAGTATATTTTATAAAAAAAAGTTACTTTGTAATGATTTTTTGGTTGATATATGTAATAATTGCAAATCTTACTCCCTCTCTAGCATGAATTTGTACATTCTTTGTTTCTTTTTAAATACATCTTTTAGCCACTTATTGTGTGTTATAATGACTAAGTGAATGAAAATGTAAATGTTGAAGCAAGAACAAGGGAGGGTCCTTAAGTTAAAACACTGGAAGACACTTTCTCTACACTAGTATGAAACCATGGTCATGGAAAAAGATCGTAATCCTTTCATTTATGGTGTTCCAAGGAGGCAATTTAGAAAAAAGAGTGATCCAAACTATAGGATTAAAAATATTTTTTCTCTTGTCCAAACTCACAGTGGTTATGATCAATGTGACGACAATGAATGAAATCATTTTAGTATCAATAAATTAAATGCCAAGCTAATCGATGTCTTCCTATATAGTGGTTCTTGATAGGATATAACATAGTCTTATGGACTTAGCAATATAATTTTAGTGGAGAGATTTGAAGGGCATTGAAGACACTTTAATTCATTGTGTCTGAAATCTCAACATGAGAAGACAAAAAGCCCATGTTTGAATTTCCTACTACTCTCACTTGGTGAAGCCCTTAATCCTTGTCCCTTCTTGGTCTTATTCTTTCTCTAGGGGGAGACATGGCCTTGTGCTCTTGCTAGCCTTCAATTGTAAATAATCTTCAATATGTCTACAAAGGAATTTAACAAAGTCGAGAGGATTTCTAATGGAGCTCATAGTTGTCATAGTTCCCATGGCCATTAAAGATGAGAAAATCACATCCATCCAAAGGGAAATTGAGTCTCTTCTTACAAATGAAAATATAATGTCTCAAGGTAATTGGAATGAAATTCAAAAGCAACTAGATGTCTTAAAATGTTGGGAAGAGGAAACATAGATGGAAATGCTTCATTTACATGGACAACGAAATCAATTTTATCTATCCCTAATTGTAGTTCAAGATGACATTGATATAACTATCGACCATGAATGAACATGTCTCACAAAACACTACTCCTTTCACAATTGAAACAAAATTAAAGACCCTAAATAAACTTGTTGATAAAAGGAAGACCACACCCAACAAATATTTGAATGTTTAGTAAAACATGTTTTTACATAAAAGTTTTATTAATTTGTATAGATCAATTTGAGGAGTCTCTATAACAATGGTAAAGATAAAATATTAGTATCGATAAGATTAAAAGTTGGTAGACACTTTTTTTTTTTCTATCTTATTTTACTTTTAGATGATTCTCAAAGTTCACGTGCAACTCTATTTTAATTGATATACAATTATATAGTATAAAAAAATTACAAATCTTCATACTTTAATAACATATTTTCTATTTCATTATTGAAATTTGATTTCACATTACATTTCAACTTTCATCATTTATCAAAGAAATGTATATAATTATGTTATATAGAAAAAAAAGTCTTTCATCTTAAATTCAATTTTATTTAATTAAAAAAAAATTTCAACTTTCATCTTTATCAAAAATATATATATATATAATTTTGTTACACAGAAAGGAAAAAAACAAAGTAAATCCATCTTAAATTCATTTCCAACTATAATTTTGTTTAGTTAAAAAAAGTTTGAAAAATGAAAAAGGTTTAAAAATATTTCATAGTCAAATTCATTTCCCCGTTGTAAACCACAATACTTATCAGAAATAAAAGTGAATACTACTTTATACTTCGTGTCAAAGGATGGGCGGTGTTTTGTAATGAAACGGAAACATTAATTAAAGAGGGTTGACGTGATGTTATTCGTATAAATTTCACATATGTAAAGTTCATATCCGAAGAAAAGAAAGTTAAGTTCATATAATTTCACATCGGTAAAGTTTATGTTTACGTGAAAGAAAATCGGTGGGTTTTTTTTATGTATAGAAAAGTGAAATTGATTTCTTTTTGTTTTATTTTTATTTTTATAATAAAATAATGTAGGTTTAATGGTTAAGAATATTTTTTTTTTAGTGAAGGTGATTGATTCAAATTAAAATGGGGTAGGATATGTATACTCAATAGATTTTAATGGTAAAATTCCTAGACTGAAGAGATCCCTTATTTCACAAATAAGAAAGTCTCGTACACCAATTGATATATGGTTTGGTAGTGACCTTAAAAATAATTTATTATTATTATTATTATTATATTAATTTATATATAGATAATATTTTTTTTTGAATATTTTAATTTATTTTTCAATTATTTTGTATAAAAAGATCATAATTAATAATGTAAAAATTAATTTAATAATAATAATAATAATAATAATTTATTTTTAAGATCACCATGAAGCCACATCAAATTGGTGTTTGAGACAAGGGACCTCTTCCGCCCAACAATTTGACTGGTAAAATCTACAGAATCTAGTAACCTTGTATATGAGCCTATGACTTCAATTTTTTTTTAAAGAAGGCATGTTCATGAAAACATTCTAGAGGCCATTACTTAATCTTTCATTGGATGACATTTTTGAGAATCGTAAGTCATTTTTTATTTTATTTTCTTTGTGATTAAAATATTTCTAATGTGGATGTGGACTATATGGAGGTGATTGATGTTTCACACTTATGGAAGATGATGTAGATTTTGATTTAAATTTTTAAATGATTTAAAAAAAAATAGATAATTTCTCACATTTTGTGAATAGTGTCTAAGATAAAAAAATTTAAGTGGATAACATATATGCTTAACCCCGTGAGATTCAAGTGGATTTGATCTCATGATCATCTTAACCATTATAATTTTAGCATGGCAAGTTAAACTATTTGAGCTAATCCTTATAGTGAGGGTAGATATTTACTTAATATATCACTATGTTTTATATTTAGCCAAACAAACTAGGTTTAGTAATATAATAAAAGTTTTTCATTAAATATTAATCTAACAATAAACACATGCTACTACAGAGAGAACCTTTAAGGGTTATGATAGTTACTATGATAGTACCAAGATTTAGTTGTATCAGTCTTTGATGTATAGAAACTCAACAACTGTATGAAATTCAATGGGTTTTTTAGATAGTACCAATACAATGTGATCAAATTATCCTTCATTTCCTTGTGGGGGAGTCCACCATAAAAGATTTTGTTCAAAGTATATATCAACACCTTGATCATGAGTGAGGGATCATGTGTTTTATAGATGTAGTTAGTGTTAGGGTCCTATCTTAACGCCTCTAGTTATAGGTACTTAGGTTGTTAAGTATTTTGTTTATTAATGTACGATAGCCATCCTCTTTGAATAAGGCCCACTAGGTAGTTGGTATGTGGATAATTAATATCAAGGGCCATCCTTATTGAATACGGTTCACTAGGTAGTTGATACTCAGTAATGAATGTGATCCAAAATGGATCAAAACAAGTCGATGGTTGTAAGACTCAATACCTGCAAGTGTAAGTAGGAAATTAATGAAGGTTAGATAACCTATTAAAGACAATGCTAATGTAAAAGTAGATAAGACAAAAGAAAAAATAAAGAGAAAAAATAATGAAAAATAATAATAATAGGAGAGACAAGATCGAGGAATGAAAAATGAAAGGTCATTCCCTTTGGCCTTCCCATTTCCCCTATTCTCCCTATTTCTTCCTATACTTTCACTCTCAAAGAGTATTTTGGCAAAGGAGGTGAGGATGCACAAAGAACCATTAGTTGCATTGTAACCAAAGATTGACAGAATAAGAGCAATGAGCAACCATTCGAAGCTTGTTTTCCCATTTGCATTTCCAAGGTAAAATTTATGAGTTCATTGTAATTAACTATTGTGTTTATTGTTATGGATGTTGTTTTATAAGAGTGCATAGTTCATATTCATACTCCATTCTCTATTCATTATGCTAAATGTGATAAAAACATGCACTGTAAAATGAGATCACCACCCTCGATGGTTATGTCAATGGAAAACTATTGGAAATGATGATTTAGTTGTTGTTCTAATAAATACATTTAGGTGATTTTTAAGACATTTCCCTCACATAGCCATCGATGCACTACTATATAGACATAAATAGAAAATCATTGTTGCATATAACATCAATGAAATCCAACAATTAGAGAACCTAGGCCATCCATTCAAAGTCTAGAACAAATGGAAGGTGTGGATTAGAGAATTGTTGCAAATTCCTAGTTGAGTTGCTAAATTGTGTTCCTAGTATTTAGCATTCTATCTCGTTACCGAACCATTCTACATGGAGGGCAGGCTTAGGGGATCTCCATCATTTACATAGTGTTAAATTACTAGTCTAATGAACCCCACAAACCTATTCACCTTGTGTACTCCCCCATCACGTTATATATAAACTTTGGATGGTGAAATGGTGTGGCACAAAGCATTGCAACATTCACATAATTCTCCTTCTTCAGTAAGTTGTGTATAGAAGTTTCTCAACAACGTCTAGTGAGTCAATCTATCCCTAGGTTGTTGCATAGTGATTTCCTTCTTTTCTTATAACTCATGTAACTGAATTTCCATCAAAGTGACCAACTAACATAGAGTCCCAACCTGCTCTTGGAACACCCAAATGATAGAAGAGTTGTTGTTAGGAGGTAACACCCAATTGCATCCATGCATCTAATTGAATGAACAAACAGTGTTAGATAAGCGCTACACACTATTGATTTGGCTATTTGGTTAACATATAATAAGATAATAGCACCTCTCTTTTATGGGGAAATGGTCCAAAGACAATGCAACAAATAAACTCAATTTCGAAGCTCAAAAATGAATAAATAATTGAAAAATGTTGATGTATCAACCTTGATCATCCTGAAAAAATTTAATCTCAATTGGATATCAATTTGAAAACGAGTTGGTGGAATTGTAATTAATAGAAACAATGTTTTTTTAATTGGAGTTAAATCTCTATCATTGTATTGATATTTCGAGTGGAAATCAAATACACATTGATAATCCCTTCGACTTATATTGATAGCAACCATTGCCTTTATAAACTACCAGAATATAGCCTATCCTTATGAATTTGACTCTTACAATCATCCTTATACAAGTCTCCGTAAAAGAAATAGTTTCAACATCATAGTGATGCTAAGAAAAAACCATGAGACAAACCCTCTCTAACTTTACATAAACAAAAAATAAAACATGACCAAAAATATATTCATCAATATAGTTGTAAGAGTATGAAGTCTATAGGAGTATGGTCCTTAATCTCATGAATAACCAAACAACCTTTCTCCAAAATGAGTGCTTCCTTTGATAATTGATCTGCTTTCTGGTTGAATTCTTAGTAGATATGAGCAAAGGACACCTCTTCAAAAATTACTTTATTTTCCATAATCCTATCCAAAATAGGCCCCAACTCCAAGTTAGAAATGTTAATTTTACTATTTTCCCAGTCCATTAGAAGTTTGGAGTCACTAAATATATGTAGCATGTTAACCTACCTGTCCATTGCAACCTTAAGTAGGATCCAAAGGGAATAGAGTTCTTCTATGTTGTCTATGCCAAAACCTACCCCATACTTTAGTAAAAAGTAACTAGAATTATCTAGATAAAGAATGGTTGTAGCTCCACAAGTTCCCGAAGTACCTTGGCATACTCCATCAAAAAATCCCCAAGGCTTAGTGTGATTGATAATCGGTTCTTGAAGGCTTCTTGAAATAGTATAATTTGGTTGCTTCCTTCCTCCCCCATAAGAGACTCTAATTTGATGTACAACTCTTCCTAATTGTTCCTCATATTAAAAATCAACTTGTTTCTAATTAATCAGATGGCCCATAACACATACACATGTGTTATAGAGTTATTTTCCACCTAATCATTAGGTCATTATCACCTAAATATCACCTAATCACTAGGTCATTATCCCATAGAAACCCCTTATATTAACCCTTAAAACCTACTACTTATTCCTCGAGTTTCTAGCCAAATTCCAACTCGATCACCTTTTCCCTTCATTGAGGGTGCAACCAAAAGGGATGGTCGCTCCTTTTGGCTTGCCAAGGAGTGACCAGTTTCTCTATCTATGTGACTATGGAGCGACCACGACTAGAAGCTCTTATTTTTGGATTTAGTTTCGATGGATGAGACTTCCCACTGATTTTTTGGGGTTTAGCCTCGAGAAGGCTTCCATTATGAGCTCAAGAATCTTATCCTAATAACTATACTGCCTTATCCCTCTCCTGTCGAGTAGAGTCTTTCATGAAGGTTCATTTCATCTGCCTTTGACAATTGATCCTCTTTCTTCCTCTGGTGAAAATTTTCCTATTAGTAGCCAACAATATAATTTGGTATAGAAATTGGTGATGGAAGAAGAGTTGACAGATGAAACGAAGCTTGGGGGGCATGTCTCCATCCTTTGATAATCATTCTAGAGTTAAGCCATTATCTTCTCAAGTTGGGGGGAAAGTACCAACCACCCACCTTTGGAATTTACGTTGGGAAGTGTCAAGCATAGTTTTACTTTGTTTCAAGCTTGTGTAAAAAAGAAACCAATCTCGAGCTTAGTCTTTTTTCTTTCTCATGCTCGTAAATACATGAGAATAGGTTTTCAAGCTTAGTCTTTGTTCTTTCTCATGCTCATAAATACATGAGAATAGGTTATTGAGCTTAGTATTTTTTCTTTCTCATGATCACAAATAGATGAGAATAGGTTACCAAGCATACTTTTATCTCTTTTTCAGACTCGTAAAAGCTATACAAAAAAGGAACTCTTGGGAGTCTCCTTTAATCTCTTTTTATACTCTCTAAATATAAAAGATTGTTGACTGAGCTTGTTTCCTTTCACAATCGTTAAAAGGTTAGAAAGGACATCTTTCGAGTGATAGTTTACCCCTTTTTTTGCCTTGTTAGACTAATTACAAAAAATGAATACTCTAGTCAAGCATGATTAGAAGAGTTCTCCTAGGTATAGTTTTATACTTTTTCGGACCCTCGGGACTAAATTTACAAAAAAGTTCATTGTGGAGTCTTCTTTACGGCCTTTTCAAACTCTCTGAACATGAAAATACCATCAAGTTTACCTTCTTTGGACTCATAAAACCAAACATTGAAGGACTCATCTGGGACTGAACCCTTCCTTCTTCAGGTTCGCTAAATATATGATGAGGGACTCATTGTAATATGAGCTATATTGAGCATTTGTTATCCTCCTCAAGCTTGTAAAACTAGAAAGTGGCATTCGCTGCTCATGGTGGAGAATTTTTAGAGGGTTTTCCGTCCTTTTATCTTCATTGTCTAGAAGCTATTATTACTTTGAGTCACCCTTGAACAAGGCACATGTTCTATCATCACATACAATAGTCGGGTCATCCATTCTCTCTCATTAACCACCATTTCCATCATGTGTCACATTTCTATGATAGGTCCATAACCATTCTTATGGTACTCATATGAGTTAATGCTATCGAGTCAAGTTATTTTTCGTGCATACTTGTTCAAGGGAAGTTTATCTACGTCGTCCACCTGCAGTTCCTTCATCTTATTTATCCCAACCATCCCTATGTTAGTTTTTCTCCATTATTATGATTTTCACACCATCTATATTTACATGTTTCGTGTCGATTGATGGGGGATACATCAAGGCCCTCCTTCGATGGATTTCACCCTGTCGACTCCATCTCATTATTCGTGATTGAAATCTAGAAACCCATCAATACCCTAGGACTTACAGACATCAATGGTAGGTCTCCTTGCATTTTGCTAGCGAGTTTACATTATTGGCTCTTGTCGAATGAATCTACGAGTGTTCGATGTCAACTCCTTTATTCATACTTTATATATTGTACTAGTTATCTTGGGTTCCATCATCATCATCAAAGGATTCCCTCGCGTCTATTAATGATATACATCAATGATCGGTAATCAAATGGTTTCTACCATGCTCGACTTCAACTCATTTATTTGCATGTTGTAGATTCATACCATTTGGAGCAAGGACAAAGACCTTGAGACAAAATCGCACTCCTGTTAGATGAAATTCTTTCCCAAGTTGCGATGGAGAATATTCATGAGCACTTCACAGATTGCTCAGTTATTGAGTCATCTCACTGATTTGTATAATGTGACATAGATCCACATTTGTACTTGGTCATTATTACACATCAAAATTACTCATTTCAATGATGACCTATTGTCATCATTACAAGTGTCGCAAGTGTCACGGACGACATACAGTCATCTTTCCCATGTTGTGTCTTGAACGACATCACAAGGAACACTTGAAGACACCCTCAGAGACTAGTTAAATAAGAAGAAATCATTTGATGAAGAGTACAAAGATTTTGCCATGAAAAAAACCACTTAAAAATTAATTTTGAAGGCCAGTTATCCCCTACCCACTGTTAGGGAGTGCCAATGCTCCTTGACCTTCTTTAGGGGAGTGTTCCAACACTCTGTGCACCCTTCTAGGGGAGCGCTAGGATTTTTTGAGGAAATTTTGGGTAGTTCTCCCCTACCCACTATCAAGGAGTGCCAACTCTCCTTGCCCTCCTTTGGGGGAGAGTTTCAACACTCTGTGCCCCATTCTAGGGGAGTGTTGGGCTGTTTGATGAAATCTTGGGTTGTTGAGGAAAATCATGGAAAAATCCCCCTCATCTCTGGAGTTGGTTGGATTCAAATATGAGGTCAAGGCTGGATCTTAGGGAAGATCCACAACTAATGGAGAAGGATCCTAAACCTATCCCAAGAATATCTAAGGTGGTTGGGTCTCTCCAAGATTATATAAGGAGGCCTCCTCATGGTGAAAAGATGGAGTTTTAGAGATACCAAACTTATGATATCATGAGAAGTGGTATTGAAAGGACATTGAAGGCATCGAACTTATGATCTCATAAGGGAGATAATCAGTGAAGCATAGTCATTTTATTTGTGGATCATTTGAGCAAGGGGTTGGACAAGGAGAGCTTGGTGAGGTTGTTGCATCTACATCAAAGGTTTGTAAGTATCTATATCGAAGTTATCATTAATACATGTGATTGGCTTGTTTCCTTCAATATTGTGTATGCCTACATGAACTTGTCTTTAATGGATAGATCTAGTTTCAAACTAATCGTAGTAGAATAGGAAGCATGTTTTGTCTTTGATTGGATTGCAGGACCTGTTGAAGAGCTTGTGGATCAAAGCTCAACTTGGAACTGAGCAAAAACAAACATCGTAAAAAGGTACATCTTCTTCCTCTTCTCTACAGATTAGTTTAGCTAGGTTTAAAGGGATGTCAATGACCAAAGTTAGCACCTTTCTATCTTGATCTTAGATATTTAGGGTTCAAGAGGAAATCCACTTGTCCACGGGGGGATTTTCCTGTAACAGAAATTGGCAACTCCACTACTTATGATCTCATGAGAAGTGGTATTGAAAGGACATTGAAGCATGGATGATTTTAGGGGCTAAATTTCGCTCATGGGATAATTTTCCATGGTTTTTCCAAAAACGAGATTCGCTATTTTAAAAATGATTCACCCAAACTCTATAGGATAAAATTAATTTACCTTAAAAATCGCCAAAATTTTATAAAAACTATATAAAATACTTAAAAATTTGAATTTTTTACAAAAATATCGCCAATCATTTATAGTTGACATATGAAGGATTAGTAAGATTCGCCAAGGTTTCTACATTTTAAAATAAATTTCCATCCTTAAAATCATCCCTACATTGAAGCCATCAAACTTATGATCTCATAAGGGAGATAATTAGTGAAGCATAGTCATTTTGTTTATGGATCATTTGAGAAAGGGGTTGGACAAGGAGAGCTTGGTGAGGCCATTTCCTCTACATCAAAGGTCTGTAAGTATCTCTATTGAGTTCTCATTAATGCATGTGATTGGCCTATTTCCTTCAAGATTGTGTATGCCTACATGAACTTGTCTTTAATGGATAGATCTAGTTTCAAACTAATCATAGTTGAATAGGAAGCATGCTTTATCTTTGATTGTATTGCATGACCTGTTGAAGAGCTTGTGGATCAGAGCTCAACTTGGAACTGGGCGAAGACAAACATCGTAAAAAGGTACATCTTCTTCCTCTTCTCTATATATTAGTTTAGCTAGGTTTAAAGGGATGTCAGTGACCAAAGTTATCACCTTTCTGTATTGATATTAGAGATTTAGGGTCCAAGAGAGAATCCACCTGTCCACAGGGGGGATTTTCCTGTAACAGTCGTGGCTATGATTTCACTTGCGTCTTGCATGGATCCACAATGTATACTTTTGTGGCCATGATTGAGTCATGATTGGTTCTTGATGGATCCACAATGTATTCTGTTGTGGCCATCATCCCGTCACTTGTGTCATGCATGGATCCAAAATGAATTTATGGAGGCTCTGCTCTTTTCTTCTCTTACCAAGCATGGGTATGCCTGTCTCGAGGATCTTTTTCTGCAAAGTTACTCTAGTGATTTGGTTGCAAGACTTGGGAAAGGATCTTGGATGGAGGCCATCTCTTCATTCTACATCTGTAAGTTGTAATATTTCTTCTTTGATTAATAGAAGTCATAATTGATGTTTCCCTCTATCTAATTGTTCATATAATTTTATGTATTCATTGGTAGAGAATTAGTATAATTATGTGTAACAATATACTATTAGATCTGTTGTTAATCCATGCATGATTGCTTTGATATTTGGAAGGATTTTGTCTTCTTTGGTTGTTTTCATGTATGAATCAGATCTAGGAACATCCTTAGTTTATGTTTCTATTCCTATCTTAGGTGCTGGTAGAACCTAAGGGAGCTAAGCTCCTGCAGGGTGAAAAATCCCTACAACACCAGGCAATGCTCTCTGTGAGGAAAGATATTTATCTATCATCCATAATTCCATATATTCTAGCAAATTTAATTTATCCCAATGAATTTAATTTGAAACTATTGGAAATTTTCATCCATATAGCTTTGGTGAAATGGAAGTAAATGAATAAATGTTCCACGTATTCACAATTATTTTTACATAGGTAGCACCAATTGGGCCCGATCTAGTTTTGCTTTGAACATTATCCCATGTAAGGATCTTATTGGCCAAACAAAGCCATAAGAAAATTACTATTTTTAAAGGACATGCTAATTTCCATAGCAACTTCCACCACCATTGTCTCACATCTCCCATTCATTCAATGATTTTTTATTTATATCCTAATTTGTCTATAATTTCCCTCAATGATTTATTAAATAATAATTTTAATTCATCATTTAGGTCCTTTAAAATAATATCCCTATGCTTGAGGAGATTGGTATATTTCATCCATTCTTTAGCCAAAAGGCCTTCCAGTTCCAATGATTGCATTTTTCCAAGACTGAATCCCGACTTCCTGGACCACAAAATTAGTTGCATCCACTAAACATGTAATTCCTTTAACCTATAAGACATGTCGAAGAGGTTCAGAGAGCCTATAATTTTCACTAGATCCTATCCAAGGGTGTTGGATTGTTGAGAGGGGGGGGGGGGGGGGGGTTAATCAATAATATAGCTTTGTAATCCTTTTTTTAACCATAGTATATAAGTGTTTTTAACTTTATGATCAATTTACCAATATCATTCAAGAAGTGTAGAATAAATGAACCATGAACAATGAGAAATCACACACATACACAGTACACCAATATTTTTATGTGGAAACCCAATGCGGGAGAAAACCACAAAATACTTTTTCTTATATGTATTTAAGAATTACATTCATTGGAAGCACCAACTTCCTTTGTTTTCCGACTTCAACTAGAAGGAGGCTCCAACCCCCTATATTTTCAGGCTACAGCCCAAGGGAAGCTCCATCTCCCCAATCCTATGTTATTTGGATACAACCCCATATATTCTCCAGCTACAACCACCTATCCTTACTCCATCCTGCCACCTTGAAATATAAGTGCCAAATAACTGATGAGACCACTGTCACACTGTCACTTAAAATATACCACTGTAAACCTGTACCAATCTATGACAACAATCAATAACCAACCTGTTCCAATACTTTGTAGTCAACTGACTATACCAATACTCTGTATTCAACTTGTACCGATGACCTTTAATCATCCTATACCAAAAACCCGTTCCAACATATACCAACAGACACATGACCTATCTATACTATAACATGTGTATGTACGTGACCTTCCCTCTGTCACGTATGTACGTGACCTTCCCTCTGTCACGTATGTACGTGACCTTCCCTCTGTCAGCCTGCGTACACCTTCTAAAAACTAGGGTTTCCATATTTTCTGAAACTCAGACACTTTGTTGCCTCTGTCACATCAACCTGTAACCTACCACTGTATCCAACCTGTGACTGTGTATCTATGTATCTCTATTCATGTTCCATACATTTGAATATAATCAGAATCATGTGTAATAAACCCTCACATGGACTAGACATCAAAATCTCACTGATATGTAGCCTCAAACTACACCAACAACTCCACCAACACATCACAACCAAAAAACCTCAACCATGTACCAAGAAATTCAAGATATGCCTCAACACTCAACCCAAAAAGATGTAACAATAATGAATACCAGACATACCAGTGTTGTATTTCTATAGATATAGCTCATACAATAAGTTTCATGCATCCAACAACCTCTCTAAGGAAAATCCTCAAACTCCCATAACCATATCTCATGTAGACAACAATATCCAACTAAACATAAGAATATGACATACCTTTTGAACCTGTAGATAGATATGTTGTACCTAATCAGTATAGACCTTCCTGGGAACTTTCTTTCAGACTTTGAGAACCTGACACCCTCAACAACTCAAGATTTTGTGAGATTTCTCATATGTATGCGACTTCCTCTTCTACACCCCGTATATGTATGTGCCATTTTCTCTTTCAGCCTGCGTATCTACACACCTTCGTCCACTAAAAATTGCGTACAACTAAAAAACTAGGGTTTTTTCAGTAATTTTGCAACTCCGAAACTTTCACTATCAACCCTCCTTTTCTACCTCAAACTTGCGTAACTTCAGATGTATTAATGAGTGCATGCAATAAAATTTTCACAAATAATAGATATGCAATGTGCTCATTAGGTTCTAATAGGAGACCCTTGCTCTCTTATTTATACTCTCAAGTGGCTTCCTCAAGGGGTTATCTTCTAACTACCTTTACCCAAATTCCTTCTTTTAGGGATAACCCACTTCTAACCACTTTGTCTACTTACAACCACTTTATCCACAAATAGTAAACTCACCACTTCTAGTTGCAACTAATTTATTTTTTAATTATTTTCTTTTTGCAACAACTTAACTCATGATTAACTCCTAGTTACAACCACTTTGACTAGTAAACTTCTTCTAGGAGATTCTATAATAAATTGACTTCTTTGACCTTCGAGGGGATTCTAGATAACTCATGAGGGTTCTCCAACTTCATATGGCCATAAATCTCTAATTGTGAGGAGTTATGTGACGTTCCACATATCACTGGAAATGACATAACATGTATTATCCATCTAGAATAGTCTTACATACAAATACATTGAGCTTCATACATTTATACCTCAAACAAAATTAAGTCCCTTAACCATATTGTTGGGGCTACCAAAATTTTCTATTAGACTTGCTTCAATGGTTGACATCAATGAAAACTAGCCCAATTAATCAACAATCTCCCCCTTTGGCATTGATGGCAACACACTGATGCAACACAAATATCATATCTCTCATGCTTCCACTGTGACCATCGCTCCCCTTGGAATCATGCCTCTGTGCTCTCTCTCTCCAAGCATCTAACTCTCTCTTCATGCCTATGATAAATATCTTCCCCTTTGACATCAATGGAAAAGGTAGCTTCTTTTCAGGGTTTCTCCCCCTGACTGAACTGTCCCTGGGGTTTCTCCCCCTGATTGAACTCTCCCCAACCTAAACTGTCTTGTTTATGGTGATTCCTCATGTAAATATAATACATATAAGAATAACATTCAAAATTCATCGTGGGGCAGAAACTATGCCAATTTTTTGATGAAGATACTCAAAGGCTTCCATTGGAAGCGGTTTTGTAAAGATGTCTGCAATTTGTTCTTTGGTCCTAACATACTCAACTCGAATGTTCTTCTCTTCAACCGGTTCCCATATAAAATGATACTTTATTGAAATGTGATTCGTCTTGGAGTGCATCATTGGATTCTTTGAGATACCGGTGGCGCTTGTATTATCACAATATATCAGAATGGGCTCATCATAATCAACCTGTATATATTTCAAAGTTCGTTTCATCCATAAAACATGTGTACAACATGTTGCTATTGTAATATACTCTGGTTTCAGCTGTAGACATTGATAATGATGACTGTTTCTTTCTTAGCCAAGATACCAAACACTCACCCAAGTAGAATGTTGCTCCACTTTCACTTCTTCCACCATCAATGCAACCTTCCCAATATGCATCTGTGTAGGAAATAAGTGATAGATATTTTCCTTTTGGATACCATAATCCAAACTCTTATGTACCCTTGAGATATTTGAATATCCTCTTTACCACTAGAACATGTGATTCCTTTGGTGCTTCTTGAAATCGTGCCACTTATCCAACTGCATGCATTACATTTGGTTTAGATGTTGTCACATAAAGTAAGATGCCAATAATTGACCTGTATTTCCTCTGATCTGTAGACTTTGAATCATCATTTTTACTTAACTTACAACTGGTCTACATATGAGTATTGACTGGTTTGCAATCTTCCATTCCGAACCTCTTTATCATTTCTCTTATATACTTGGTTTTATAAATAAATATTCCTTGGTTGCTTTGACATATCTAAAGACCCAAAAAGAAGGATAATTATCCAAGTAATGAAATTTCAAATTCATTTTGTATATCCTTTGCAAATTTATGGCTCATCCTGTCATCATCACTTCCAAAGATAATATCATCAACATAAAATTCAATTAAAAAAATACTATCTTGATTTACCTTGATGTAGAGGTTGTTGTCTAAATTTCCTTTCCTAAACCCTTGCTGCTATAAATATCTGCCCAATCTAGAATACCATGCTCTAGGGGCTTGTTTGAGACCATACAAGGCATTCTTCAACATGCAAACATAATTTTCATTCCCTAAAAACTAAAATCCTTCTGGTTGCTCAATGTAGACTTCTTCTTATAGATCCCCATGTAAGAAGGCTAATTTCGTGTTCATCTGATACACTTTAATATTCTTGGAGCATGCATAAGTGAGGATCAATTTGATTTCTTCCATTCTGGAAACTGTGGAAAACTTCTCTTCAAATTTAATACCTTCCACGTGAGCGTATCCTTTACATACCAATCTAGATTTGTTCCTAGTAACTTGTACATCTTCATTCAATTTGTTTATGAAAACCCACTTTGTGTCGATCACATTCTTGTAGTTTGGCCTTGGAACCAGTTACCAAGTGTCATTCTTCTCTATCTGATCCAACTCTTCATCTATGGATTTTATCCATAATTCATCCTTGTTGGCTCCTTCAAAGATTCTTGGCTCAATCGAAGATAAGACTGCTAGGTGTAGTTGTTTTGGTAAACGAATTCTTCTTCTAGTCTCAACTCCTGCATCTTTGTTCTCGATAATATAATCTGCTAGATGATTCTTTTGTATTTGTTTGCTAGGTGTCTTTGGAGGTACTTGAATATCTTGTTTTTCTTGTTGTTCTGCTTCTAATTTCTCTTCTTCATCTTCCCCTTATGCTACTTCTTCTTCCTTTGCTTCTTCTTTGTGAACTTGTTCCGTTGACTACTTTTCTTCTTCCTTTATTTTTCATCCACTTGTCTCATCAACCATCACATTGATGCTTTCCACAACTTTGTTGAGACTTAGATTGAAACATTTGTATGCTTTCCTTGTGCTCGAGTACCCAAAAAGTACGCCTTTGTCCACACGAGAATCAAACTTTCCCATTCTTCCATATTCTCTTTTGATGTAGAATTTTCTTCCAAAAACTCTGAAGTGCTTCACATTCACTGGTCTTCCTTTCCATAGCTCATAAGGAGTTTTATACCTATTTTTTCTGAGCATTCCTATGTTTTGAATATGAAATTATGTATGCACCAGATGTGCCCAAAAGACATCTGTCAACTTGGATTCCATTAACATAGTTCAAGCCATTTCCTGTACTGTCATGTTCTTCCTTTTGATGACTCAATTTTGTTGTGGGGTCCTAGCAACAAAGAATTTCCTTTTATCCCATGCTTGCTGCAAAAATCCATAAATTCCTTTGAAGTAAACTCTCCTCCATTATCAGATCTCAAACATTGATCCAGATGGATCTAGGGAACATCACATAAGTTTCAGAAATGTCCCAAGAGGCCAAGAATGGTCTCAACAGGCAGAGAAAGGGAAAAATTCAGAGTTCCCAAAACTCAATGAAAATGAAATGATCGTGAAGAGCACATCAAAATATTTCCAACGATGCAAATGGCTCATCAAAAAAAGTTACAGATTGAAATATATTCACAGTCAAAGTTTGGCTAACCTAGCCCAGTCAATAGGGGATGAGTCAACATCCGTACTACTGACATCATCATCCATACAACACACCTGGCAGGATCAGAAAGGAAACTCATGTCAGTTTGAAGTCAACATGATGACATGGTAACACTAGAGGCTGCCATGTGTCATCCATTTTTGTCATTTTTGGGTCGATCCGTGGACCAATCAGATTGTTCCACGTGGAAGTCCATACATTTCGTACAGTGACATGGCAGGGTGACGTGGAATTTCATAGAATGATGTGTTTGTCTAACATGGAATCCATACAGACACCTGGCAGGTGACTGTACATTCTGTATAGACATGTGGCAGGTAATTGTACAATTCGTACAGACACGTGGCTTCCTCTAGAAGCACCATGTGGCGGTGTACGACTGGGCCAATAGGGAAATGATGTCATGCCCACGTGGCAGCATGACTAGGTAGCCAAGTGGGCCAATCCAAGGATTCCATGTGGCCCAATTAGAGGGAGCCATGTGGCACCCCTGAAATTCCCAAGGAGGGAATGTGACCAAAATTAAATATATATATATAAATAGGACCTCGCCAAATCTGGCGGAGGTCCCGTCATATATAGCGTATATGCCAAAGTTGGAATCGACACCAAAGTTAGGCATAGTTACAAAAACACTCCAAAATGGGGAGGCCCGCGGGCTTGACTCTGTGACCTCCCCCTCCCTT
The DNA here is from genome assembly GCA_000966675.3 of Picea glauca. NCBI lineage: Eukaryota > Viridiplantae > Streptophyta > Pinopsida > Pinales > Pinaceae > Picea > Picea glauca. The sequence goes on from JZKD02S2144791.1 coordinate 381,139, forward strand.
TACGCCTTCACACATGTGCTCCAACCACTTGGGCTAACGCCTTTGTTGGGTAATCCACCCATTCTTTTTATTAAAAGGTGGTTTTCGCCAGTGCACAAGAAAAATAAGGAGTGTGTGCCCAGTCTATACGATATCATACAATGGCACAGATTTCAATGTAGCCTAATGCATTAAGTCTAGAGTTGCACATGGATCGAGGCATAGGTCCAGAGGAGGCAGGAAGGTTCTTGTGTCCGATGGAGACAATTTGATAGTTAATTTTAGGTAATTCGACGACACAAATCCAATGGCGATGCTTGTTTTTGTAGCAGAGCTTCAGATCAGAAATGATGCAGGAGCATCACCATCAAAGAAAAAAGAGGCCGAGAGAGGTGGCAAAATTTGGCACCTCAACGTACAAAAATTTCAAATCATCATTTAACAGAAGTAGAGCAAGTTGTTGAGATATTTTGGAAATATCGTTTTTAAATACTTTGTTTGTAAAGTTGGGTCACCACCTGAGAATGGTAGGATGTTGTAAATTCTTACATGACTGTAAGGTGTTGTAGATGTAGAGTGTCAATTGTTATATGATAATAACTCAAATTTATTGTAATAGGACTAAGTAGGTAACCGCTAGAACACCGATGGGATAGAATTCAGACAGGATGAAGAAGACCTCGAGAAGCCACTCCTTATATAGGTTTTTTGTATTGTATTGTAAGACAAGAATAGAAGTATCAATATAGAGGATGAAGAAGTAGATGTAGCAATTAGACATAGAGTCTGAAGATAGTGAAGAACTGTGTTACTTATGTAAATACTTCATGAATGAATAGAACAGACATAAATTGTCCCAAAATCTTGGACAATGTTCATTTCAGTGTGTATTTGAATGAATGATATGTTCTTTTTGTGTTTAATTTCATTTTATTCATGTATGTTGTTCATAGTTGAGTATATAGACTTATGAAGTGTTGATTAAGTTTCAATTGTTTCTCTTCTAAGAGCTCAAATGCAAGGAATGCATATTTTTCCACAAGGAGTGCGTTGACAGAGTCTGGAATCGACTCAGGGAAGCTCAGGAGAGATAATGAAAACTTTAGTTCAAGTGATGCAAGTAATGCATAAGATCTAAAATAGACTAAGTGTCGAAGAGACCAGGATGACGAAGTGTGAGGATCATGTAAAAGGATTTCTTTCGAAGAAATTCCTAAAACCGAAGTTACGAAGCCTAAATCCATTTGGACCATAGATCCAGAAGAGGATACATGCCATTGTATCATTCAATTTAGATAAGAAGCTATCTAGGAGAAAGGGATAGCGCAACATCAAAAGTTGTTGAAGCCCAAAGAGCCGAAGTTCATCGTGACCGTTGAGTTGCAATGAACACGCGTTGATAGATCTAGAGGTCCGGGAATTGGATACTCCAGAAGAATGGTGAGGAGAGGTTGTTGACCAAAAGTCATCCAAAGTTCTAGAAGAGAGAGAGGGAACCAATCTGGACCGTTAACTCCAGGAAGTTCGTGTGGTAGGAATCCATGTACTTCAGGAGGGAAGCACTCTGGAGGAAATCGAGAGTTATGAAATCAAAACTCCCAAAGCCTGAATAGCCGAAGTAAATTGTGACCATCGATCTAAGAAGGATACGCGTCAACAGATCGCAGACTTTGGAGAAGGAAGAAAGGGGAAGGAAGAACGTTGAGTCATCTGAAGCGCCAAAGAGGTAAGAAGCAAAACCTTAGTCATTGATTTCATAGACATGTGGTATCATCTCCATCACTTCAGAGAGAAAGCACTTCAAGAGAAACGAGGGGTAAATTAACGAAGGACAAAAGTCCTGAAATGACGAATTCCATCGGGACCGTCCATTGGAAAGGGACGCATGGTGCTTGATCTACAACTCCAGGTACATAGCACTTCGAGGAGAAAATGATTGTAGCGTTTGAAACTCCCGAACATCAAAGTTCCAAAGTAGATCATAGTCGTTGGTTGTGAGGGGATGTGTGGAGCTTGATATAAAACTCTGGGTACGAAGGACTTCGAGAGAAGAAGAACTTGGCGCATACGAAACTACTGAATGTCGAAGTCTCGATGTCAATCGTAGTCATTGGTTGTGAGAGGAGTGTGAAACATAGATTTGGTCAGCGTGGTTCGCGAGTTTGGAGTTTAGGGATTTGGGGTCAGGTGTGTCAAGAACACTCGAAGCCCGAAGTCTCGAAGTGAGGAAGGGAAGAATTTTAAGCCCACATTTTTCAATCAGGACCACATGGAGGACCCTGTGGGTGTCATGAAATTCCCAAAAAGGAGATTTCACGCCCGAAGTTTAGGAATTTGACTTGTGGGGACAATTGTGAAGGTTCAGTACGAACCTGTGAGCCAATTTGGATCCTGAAGTCGATCTATCCTTGACCAAGATGTGACACAGCTCCAGGAGTGTAGGGGGGTCTGCATCAAGTGGTATGAGAGCCTGATTTTGTTTGCAGATAACAAACAAAGGAGACAGAGAAGAAAGTTTGATACCATCAAGTGGTATTAAAGCATTGTTTTCTTGTAGACAGAAGGAAAGGGTGAAAGATTTCTATTTGATAGCATCAAGTGGAATCATGCCACCTAGAAGGAACATAACGAATACAAAAATGGAAGAAGAAATGAGGTGACTCAGAATGAGATTGGATGCCATGGAAACAACATATAGGAGAGAACCAGATGATGGTGACGTCAGCGAACCTAAAAGCGAAGAGGTATAAGAAGAAGAAGTTGCAGAAGGAGAAGCTACAGAAGAACGACTTCTAAGAGTTGTTTCGAGAATAGGAGCTAGAGAAAAAATAGAAGTACTGATGTATGAAGGCAATTTGGAAGTTGAAGAATTGTTAGATTGGGTATGTGCTATGGATAAATACTTTGATTATGAAGAAATTGAAGAAGAAAATAAAGTGAAGCATGCATTAACCAGGTTGAAAGGTCATACAATGTTATGGTAGGATGAACTACAAGATGATCGCAGATGCAAAGGAAAGAAGAAACTCAAAAGTTGGGATAGGATGGAAGCTAAGCTGAAAGTGAAATTTATCCCTAAAGACTATCAGATAAATCTGTTCAGAAAGTTGCAGAACCTGAGACAGAAAATCTTATCAGTGAAAGAGTACACTGAAGAATTCTATAAACTGAATATCAGGGCTGGACAGAAGGAAAATGATGATGAAAAAATAGCCAGATACATAAATGGGTTGAGATACAAGATACAAGATACAAGAGGAGATCAACATGATGTATGTTGGCACAATCGAGGATGCTTATCAAGTAGCCTTGAAAGCGAAAGATAAATTGGCCAGAAAACAAAGCCAGCGAAACAGGGGAGGAAATTCAAGCAGAGGAAAGGGAACCACCCGAGAGAAGTTCCAGAAGCCAAAGAAAGAGGATGGAAAAATTCATAATCACCCTGAAAAAGGGGGAAGTTATAAAGAAGGACAACATGGAGGAAGATACAATTTTCCTCAAGGAAGAGGAAGAGGAAGAGGAGGTGAAGTCAGATGTTATGCATGTGGAAAGATAGGACACATGTCTTGGGAATGCCCCAAGAGAAAGAAAGAAGGAGGAGGAGAAGCACACATTTCTGAAGCTCAGAAGGATGTGGAAGAAGAAGCAATAGAAGGAGGAAATAACCTTATGATGAGGAAAGTTCTTATAAAGCCAGAGAAGGAGGAAGAAGAACCAATTCAACTAACAATTTTTTTTTGAACTGCTTGCAAGACAAAGGATAGAGTTTGCAAGATGATCATAGATAGTGGTAGCAATAATCTAGTATCCATAGAGATGGTGGAGAAACTGGAGTTGGAGACAACTAAACACCCAAATACGTACAAGGTATCATGGTTGCAGAAAGGATATCAAGTAATGGTAAGTCAACAATGCAAAGTTGAATTTAAAATAGGAGGCTATATGGATGAAATTTTATGTGATGTAATTCCTATGGATGTTTGTCATATTTTGTTGGGGAGACCATGGAAATTTGATAGAAATTTCATTCATGATGGGAGGAAAAATACTTACACCCTACAAAATAATGGTATAACACACATGTTGCTTCCAATAGAAGACAATGAGCCAAAGAAGGAGGCTAGTTCAAGTATACTCCTCATGAGTGGGAAGGAACTCTTGAATGAGGTCAAGAGAGAATAAGAGATGCAGTTTGTTGTAGTGAGGAAGCCAAGGGTTGTCCTTACAAATACTTATATGGATGAACTATCTAAAGAAATCCAGGAACTGTTAGAGAATTTCACTGACATAGTAGTGGATGAGTTACCTCACTCATTTCCATCCATTAGGAGTATCAACCATAACATTGACCTTATTCCAGGAGCCAATTTTCCAAAAAAAAGCAACATATAGGTTGACACCTCAAGAGAATGAAGAATTCAAGAATCAAGTCCATGAGTTGTTGGATAAAGTTTTAGTCAGGGAAAGTCTAAGCCCATGCGCAGTACCAACTGTGTTGAGTCCAAATAAGGATGGAGGATGGAGAATGTGTACGGATTCTCGATCCATCAACAAGATCACCATCAGGTATAGTTTCCCTTTGCCAAGAATGGATGATTTGATGGATTTCTTGAGTGGAGCAAGATATTTTTCAAAAATAGACTTGAAGAGTGGATATCATCAGATAAGAATTAGAGAGGTTGATGAATGTAAGACAACATTCAAGACAAATGAAGGTTTGTTTGAATGGATGATCATGCCATTTGGGTTGAAAAATTCCCCAAGCACATTTATGAGGTTGATGAATGAAGTATTGAAAGAATTCATAGGTAAATTTGTGATTGTATATCTGGATGATATATTGATCTTCAGTAATACCAAGGAAGAACATTTAAAACACTTGACATTAGTGATGAGGAGGTTGCAGAAAGAAAAGTTGCTGATAAAGTTGAAGAAAAGCTCTTTCATGAAGATAGAACTCATATACTTGGGTTTTGTGATATCTTCAAATGAATTGAAGGTGGATCCATAGAAGGTGAGAGCAATCAAAGAATGGTCATTGCCAAGAAGGATATTTTAAGTGAGAAGTTTTCATGGGTTAGCAAGTTTTTATAGGAAATTTATCAGAAGTTTTAGTGGTATATGTACACCCATACTGGATACTGTGAAGAAGAAACACAAGTCTTTTAATTGGACATGGAGGCTGAGAAAAGCCTCAAAGTTTTTAAGGAGAAGATCATAGGACAACCAATTCTTGTCTTACTAGATTTTGGAAAAACATTCTAGGTTAGATGTGATGCAAGTGAAGTAGCTATTGGAGCAGTCTTGAGTCAAGATAATAATCTGGTTGCTCATTTAAGTGAGAAACTGAATCACACCAAGAAAAAATATTCCACATATGACAAAGAGTTTTATGCAGTTATTCAAGCTTTAAAGAAGTGGAGGAACTATCTAATTCCAAAGGAGTTTGTCTTGTATTGTGATAATCAAGATTTACAATTTATTAATAGGAAAGAAAAGTTGAATCAGAGGCATGCTAAGTGGGTACAATTCATGCATAATTTTACTTTTGTCATTAAAAATATTTCTGGAAGTGATAACAAAGTTTCAGATGCTTTGAGCAGGAGGAGTTTGATAGTACATGAATTCCAAGTGAGGACCTTAAGATTTGAGCACCTTAAGGAGATGTACCAAGAATATCTAGATTTTAAGGAGGCTAATAAGGCATGTGAGAATCCTTTGTTGGGGGATATAAGCCCATGAACATAATATTTAATCAAGGATGGATTTTTTTTCAAAGGAAGCCAATTGTGCATACCAAGATGCTCGATGAGAGATAATCCGTTGAAAGAAAAACATAGTGGAGGTATAGTTAGAAATTTCGGCCATGACAAACATTTGCATAGCTGAACAATTCATACTATTGGCCATGTATGAGGGCAGACGTGAAGAAATTTTTGAACAAATGAAAAATTTGTCAGTATGCGAAAGGGAGAGATTAGAACACTGGTTTGTATCATCCATTACCTATTCCAGAAAGGCCTTGGGATGCAATTAGTATGGATTTTGTATTGGGATTACCTAGAACCTAGAAAGGAAGTGATTCCATATTTGTTATAGTAGACAAATTTTCCAAGATGACACATTTCATACCATGTCAGAAAACAAGTGATTCTACACACATAGCCAATTTGTTTTCCAGAGAAGTCGTGAGACTACATGGGTTTTGTAGGAGAATAGTCTCAAATAGAGACGCAAAGTTTGTAGGACACTTTTGGAGAACTCTATGGAAGAGGTTGGGAACAAAATTTTCCTTTAGTTCAACATATCACCCTTAGATATATGGATAGATTGAAGTGGTGAACAAAATTTTGTGAAATTTATTAAGGACTTTAGTCACTAAGAAGGGTCATCAGTGGGATCATATTCTGGCATAGGCAGAATGCACATTTAACAATTTAGTAAACAGGAGTACTGGGAAAAATCCATTCAAAATAGTGTATGGAATACAACCAAGAGGGATTACAAAATTGAGAGATATGAATCAAGCTGAGTTCAGAAGCGCTGGAGCAGAAGATTTTTCTACAGAGATGTAGAGACTCCATGATCGAGTCAGAGAGATGCTATAGGACAATAATCAAAAGTATAAGGACAAAGTTGATCAGAAAAGGAGAGAAATTCAATTTGAATTTGGAGATAAAGTTTTAGCACATTTGAGGAAGGAAAGGTTTCCAAGGGGAACATATAACAAGTTGAAGATGAAGAAGATAGGACCATGTAGGATCCTTAATTTTTTTCCAGCCAGTGCTTATGAAATTGAGTTTCCAGACAATGTTGGGATATCGTCGATATTCAATGTTGCAGAACTGTATCCTTATAGAAGAGATGATGCAGGAGAACTAGATGATCAGGAAGAGATTCGGTGGGAAGAAAAGATGCCCACAACAGAAAAACCTCAGATGGAGAAAATCTTAGAACAAAGAGATGGAAAGAAAACCAGGAGAAAGATGTATCCTGAATATTTGGTGAAGTGGAAAGATCACTCAGTGGAAGATTCGAGTTGGATCACTAAACCTGACATTTTGAAACATGGAAAAAAGGTGCAGGATCTCATGGATAGAAGTCCATGAATATTTTTTCCAAAGGATTATGATGCAGAAGAATCTCCATCAAATCAAAAAGAGGCCGAGAGAGGTGGAAAAATTCGACACCTCAACATACCAAAATTTCAAATTAGCATATAGCAAAAGCAGAGAAAGTTGTTGAGATATTTTGGAAATATCATTTTTAAATACTTTGTTTGTAAAGTCAGTTCACCGCCTGAGAATGGCAGGATGTTGTAAATTCTTACACGACTGTAAGGTGTTGCAGATCTAGAGTGTCAGCTCTTATATGATAATAACTCAAATTTATTGTAATAGGACTAAGTAGGTAACTGCTAGAATGACGATGTGATATAATTCATATAGGATAGAGAAGAGCTCGAGAAGCCACTCCTTTTATAGGTTTTATTGTATTGTATTGTAAGACAAGAATAGAAGTGTGAAGATAGAGGATGAAGAAGTAGATTTAGAAGTTAGACATAGAGAGTTTGAAGATAGTGAAGCACTATGTTACTTATGTAAATACTTCATGAATGAATACAACAGACAAAAATTGTCCCAAAATCTTGGACAGTGTTCATGTTAGTGTGTATTTGAATGAATGATATGTTCTCTATGTGTTTAATTTCATTTTATTCTTGTATGTTGTTCATAGTTGAGTATATGGACTTATGAAGTGTTGATTAAGTTTCAATTGTTTCCCTTCTGAGAGCTCAAATGCAAGGAGTGAATATTTGTCTGCAAGGAGTGCGTTGACAGATTCTGGAATTGACTTAGGGAAGCTCAAGAGAGATACCGAGAAATTTAGTTTGAGTGATGCAAGGAATGCATAAGATATAAAATTGACTAGGTGTCAAAGAGATCAAGATGGAGAAGTGTGAGGAGCACGTAATAAGATTTCTTTCGAAGAAATTCCTAAACCCGAAGTTACGAAGCCTGAATCCATATGGACCATAGATCCAGAGGAGGATGTGTCAGTGTATCATTCAATTCAGAGAAGAATCTATCTAGGAGAAAGGGCTAGTGCAACATCAAAAGTTGTTGAAGCCCGAAGAGTTGAAGTTCATCGTGACCGTTGAGTTGCAATGGAAACACATTGACAGATCTGGAGGTCCGGGAGTTGGATACTCTGTAAGAATGGTGAGGAGAGGATGCTGACCAAAAGTGGCCCAAAGTTCCAAAAGAGAGAGAGGGAACCAATCTAGACCGTTAATTCTAGGAAGTTCATGTGGCAAGAATATATGTACTCTGAGAGGGAAGCACTCTGGAGGAAATCGAGAGTTATGAAATCAAAAATCCCAAAGCCCAAATAGCCAAAGTAAATCATGAGCGTCGATTTAAGAAGTAAATGTGTCAACATATTGTGGACTTCGAAGAAGGAAGCAAGGGGAAGGCAGAGCGTTGACCATAAGTCGTCCAAAGCACCAAAGAGGTAAGAAGCAAAACCTTAGTCGTTGATTGCATAGACGCATGGTATCATCTCCATCACTTTGGAGAGAAAGAACTTCAGGAGAAATGAGGGGTAAATTCCAAAAGGAAAAAAGTATCGAAGAACCGAAGTCCATTGGGACCGTCCGTTGGGAAGGGATGTGTGGTGCTTGATCTACAACTCCGGGTATAGAGCACTTCGGGGAGAAAAGGCTTGGAGCGTTCAAAACTCCCGAACACCGAAGTACTAAAGTAGATCATAGTTGTTGGATATGAGGGGATGAGTGGAGCTTGATCTACAACTCTAGGTATGGATCATTTTGGGAGAAGAAGGACTTGACACATTTAGAACTCCCAAACACCGAAGTCTCGAAGTCGATTGCAGTCGTTGGATGTGAGAGGAGTGTGAACCGTAGATCTGGTCCACATGGTTCATGAGTTCAGAGTTCGGTGATTTGGGGTCAGGTGTGTTAAGAAAACACAAAGCCCAAAGTCCTGAAGTGAGGAAGGGTGGAATTTTAAGCCCACAATTTTCAATCAGGGTCACGTGGAGGACCCTGCGGGTGTCCCGAAATTCCCGAAAAGGAGATTTCACGCCTGAAGTTTAGGAATTTGACCTGTGAGGAAAATTTTGAAGGTTCAGTAGAACCTATGAGCCAATTCGGCTCCTGAATTTGATCAATCCTTGACCGGGAGATCTCGTAGCCCAAGGAGTGTAGGGGGGTCTGCATCAAGCAAGCTAAGTTCTGGAGAAGCGAATGTAAGCATGCTTTTCATTATGTTGTTTTGTCATTAAATGTTGCATCATAGCATGCGTGTTACAGGTCTTAAGGAGCATGAGGAGGTTGCATCAAGGCAACATGTTCAACTTGTTTCTTTTATTTCTTCTTCTCTTCTCTTCTTACAAATAAAACCAATCAGTTACATGTGACATATAAATTGCAGCACCCATGATAAGTGGCCAATGAAGCAGTTCTAAATATCATGGTTTCAGAATATTTGTATGGGAAGTATATCTATTCTTGTATTTGAGCAACAAATCTAAGGCATTTGATGGATCCATGATGATGGGGGTCATCTTTTATTCTTCCTCTTTTTATGTATTGAGTATGTGGGAATGATGTCCATGTCAGCATCATGGATGCCTCATGAGAATGATAACTTGTTAAGATTGTATACATTCCTGATGACATTCCAATCTCTTGTTTCCATCACCAAAAAGTGAGTTTGGCCTTACAACTTGTAAAGGAGAGACATCATTACAACGAGGAGAATAAAGCGTTCAAGCTTGGAGCATGACCCGGAGAGGTAGCCCACATCGGGTGAACTTCGTTATCAAGGGAAGTGTCATATCCATTATGTGAATTATGTTCTTATGCTTATTTTCTATGAATTTCTGCACATAGGATATTAAAATCCAAGTATGACATATAACACATAAGAAAAACTAAGAAGGTTTTATTCACTTTATATTCAAGCTTATAAGACTTCAACTTTACCTTTAATTGAAAATCACTCAAGTAAAACGATATATAACTAAACCTTTTGAAGGAGTGACATAATCAACCTATTATTGGAAACTAATCACCCTCTAGGTTCAGATCATGTGGTATCTAAGTAGGTAGAGAAAGGGAAAAATTAAAAATTCCTAAAACTTAGTGAAAATTACATGATTGCGATGAGCACGCCACAAGATTTCCAACAACACAAATGACTCGTCAAATGGAGTTACGTATTGAAAGATATTCACGGTCAAAGTTTGGTCAACCTAGCCCAATCAATAGGAGATGAGTCAACATTCGTATTTTTGATGTCATCATCTGTATAGATGATGTCAACATCTGTACAACACATGTGGAAGGAGAAGAAAGGAGACACCTGTCACGCTGACATGGCGACAACATAGGCTACCACGTGTCATCCATTTTTGGCACTTTTCTATCGATCCGTGGACCAATCGGATCGTTCCACGTGGAAGTCTGTACAGTGACATGGTAGTCTGTACAGTGACATGGAAGTCCATATAGTTACATGGCCAATTGATGTGGAATCCATACAGACACATGGCAGGTGACTGTACAGTCCATACAGACACATGGCTTCCTCCAGAAGCGGCACGTGGTTGTGTACGACTGGGTCAATAGGGCAGTGACATCATGCCCACATGGCAGCATGAATGGGAATCTAGGTGGGAAAATTGAAGGATGCCACTTGGCCCAATCAAATGGCACCATGTGGCACCCCTGAAATTCTCAAGGAGGGACCGTGACCAAAATTAAATATATATATATATATAGAAGTAGGACCCTGCCAAATTTGGTCGAGGTCCCATCATATATAGTGTATCCACCAAAGTTAGAACCGACACCAAACTTAGCCGCAGTTACAAAAACACTCCAAAATGGGGAGGATTTTGGGCTTTCCCCGAGACCTCCCTCTCCCTTTACGCCTTCACACATGCATGCCAACCACTTAGGCTAATGCCCTTATTGGGTAATCCGCCCATGCTTTTTATTAAAAGGTGGTTTTTTCCAGTGCACGGGACAGAGAAGGAGCGTGTGCGCAGTTTGTACGAGGTCGTATGACAACACATATTTCAATGTAGCCTGATGCATTAAGTACATAGTTGCACACGGATTGAGGAAGAGACCCAGAGGAGGTTGGAAGGTGCCTATGTCCGATGGAGAATATTTGACAGTTGTTTTTAGGTAATTCAGCGACGCAAATCCAATGGCAAGGTATTTTTTTGCAGCAGAGATTCAGATCGCCAATCTAAGTTCTATAGAATCCAATGTAAGCATTCTTTTCATTATGTTGTTATGTCATTAAATGTTGTAGCATATCATGCGTGTTACAGGTCTGAAGGAGCACGAGGAGGTTGTAGCAAGGCAACATGTTCAACTTTTTCCTTCTATTTCTTCCTCTCTTCTCTTATTACACATAAAACCATTCAATTACATGTGACAAGAAATTGTGGCACTTGCATGATAAGTAGCCAATGTAGCAGTTCTAAATCTCATGGTTTTGGGATCATTGTATCGGATGCATATCTATGCTTGGATATGAGCAGTAGATCTAAGGCATTTGATGGCTTCATGATGATGGGGGTCATATTTTATTCTTCCTCTTTTTATGTATTGATTATGTGGGAATGATGTCCATGTCAGCATCATGGATGCCTCGTGAGCATGATAACTTGTGAATCTTGTATACATTCCTGATCACATTCTGATCTCTTGTTGTCATTGCCGAAAAGGGAGTTTGGCCTTACAACTTGTAAAGGAGAGACATCATTACAATGAGGAGAATAAAGCGGTCAATCTTGGATCTTGACCCAGAGAGGTAGCCCACATCAATTGAACTCAGTTATCAAGGGAAGTTTCATATCCATTATGTGTCTTATGTTCTTATGCTTCTTTTGTATGAATTTCCGCACATAGAATATTGGAATGCAAGTATGACATATAACGCATAAGAAAAACTGAGGTTTTATTCACTTTGGATTCAAGCTTATAAGACTGCAACTTTACCTTTAATTGAAAATCACTCAAGTAAAATGATCTATAACTGACCCTTTTGAAGGAGTGATAGAATCAACCTATTATTGGAAACTAATCACCCCCCAGGTTCAGATCAAACAATTGATTTTTGAATATATTTCATTTTCAACCATTTCCTTGTATATCTTAAATTTCTCGAATGCTTTTGACTTCTTCCTGAGAAAACAAAGTGCAATGATCCTTGTGTAATCATAAACCAATAACATAAAATATTGCTCACCTTTCAACCCTTTTGTTCTAGTTGGTCCAACTAGGTTAGGATGCACAATTTCCAGCGACTTTGTTGTGGAGTATTTTTTTTTACTTGAAGTTGGTCTTGGTTTCCTTTCTTTGTTGAAAATGTTTGCATAAAGTGTTGGTTGGATTCGTGATCTGGGGAATTTATATGACTTCTTCATTTTTTATGACTTTGACAATGTTATCAAATTTTGTGTGACCCATTCTTCTATACCATATGCAAACTTCATATTCCTTTCCTAAACAACAATTTTCATTTCCAATTTCACTTAATACATATATGTTGCTTGAATTTATTACAGTTGTTGCAAACACTTTTCCTGAACTTGATTTTGTTATCTATCACTTCTGTGAATCAAACACAAGTTTCTGACCTTGGTCAGTACACATTTGACTTACACTCAGAAGATTGTGTTTCGTATCTTCCACTAGTATAACATTCTCTGCCTCGGTATCCTTATTTCCAATTCTGACTGTGCCTCTTCTAATGATACTATCTAAGTCGTCATTTCCAAAAGAGACAAATCCATCTCTTTCCTTTCTCAAGGTTAGAAAACTTTCCTCATCACCTGTCATGTGTTTTGAGTAGCCACTGTCAACATACCAACCATGTTTCTTATGTTTATCTTGTAGAGAAAGTGTGCATTCTTCATTGTTGAATTGATTCTGCTTTATTGTCCATATTCTTTGAGGTTCTTTTCTGTGAATGTTGTTATTTTGTTGTGATTCTCTTGGAGGAACAGTCATTCTACAATATTTGGCAATGTGTCCAAAGTTTTTTCACTTGTAGCATTGCATATCAATACTCAAAGTTTCAAACATGTTGTATCTTTTGTTCTGTGTTTCACCAGGCCTTCTTGAATAATGATTTCGTGCATAACTTTCATGGTTTTCTTTGTTCCTATTATTTTCTCTGTAATTCATAGCCTTATTTCCAAAATTGTTACATGAATAACATAAACCAAGAAATATGGTTTGATACCTGGGAGCTATAGATATTCTAAAATGAGTTACTCTTTTGAACCCTTCTTCTTCTCGAGGCCTTCTTGTTTCTGACTGATTCTGATTCTGAAATATGAGTCTTCTAGGTGGATGAGATTCTCTTGTTGATTAAGGTTGGTTGTCATTGATGTCAACCATTGAAGAAAGCCCCGTAGCACAAAGGCTTGGGTAATGGACCCAATATTGTTTGATGTAAATATGAGTCATTATTGTTTTTTCATGGTTGATAAAAAGTAAATATGGATGAAATCCAAAGTGGTCCCCTTATGGTGAAATCCCTCACGGGAAGATGCTTTGTGGAGTAAGAGAACCCATGTTTAGTTTTGGAATAATGAGATGAAGGAAGGTGATTTTGTCAGGGAAAATATCCTATATGGATAGTGCTTGTCATTTTGTTTCTGGTGGTATGTGGAACGTCACATAATTCCTCATGGTTAGAGAGTTATGGCCATGAGAAGTTGGAGACCCTAGGTTTGGGTAATGGACCCAAGTTTGTTTGATGGGTAACTG
>JZKD02S2144791.1:428917-445778 GCA_000966675.3 Picea glauca
AAGATGTCAAGAAAGATTTTTTATGCAAATAACAAAGGAAGAGATACCTATAGTAATGATGGAGGTAAGAAACCTAGAAAATCCCAAATTCAATGATTTTATTGTAAAAGACTTGGCCATTATGGATGAAATTGTTGGAAAAAAAAAACACCAAGCTAATTTTTATGAAGAAAAAGGAGATGTGGGCACTTTATTCTAGCTCTAATAATGATTTATTGATTGGATATACTGATAATGATTTTGCAGGTAGTATTGATGACAGAAAGAGTACTTAGGATATTTCTTCCATCTTAGTTCAGGTGTGATTTCATCGGCATCAAAGAAGCAACCCATTGTGACAATTTCATCAGCCAAAGCTAAGTATGTTGCAACCACATTAGAAGCTTATCAAGAAGTTTGGTTATGCAAAATATTGAGTGTTAGGTGAGGCCATGACCTACGCAATATATCTTCCATGGTGCAAAAAAAAATAGGCATCTCAGCTCGTGTAGTAATGTTGAAACCCAAAATTTCTATCACCTTAAGTTCAAATGTCAAACAATAGTATTCATCATTCTAGAAAACCATATCATGGCTTACTGTCAAATCATGTGGAAGTTGTCCCACTATTTTTCATGACTTTGTAGAGGAATCATAGATCTTTGCTATCCCTCCTACCATATCTCCAGCATGATAGTTGTCCCACTATTCTTCATGACTTTGTATAGGAATCATGGATTTCCGTTATCCCTCCTACCCCATATCCAGCATGATCAATTCTGGATTTGCCAATTCCACCACTTTGTACATGCTTGACATATTCTTCTAGTGTCATTTCACAATTCCTTAGGCAATGATGATATTTATAGATGCCATGGGGGATGTTTGATGGAATTTTTTGTATAAGCATTGGAATCTTACAAAGTACTAACACCTACTTATCTCTGATTAGGGGTGTCTAGCAAAATAAGGCATGTCGTCGATCCATGGTACAAAACTAGAACATATTCACATCCCCTTGTTAGGAAAGAAAGGGAGAAGCAACGTTGTGTGGCTTAAAACATTGTTTCTCCCTTTCTTTCCTAACAAACAGATTGGAAGACAGTGGATCAACGATGTGCCCACTTTTGGTAGACACCCCTAATTAGAGAGATGAAGGAGTTATTCCATCACACCATTGTAGCCCTTATACAAAAACTTCCATTGAAATTTCCCCATCACATCTATAAAAAAACGTCATTGCCAAATGAAATGTGAAAGAACATGAAAAGAATATGTTGAAGACATAGTAAGTGGTGGCGTTGGGGGGATCGAGGCTTGATCACAGTGGAAATGGGTTATGATGGATACTGGAAATATATGATTCCTATACAAAGTCAAGGACAATAGATAGACACCCTCCATAGGATTTGACAGTAAAAGTTGAGATGGTTTTCTCAGATGATGCATTCTATTGCTTAATATTACAGCTTGAGCTTGAGGTGAGGTGCATTTTGGGTTTCATAATTACTGCACTAGTTTGAATACCTATTGTTTGTGCACCATTACTAGAACTACTGCATAGTTCATGGCCTCACCTCATCACCCATGGAACATGGATCTCTAGTCATGGTAGGAAAACATGTCCAAAGCTAAGGTGGAGGGGTAAGAGGAGGTTGTTAAAAAAGAGATATAAATAGCACATAAACAAACACATAGAAAACAAAGTTTAATGGGGAAATTCGTATGGAGAAAACCCCACACTGCAAAGAAAACTCAATGTATTTATGAGCAACTAACAACCGTTACAATACAATTTCAAAGACGTGCTCATAAGAGGAGTAAATTGTTACAATACAATTTCATAGGCGTGCTCATAAGAGGAGTAATGAGCAGCAAGATAATTCATTCTTAGCCCACATCATGCTACATAATGCACTCAATACTACACCAACCACCCAGCCCTCTATGGCCCCACATAAGGAATATACAATGAGACATGTTAAAATGTAATATCTCAAGCCATTAAATAGATTTCATCATATGTAATTCCATGAGAAAATACCATGGGTTATCCAATACCTTAGGCCACGTTCCAATAGACGTAAAAGGAATGCATGCAAATAGGTAAGGGTTGAGTTTTTGGTAGAAGAGAGTTCCTTGTTGTTAGCGTCAGAAGTCACTCCTGGATTGCTAGCAGGAGTAGAGCCCGACGCCCATCATTTTTATGTCACGGTGGTTTATAGATGGGATGACTGAATGGAAGCCAACTCAACACAATATCATTCAAACTCCAAAACTAGGCCAGGCATGCATAGGTGAGTGAGGTCTTATATAAACTTCAGACAGTAAGCTGTAGTAAAGGGTGAACAGGCGGAAGAATTATATAAGAGGAAAGCAGAGGTATGTTATTAACACCAGGTCTATAACAGGCTGTGGAAGAAGACGTCCAAACGCAATATCATCTTACATTCAAACGCAAAGCCAGAGAATGCAATAATGAAACAATAAATATTTTATCATAACATAACTGCAAAAATTCGCGCGAATCAGTCAATCACGAACTCTCTTAGCATGAGACGAAAATTAGATGGAGTAAGAAAAATTGTCTGTCATAAAACAAGATATCTCATATACAGATGCATAACCAACAAACTAGAATATATGTTAAAACTTTACAGTAGGGAGCTCTGCTCTACCATCGATCTCTACAAAAATACAAAGACTGAGTTTAAATACTCAGGAAGATCCACCTCACAGAGGCGTGTCCAGTCTCCCAAAGCTTGGTGTCCCTTCAGTCAAACTCGTACTGATATCTTTCTTTAAGCGCCATCTTAACTACGCATGGCTCTTGCAAGGAGGGTAGTTGAGCCATTAAGTGTTGGGCTAGCGTGTGCAGACTTCTCTGTCGAGTCGAGGACTTCGGCATGGTTTCTTTGAGAAAATCGATATACAGGACTTCTTCGGGAAGACGGCTTGCCAGACCCTCCATTCCCTCACTTAATGAATGAGAGGAGGTTTCAACCACCCGCTCTTGCCATCATTTACTCCAGGCGAGAAACAGTATGGAGGTCGGATCTGATGGCGCCTGGAGATCACGACGATCCCTTCTGTAACTAAACTCGGCGCCTTCGGCCTTCTTTACGCAACTCCTTTCTTCCTCCAAGTGACCACGGACTGTGACCTCGTGTCTATTCCCAAGGTGCTTTCGGCGTTCGTGACTATGAAGGGGTTGATCCTTGCTGATCGAAATCGCGATGAGCAATATGCCGAGATGGCTTAATCTGACACCACGCGTCCCTCTAGATCTGACGGCTCTTAACTCTCCCTACCATACCGAGGGCCCAGGTCCGGGACTCTCCCGGCATCTCGTGCATTGGAACATAACGGAGTTGCTTTTTGCGCCTTGGAGTCGCGATGGGCGAAACGCCGAGATGGATCAGTTTGTCGTCAGGTGTCCCCTTTGGATGGACGGCTGAAAATACTTCATGATACCGCGGGCCCCAGCTTCGGCGCTGTCGAGGTTCAGGGTTTCACGATGTTCAAAGACATAAAACCTTCACCACACGAACTCCCGAATGCTGAAACTTCGACGCTGCTAGATCTTGCGCCACGCGTCTTTAGGATGAATGGACGAGGGGGCATTCGATATTTAAAAGAGAGCCTCCCTCATTTACAGGCTCGCTTGAAGTGACTTAGTGCTAGGACCATGGGCTCGGCTCCTTAGGCGCTTTCGACATTTCGCCGATCGACAATCTCAACTGCAACGAATGGGAGGCTCCTTGTTTCCCGAAACTCCGATTCCCGATACACCGACTGGAAGCCACCTGTCCCAATTGGATCGGATGACCCAGATTTGTCTTGAATTATTGGAGCTATCTCTTGCATTAACCTCGGGGCAACTTGGCAGCCCCGAAATCCCGACGACCATTGATCAGCTTTATAGGTGGATCTCGGTGGCCGTCAGCAAAACTACGCCCATTCGCTCAAATTGTAACTTAAAAGGGTTCCCTCCGTGCTGCGCTTGGGCGCTTCCCAGGCAATCCTGCAGACCCAAATACTCTTGTGCCTAGGACAAGAAATGTCGCTAACACTTGTTATATTAGTTGTAGATGAGTTAAAGTGTGAATTAAGCATTGTATATTTTAGGTTATGTTCTATTTCACTAGTTGTTTAGATCTTATGTGAATATGAGAGAAAAAGTAGATCGAGATCAGAGCATATTGTTGGTATCTCTTTCAATTTGAAAGTGCTCTTAGAAGGCTTAGCCCCCCTGTGTATTGAAATGTATCTAAATGATGTTGAGTTTAATGAATGAAGCATCTTTGCCTCTATATACAATGGACTCTACTCTGAATGTGTGTTTGATGTGTAGTGGTATGCACAAAACTTATACAGATGTTATGAATGAATGTGAAATGAATGCATGGCTCTGAGTTAGATGTTTCCTTTATCTATTGTTCCTTCCTGATTTGCACGAAACTTATGGTCTTTATTATTCTCATGGTGTCTTGGGTGATACCTTATTTATTCATTGAAGATTAAATATGGTGGCACTGGTATAACATTTTGAACCCTAGGTATGAAATATTGAACCAACAATTAGTTTCCTTGTTGCGATCTGATGGTTTTGTGCTACATGTTGAAGGAAGGACATGACATGGAAACCTTCCAAGAAGGAGATAGAAGACTGGATAACTGAGAAGGAGGATAAGGTTGCATGATGAGAGACCAATAATATTTAGATCCACCTTGAGCGATGGAAATTAACAAAGGTACATATATTCACATCTGCATGAAATTTTATTTTCTAAGCTTCCATGTTTATTGCATGAGTGGATAAAGAGATAGAAAAAAATTAACTCTATATGGAGAGCCCAAGAACCACTGGTTTGGGACCAAGATGTGGTCAATAGATTAAAATATGTGGATCATAAGTCATCCAAAGCTATCGATTTTTGGTTTGATCATGTGAATGAAGGGTATATTGTTGAGTTTGTTGTTGAATGTAGTGAATCTTTTAATAGTGATGAAAGAAAGTTTACAACTGGCCCTAGAATGAAATTGTTGAAATCCATTTGTGGATCAAGATGTTGTTTGTAGAGAAGGGGACAATGTTCATGGAGTCTGATAGAATGGAAGAGTAAATCCCCCCATGTGGAGGGGAGAGGGGGGTTGAAAGAAGGGGGGAGAAGAAAAGAGGAAAGAAAGAGTGGATCCAGCAGAAGGGATCTAGATGACAACACATGCAAATATTTCAATGTAAAATGCAGAGGGCACTAGAAGACGCCCACGCACATGAAGAATTTAAATGTACGATGTAGAGGGAACTAGAACAATCCCAAGTGCTTCAAGAATTAAAATGTATAGCACAGAGGGAAATGGAAGATGAATGTGCATGTGAAGAATTGTGACACACGACACACGAGGAAACACAACGCAACACTTACCCCAAGGATAAATTAGAAAACCAGGTAAGTGAATTCTTTTGTTGTTTTTTTAAGGTGTTGGGAGATCATATAATTGAAAAAAAATTGACCCACATGTTGATAATATGTATCGAGGACAGGAGACCAACGTTGATGAGATGTGCACCATGTAAGAAGAAGGAAGTGCATGGGGAGAGAATTGAATATGACAACTGAGCTAGGATGTTACAAGAATTGGGGCTCATTTTCATACATGATAATGCCAGTTAGCCTGAAGAATGCACTTGTGGTGTTTTCTAGAATTGTGGTCACAACCTTTAAGGAATTCATGCATAGTTTTATTGAGGTATACTTATATGATTGGATGGTGTTCATCCTACTTAAGGAGCATATGCAGGTACCATGGTTGATGTTGGATAGATGCAGGTAGTTGAAAATACCGTTAAACCTAAAAAAGTGCATCTTCTATACATTGTTTGGAACGTTTGTGATACATGTCGTATGCAAGGAAGACTTGTTGGTAGATCAAGAAAAGATTACAGCAACAGTAGACATGTTGAACCCCACCTTTGTAAGAGATTTGCGTGAATCTTTGTGAAACATGTGTTATTATAGATGATTCATATAGATTTACACAAAGGTTGTTGCATTGTTGGAGAAGCTACTGTGAAAAGATACAAAATATGTCTGGAACCAAAAATGCCAAGAGGCATTGGACATGTTGAAAGAGATATTGGTGATTGCATTGATCCCGATATTTCTAGATTGAACCAAAATGTTCCATGTGCATGTGAATGTGTCCTCAATTTCACTTGGCCCAGTGCTTGTGTAGCTTGGAGAAGAGAACATTGTTCATCCAGCCTATTTTTCTAGCATGAAGCTATCAAATTTTGAGAAGAATTATACAACCACGGAGTGTGAAGGAATAACGATGTTCTATTTCCTACAAAATTTTAGACATTAGTTACTCAACACTCCCATCAAGTTTTTTACTTAACAATTCATTCTCAAGAATTTGGTTAATAAGCCAATGTTAGGGGGGAGGATATGAGGATGGATTTTTCTTTTCCAGGAATTTGAGTTTGAACTCATAGTCAATCCCAACAAACATAATGTTGGGCCTGACCATGTTTCGATGATAGAGTCAATGGAAGCTAGAGGTAATTTAGATGATGAGTTACCTAAGGAAAATCTCTTCATGGTCTAAGAAATGTCCGATCAACTAGCAAAGTCGCAACATATTTACTGGCAGGTCACACCCCAAAGGGATACACTTAGGAACAACATTGAAAACCTCTAACCCAAAGCGCTGACTACAAGTTGATCACAAGGAACTTATACAAGATTGGCACAAATGGGATCTTGCACAGGTGTGTATTAGAACATGAGCGCGACATGGTCCTCTATGAGGCACATGAAGGTATTGTATGGAGACACAACATAGAAAAGGAAACTACCTAGAAAGTGTTGCACGCAAGGCTATGGTGGATGTCAGTATTTGGAAATGCTAAGCAGTATTGGAAGCATTGTGAATTTTTCTATTGAATCACGAATCCTTCCCAAAGAGATCAACTGCCTCTTTTCTCGGTCACAACACTAGAGCTATTTGAAAAATGAGCAATTGATTTCATGGGTATGATCATTCCTTCTGCATGTAGAACTAGTGTGCAATACATTATTGTTGCCACAGAATACTTGACACATTGGTCAAAACTTGTGCTGGTGAAATATTGTATTGTAGAGACAGTCGTGTGCTCCATCTTTGATAATGTGATCACCAGGTTTGGTTGCCCAAAAGTGTTTATGAGTGATAGGGAATGAATTTTTTGAATGACACCATTTGCATGCTAACTCAAGAATTTATGATCCATCACCAAAGATCACACCATTTCACCCACAAGCCAATGGAAAAATTGAAGCATTTAACAAGATATTAGAGCATGTGATGAATAAGGTTTGTAGTGTACAATGTAATGACTCGGATCAATGGATTCCATCAGTACTATGGGCATATAGAATTACCTACAAATGATTGAATAAGCATATGCCTTTTATATTTGTCTGCGGTAAGGAGGTTGCAATGCCATTAGAATTTGTGGTACCAATTCTACAAATTGCCATCACGAGACAGACATCCAATGATCGATCCCTTCAGAAGTGGTTGGATGAAGTATTGGAAATGGTAAAGGACCAAATGATTGTGGATCATGGCCATATGGTCAAGAAGTAGAGGCAGAATTCCTAGCACGACCTCAACATTTTGTGAAAAACTCTATAACCCAGATATTTGGTATTGTTGTATAGAAGTAAGTTTTTGAACTACCCTAGAAAGATATACATGTATTGGTTAGGAAATTTTAAAATAGTATACAACAATGAAGTAGGCACAACAAATTTGACAACATTGTAGCTTCACTCCTTCAAAGGACCGATCAATGATAGACGACTGAAGGAATATTATGGTATGCAAGGGTCTGATGCATTGTAAATGGATGCATTTCTAGTGTTAGTGTATGGTAGTGATTAGGTAGGTAAGAATAAAGGTAGGTATCTCGAAATAATGAGTAGTAGGATAGGAACATTGGGTAATCTGTGGGAAAAGACATGTTGGTACTTCCCAAGATTTGGAATATTTGGCCAAGTTGGAACAAAAATTCCTAACGTACATGCTATAGGAAAAGATAGCTAGCTCCCCATAGGTCATCGAATGGACACACATGTGAATGCAATGACATATAGGTATGAAGGTTGTGTGAAGACATGACATCATAGGGAATGGTAAAACTCATAGAAACAAGTATAATTGGAGGATGGTCATCACGACATACAACCCATGCATTAGATGCACAACTAGACAATGGGCCTAGTGGAGAATTGAGAAACAAATCAACTATTTATAGTTACCATTACCTTGCTACCAATAAAATTTGGAAAGGATTAGACTGCAAAAGATAGCTTAGGGAGTAGGGTGTAGTCTGAGCCAAGTTATAGAATCAAACCTATTTCCCCTCTAGTGATAGAGAAAATCACAAATTCTAGGTGCCAACGGCATTGCTGATTCAACATACCCAAGGATTCCCCTTAGCAATGGCCACCTTCAAGTAGCATAAGAAACAAGATACAATGAGAGTAGCGACAAACACCCAAATTCCAATGGTGGAGAATCTGTGAATGGACCACTTCCACAAATGTCTCTTGGGTAAGGGACCTAACTTAAAAAATGTTTACAACAACACCTAGGATGTGACATGGTTCTAGGGATTGTTCTTTGAAGCTTATGTAGATGGAATCCCAAACCCAAGGGGTGGGAGAAGATGATCCCCAAGGAATGAATACTTCACATTTCGACATCAAATGTTGGAGATACATGCATAGGCAAACATATCCATCATAGTAGCCAGTTATTGATTGATTTTACTTACTAAGGGACTGTTGAAGGAGTTCCACCAGTCCAACTCAAGGGTTCCAAAAAATTCCTTAGTCAGATAGTAATGAAGCAATGTCATTTCCTAGGTGAGCCAACTAATAGTGTTGGGGGTCTATTGGCACCCTAACTATTGAAGGGGTTCCACCGATCCAACTCAAGGGTTCCAAAAATTTCCTTAGTCATCTAATAACAAAGCAATGTCATTGCCTCGAGGGTGAGCCAACTAATTGTGTTGGGGGTCTATTGGCACCCTAAGGTTTTGACAAGATGTTGTGTGCACCATAAGTCGGCACTGCACTCACACCCAAGAGTTTTCACCAATATGCAACACATGTTCCAACTAGGGATCTACTGTGTGTGCCAACTTGTTTTGTACTGCACTCAAGGACTTGTAAATTTTCTATGCATGCCAAATCCCTTAAGACCTTTATTAATGATTGTAAATGTTTTTGTAACAACCCCACTATTCATGGTCAAGGTTGTGGGTGAGTTGGAAAGGTTGTTATGATTACCATGCTCCAATAGACATAAGAGGAATGCATGCAGGTAGGTAATGGTTGGGTTTTTGATACAAGAGAGTTCATTGTTATGTTACTTGTACACGATTTAGAGTGTGAGTTAAGCATTGTATTAGTTATGGCTATGCTATGCTTCACTGGTTGTTTAGATGTTATGTGAATATAAGAGAAAAAATAAATCAAGATTAGAGTCTATTGCTAGTCTTTGTCTTTCACTTTGAATTCCCTCTTAGTAGGCTTGGACCCTCTATGTATTGAAATGTATCTAAATGATATTGAGGTTAATGAATTAAGCATAAAGCATATTTTTCTTTGTATATCATGGACTCTAATCTAACTGATTGTCTGATATGTGATATTATACTCAACACTTATACTGATGTTATGAATGAATGTGAAATGGAGCATGGATGTGAGTTGTATGTTTC
This sequence comes from Picea glauca, assembly GCA_000966675.3. Classification (NCBI taxonomy): domain Eukaryota; kingdom Viridiplantae; phylum Streptophyta; class Pinopsida; order Pinales; family Pinaceae; genus Picea; species Picea glauca. The sequence goes on from JZKD02S2144791.1 coordinate 438,678, forward strand.
TTGTATATATTGTTCTTTCATGATTTGCATGAAACCTATGGTCTCTATGATTCTCATGGCATCTCCGATGAGACATTCTTCAATCCTTAAATATTGAATATGGTAATGCCTATGGGGTATTTTTTGGTAAATCCTTTCGAACCCTGGGTCTTAAACCCTAAGCCAAAAGTCTCACAGACATTTGGAATTCACATTTATAGCATTCATGTAATACTCTTACCACTGGCTCTTTCTTGTATATTATGAAATTAAAATTAACACATATTTATTTAGATTTGATGTTTTGAGCATTAAAAATGGTATCAAAGCAAAGTTCCAACACTAGGGACCTAGGCTTGAAAGGAAAATACATGTTTGTATTGAAATTGATTTTTGCACTTATATCAATTCCTTGTGTTAGTTTCTTCATAATTTCCAGGAATTTTTTTTAACTGTTTGAATAGTATTGGTTTTTTATTCACTAAGGATAACATTTCAATTTCAAGTAATAAATAACCCCACTATAATTAGAAATCATGATTGCATGAAATTAAAGGAAAAAAAACAATACCAATGATGACTTACACTAGGGAATGAGTTGCATATGAAAGAGCTTCTTCTTCAGCACCAGGCATAGCTAGGTATTGTGAAGCACAAAAATCCATGTTCTATTCTGAATTGATGGAAACTTCTATTGTTTTCAAGAAGAAGATTCACATTTCCATTTATTTATTTATTGTAACCCTGCAACTTGAATGCAACAATTTGAATTTCTTAATTATTAATCATTCTTATTTGGATTGTGATTTTCATTAATTAATAAAATTATATTTGTCTTTATATTTTGTGACTTACCCCTTGCCAAAGCCTCTCACCTCAGTCTTGATGTCGTACATGTATTGTTCCTAGTTTTATGTTGAAGTACATAGTTTATGTTGGAGTGCATTGCATCTACCTGCAATGCAATAGTTATCCATTTGTATCATTGAATGTGTGTGTGTGTAAATTGGTTATATATGTGTGTGTGTGTGTAAATTGGTTATATAATTCATCATTAGGAAAATCATTAATTTAATAAATACAGTTTAAGTAGATCTAGTGATTAAGAACATGTCATTCCCCCTAAGAAGTCACAGATCTTCCATTTATCCTTTTATAATATGGACTACTATTAATTTTATATTTCAAGAAAAAGTTATAGAAATTATTTAAAAGAAATATGGAATACCATTTATTTAAATATATAAAGGAAAAGTTATGGATGTTATTTTGAAAGAAATATGGAGTATTATTAATTTAATATACTAAGGAAAAGTTGGTTAAAAGGAGTCAAATTATCCCATCATAGTCCAGATAAAAAAAGGAGTCGTCAAATTATCACCCATGTAATATTTAAAAATAACGATGATAAATTTTGAATAAAGATTAATATATGTATATCCTTACAACTTCCTTTCTCGGCGGATGGTACATAAATCTAGCCAATATACTGGAAAGAAATTCAATGTTTATTTGTCACTTCTTTGTCTAGTAGGATTAGTCTCTTTACCATCAACTTATTCTTGTCATCTATGGTTTTGGTTTTATTTGTTTGATATTATGTATCATTTAGTTGTAAATCATTGTTATCATCCTCTGCAAGCCCTAGGCCATATTGTGTGTCATCTCATAGGTGTTAGGTTGAATGGTTACATGGAAAAATGAAGCATCTTGTATCTAAGTGGTAATGTAGTGATGCTTCATTGACAATGTGTTATTTCATTCTTTCATTTTTATGATAATTTTGTTCATACTTTAGAATTGGAGTTTGTAAACACAAAATTAGTTAAATCAGGTTTTATTGAATGAATCAATAACTAATTTTTGTATATTATTAATCAAATCTATGAATTTTTCATAAGTTATCATTCTCAACATGATGCATTTTTGCATGTATATATGTTTGTTATCTTGGTTGTATTTTATGCATATCATTTATCATGTAGTTTTTTTTTTTACTCCCTTATTGTACCTTATGTCGTTTGATGTACTTTTTAATCCAACTAACATTTTTGGTCATTTTCCAAACATTAATAAAATTACACTTTCTCATAATTGACCTCCTTATCTTTTATGTTCCCATAATTTTTAAGCTAAAAAAGGGTCTATGCTTCTCTTATATTCACAAAAATGGACAAAAGGAACAGGGGGGTCTGCAAAAAATGGAAACCAAACCCCAAACCCTCACAAGCCTATAGGAGAACCATAAATGTCACCAAGATTACAACCAATATCCAAGATACATGTCCATATAAACTATAACCGAAGGCCTATCCGACTAAGCAAGAGAGCACATATTCTATATAGAGTTCAACAAAATATGAACTTGCACCCTAGACAAAAAACCAAAAATAAACAAGAGCTTGTCAACCTGGTTCCTTCTTCACCTGGTGGGCATTGCTTGGCATAGGAGTGCTTTCTCACCACCTTTCCATCCCCTCATCCTGGTATTCATCCACTTCTATGGGGTTGTTGAACGAACTTTGGGGACTCTGCTCCACTGGACTAGTCTCTCGACACTCATGTTGATGACCTTCCCGAGTAACTCAGAATTTAATCATGTGTTGAGATCTGTAGTAAATCTTGAAATTTCCTTCCAAAATGTGGATGGAATGAAGCAGATCGACTTCGTCACTCTTGTTTTTTTGCAGGGATTGACCTACAATGGATTTTACCATCCAGTATGTTTCAAGTAGCCGAAAATATCTTGTTTCCTTGGTTCTGGCATGGACTGGGTCTTTCACACAGTCGCCAAATTCGGCTACAATTTATTTATCATGGAGGTCCTTACGCTACAACTACACCAAATATTTCACTTCTTATGTTGTCTGAATCTCCTCTTCCGAAAAAAAATTCCCAGAATCTTACCTTTGTTTCCACTGCATCTCTTGCTTCCCACATGAAATTAACAAGGCCTTTCGATGATGAGGCTTCCTTGTATTTGTGTCCCATGAATCTACCTTTGGCCTTCGTTTTCTACAAATGGGCCATCAAGTTGATCTTACTAGCTATAAATATGAAGCATTTGAGACTGTTGAGGAGATGCAAGGAATTTCTTGATAGAGGGAACTTAACTCTGATGAGGAGCAACATTCTCCCCCAACTATCTACAACAACCTCAACATTATGGGGACTTAACAGAAATGGAATATAGACATAACCACCAACCTTGTGCTTGGGAAAAAATGCCATCATAAACCCTAGAATCCACATTGATCCTTCCTTTGAATTGGAAAATAATTCCAAGTACCCAGTCTAGGAGGAAACCTCATCTTCCCATGAATTTCCATTATGAATACCATTTCACGAAAACCTTCACATCCCATCGATTTAAAGTCGGGGATGTCAAAAGGAAGGTGGTATATTGTTCCCCCTCCTATGCATGAGATCATTAGGCCAATTTCCCTCTCTACATGCCTTAAGCGTCAGATTACCTTATTGTGATGCCTTCATTGCATAAAGTATCCACACCTCCATCTCGGCCATATCCATATGTCTACTTCACTCCAATTGATCCTAGAGGTCACTTGGAAATGAGTCCATGTCCTTATAGATCTGGTGTTGATTGGGAAATGAGACCCCCACATTGGCTATATAGTCAGCCACAGAATCGACCTTTCGTTGAACCAACTCAGTGATTATGATGGGGATAGACTTTATACAAGTTTTTTTTGAGAGCCCATGAATCAAATTCCAGTGACCCTAGACTATGTTTGGAGGAGCACCATTCAATATTTTCCTTATAGCCATGACTAGAAACTAATAGTTTCCTTCGAGAACTAGGGCTCAACATTCTTTCTCATGAGAAATCGAAAGCTCTCGGAGGAGGCTAGAGAGCTTCGCAATGTTGTTCACTGAGGTACTCGGGATGGAGGTGTAAACGAGCTTTAAATTATCCTTATAACCCCTTAACACCCCCCCTAAATCTCCCTCATTCCCTTTGGAGGCTCCATTAAAATTCATCTTGAGGAATCCCTCTTGGGGTGCTACTCATTTCTCTCTAATTTTTGCTCGGATGTGTTTCGTCACAGTATGCTTCTACTTCACATAGGATCCAAATTACCAGTTTTTGAAAATGTGGACTTTGTGCTTCTCCAGTTATGTGTCCTAGGCCAACCAAGTAGCTTCTGCAATGGACTCTTCTACGTTGGTTTGGATGATTTCCCAAATTTGGATGTCGATAAGGGATTTATAATTGAAAATTCGTTTGTTTCTTTCTTTCCACACATTCTAGAGAAGAAAGCATAGGAATGTATCCCAAGCTCTGTTTAGGATAGGCTTTGCAAAGATTTTTCTACTCCATACCTCTAATGTTTTTGGAATGTTATGGTGGAGTCGGTCCATCCTTCTGACCGACTTTTCCATGACATTCCAAAATCATATATGGTTTTGGTTTTATTTATTTGATATTATGTATCATGTAGTTGAAAATCATTGTTCTCATCCTTTGTAGGTCTTAGGCCATATTGTTTTTCATCTCATAGTTTTTTTGTTGAATGGTTACATGGAAATTGTAACAAAATTGAAGCATATTGTATATGAGTGGTAATGTGGTGGTGCTCTAATCACAATGTGTTCTTTCATTCTTTCCTTTTTATGATCATTTTGTTATTACTTTAGAATTGGAGTTTGTAAACACTTGGAAAATTAGTTAGGTCAAATTTGGCAACATGCTTCATATCAGGTCTAATTGAATGAACGAACAACTAACTTTTGTATATTATTAATCAAATCTATGAATTTTTCATCAAGTTACCATTCTCAACATGATGCATTTTTTAATGTATATATGTTTTTTATCTTGGTTGTTTTTTATGCATATTGTTTATCAAGGAGTTTCATTTGAACTCCCTTATTGTACCTTATGTCACTCGATGTACCTTTTAGTCCCATTGACCTACATTTTTGGATGCATTTTTGAATGTATATATGTTTGTTATCTTGGTTGTTTTTTATGCATATTGTTTATCAAGGAGTTTCATTTGAACTCCCTTATTGTACCTTATGTCACTCGATGTACCTTTTAGTCCCACTGACCTACATTTTTGGTCATTTTCCAGACATTAATAAAATTATGCTTTCTTATAATATCTCATCTTATCTTGACTAAGAACCTATAGTGCAGGATGACATCGTTATCTTTTATGTTCCCATAATTGATGTTGTTAGAACTAATTCATATGTTTTGTGGTTAGTTTGGAACTGTGGATTACAATAAAGTAAAAGATTTAATTCTTTAACCTCTAGAATCCCTTATTCTACACACCTAAGAGTGAAGAAAGTGCACACTGACGTGAAAAAGGTTAACTTTTTGGGCATCGATGAAAAGGGATCTAACATAGTTTGTAGCAGCTCTGTGTTTGGAATTTCAACAGTTTAAGGAAGAAAATCACCACCTTGTAGGTCTACTACAATCTTGCGATATACTAGAAAATAACTGGGAAGTTGTTCCAATGGATTCTGTGAGAGGCTTACATATCACCCCCTATAGACATGATTTCATCATGGTAGTTGTTGAAATTATAATCAAGAGTGCCCACTTCATTCAATTTAATAGCACCTCTGATGCACCATCAATTCCTCAAATTTTCCTAAAATAAATAATCCACTTTCATGGGGTGCCTAAGAAAATCATACTAGATAGATATTTGTGGTTCACTTCCAGGTTTTGTCAAACCCTCCTAAATTCTATGCGTACTCAACTTAAATTTAGTACTACATATCATATATATACATATGGTAAAATAGAAAGAGTTAATAAAATATTGGAGGATATGTTGAGATTGTATGCCATGGACCAACAAAAACAATGGTAGAAGTATCTTCCATTAGTGGAATTTGCATACAACAATACTTATCAGGGTTCCATTCACAAATCCCCATACAAATTTATATATGGAATACCTTGTAATACGCCTTTTAGTTAGGATTGATTATAGGATCGAGTCATATTGGGACTTGACACGCTCGGAAAAATAGAAGAACAAATGGTTATAGTTAAGAAAACACTTAAGGAAGCTATGGACTGACAAAAACGTTATGTAGATGCCAAGAGAACTGATAGAAGTTATAGGGAAGGTAACAAAGTTTTCATTAGAGTTAGACACTTTAAGACTTTCTTTAGATATGGTAAGGAAATCCATTTTACTTGTCATGGTTTTTTTATGATTGTTTCTTCTTAATAGAGGTTGCGAGGAAATATAGAAAATGGGGATTTTTTTTTATTTAAGAAGTATTCATTTTCCATGCCCTTCTTATCTGTTGAGGTTTTCATAAAACATTTTTATGCAATTGGTTGGTAAATATGGAATATTGGTTGATAAATCAACATGTATTCTTTGAATATTATTTACAAGAACTTGCAAACTTTTGGCCAAGTTAAAATTGGTGAAATTATGCTTACTACTAGGGTGTATAGAAATAATAGCATTTTCCTATTGAATGCATCTATTATCCTATAATAGGAAGTTTGTGCATGAAAAAAAACCCTTGTTGTTTTTGTTATCCTTCTTTGCAACATGATACCACCTATTTAAAACTAGACTTTTCATAATCTTTAATTGAAAGTGCCTTCATCTTGTCATGGTTATAAAAACTCCACTGTAATGATCCCAAGCTAAAAATTTTCTTGGAATCACTAGCTACTACTAATTTATTGAGTTATTAAGTGCATACAAGATTCATCAACACATGGAGATCACAATATATTCAAGATGTAGAAGCACAAGCAAAGATCTGACCTTTTTATTACGAGTAATGTAAGATCAATACAATAGATGGCCGATCTGGCATAAACCTCAGATGGTCGTACAAGCAATAGATATGAGCTGCTACAAAATGCTTCCGACAATACAAAATAGGCCTCCAAAGGTTGGATATACAATGAAGATTGAATCAAGCAGATCTGAGCCGTACTAATGCTCAACCTCCAAGCTGGAAAGTGCCACGTCCTGCTAGAATGTTGAAGTCCTCAATAATTCTGCCCTGCTACCAAAAGTGTCCAATCATCCCGAGAAATATGCCAAATGATAGATCGGGCAACTGTAAGGACAACCCAGATGTCCAAATTCCCAAATCCACTCT
>JZKD02S2144791.1:445828-468028 GCA_000966675.3 Picea glauca
GGTTGTATTCCATTTTAAATAAATATAGAGACAATCATTCCAAACACCTCTCCATGAGGACTTTTTCTCTTATATGTATTGTTCAATATTAGGACCATCATGTTTGCTAGTAAAATACACACCTTTACTGATAAAATACATCTAATGACGAAACTTGACACAATGGGGATCATTGTCTCCTAAGGTGGGAGGACTGATCCAGGTGGAAATTGATGGCCAACCAACGTTTCCACTTACTCAACATCGATCTCCATCTTGGCAGTTTATTTATCTACAATTTTTTGGGTCCTAAACTTTCGGGGCTATTTTGAGGCCTTAAACGATGATTTTTTTCCATTTGAGGACCTCGGGGGGGAATGGCCTATGCATCCCTTATAACAATTTGTTTCTCAATTAAATATTTCCAACAAGATATTGTGCACCCCAAATGAATATTGCATGCAAACATTTCACCCACGAGAAGTTGACATATCAAGTATCCACCTTGAGACCCACAATCAATTTGGTGCTCCATCTCCTAGGGTTAGGGTTTTGTATATTTTGGGTATTTTCCTCTTAAGGTTTATCACTTTATGTTAAAAATAATATTTTTTCCTCTTGTAATATCTTCTTGTGAAAGAGAATAGTCGGCATCTCTCTACAAAGATAATCTACCACCATTCTAGCTAGTTTGTATTGCTTTTCATTTACAAGATTTTTTTATCTCATTCATTAATAGAATTTTGGTTTCACTATATTACTACACTCTCTACAATATTTCTATGTGTGTGTTTCCATTCATATTCCTTCCTTTCATTTCATACTCTATACAATCGAAATCAATGGTATCAAAGCAATCTACTCTTTGTTGTTTCTTAGTGTATGACACTGATGAGGTCATGGTATAGAGAGTTGGGTCTCGAGATAATTTCACTTAGGGAAGACCTCTATCTCCAACCCAATTGGCCTCCAATTGTGGAATAAAATAGATATGATGGAGTAGAATATCCTTTCAAGTTATTTCTTGTGGAATCCCTCACATGAAAAATGAATGAGATGATGGAAAGTTTCACCTAGATCCTTCGACAATGCCAACGGTGGTCTAGGCACCTTCAACACGAATACATTTCGAAGGTGAAACACCATTCAAGGTACACGTTAAATTTTATATTACTTTATTTGAAGGCAAAATAGATGCAAATTATTTAGAGGAATGGTTAAATATGTTAGAGGGCTATTAATATGTTAAAAAAATGCCATTCAAAATATCACCTTTGCACTCTTTAAATCCCTCCCCCATGTCAAAGATTGGTGGAAACTTTACTGGGAGAGAAATAGTGAAGATAATTCTAAAACATTTAGGATAGGACCCACTTGGGAGACCTTTATTGATGCCACCAAGGATTAATTCTACCATGTTGGAAACTATTATGAATAGTACACAAGTTGGACAATTTTGCATTAGGAGAGAGAGGAGACAATGATGGAGTACATTAATATCTTCCATACCTTGCATTCAAAGTTGAGTATTAGTGAATATAAGTGGAACCTAGTTTTGAAGTACTATAATTTCCTACACGTGTACATCCAAACAGACATGGATTTCTTGGAAATCTTGGACCAATAAGGAAGGACATCAACCTTAGAAATCTAACAACAAAGTACCAGTAGTCTGAAGCAAGCAAGGAGAGAAAGAGAAGTAATGCTATACTATTTTGTTGAAATTTGTCAACGTTAGTCAGTCCCTTATTTATAATAAATCATTCACCAGTCTAAGTAAACAATGGCAATGTCCAAAATAATGAATAGTTAGTTTGTGTCAGTAATCGTTGCGAGAAATTTCTCTTTCCAGTTTGAATGTAAAGAAACACAGAAGAATAAAGTGGCAATTACCATTGTATGAAGTCTCCTTGATTGATCAAAAGGAGACATTTTCCTCTAATGTGATTGATGAAGTTTTTCTTAATCTGGTTTGTTTATTTCATGTGTGTGTAAATTCGTTTTTTCTATTTTTTGTGATTATTGAGAGAGTGTGCACCAAAGGAACTAGTGTGCATCTCTATTCTGCTATGCATTGATAATTAATGTGCCCTTTGTTTGTTGGTAGTGTGAATGTGAATTTAGGGTGTCAATTTTAAAAGGAGGACGAGTTATAGAAGGCTATATGCATTTCTCTCTCTTCTCAGAGCAATCAGCATTGAATGCATCTCTCTCAGGGAATGGTGTTGTGCCCTCTCCCTCAAATCAATTTTCCTTTCTATTAATTCCAATAATGTGCCCTCCATCAAAAACAATCCTTAGTTTTTGAGCATGCCCCTCTCACTCAGATCAATATATGCCCTCCATCAAAAATGATTCTCAATTTTTGAACGCTCCCTCTCACTCAAATCAATTGGTATCAGAGCAAGTTCTTTCCTTGGGGGAAATTTTCCCGCACACAAAGGAGGATAAACCAAAACTTCATCCTCCAGATTCAAAAAAAAAAAAATGGGTCTTCCACTCTCTCCTCACGTTGTTGATCAGAGCATCATGATCACCCTTCTTATGATCCTCTTCACCTTTGTATTGGTGCATCAGTGCGCCCTTCTCAGGGTTCCTCTCACACCCTCCTTAAGGTCTATTCAGTGCATGTCGACCATGTCACCTCAAAGAGAGGCCTCCAGTGAGGAATCCAGTGCAACCACATCAACTCCAGTTGAAAACTTGGCATTGGCTCTCCAAGAATTGATTTGAATCCAATAGCAATGGCCTCCAGTGACCATACAGTTGGACACCCGTTTCCAATTACCCAAGTTCGGCGGCCAAATGAATGGAGAGACGGTCGATTCATGGATTCGTAGCCTCTCTACTTACTTCAAGACCTCACCCGAGATGGAAGAGGCCACCAAATTGTAGATAGCCAGCCTTCAGCTCAATGGAATCACACAAACCTAGTGGGACACACAATTGGAAACCTCAGAATTGATCGTAGAGCTAGGTACATCGTCTTCCCCGAAAAATGGTCGCATTGCGTCGTGGGATACTTTTTGTCAAGCATTGAGGGAACGCTTCTACCCTTTAGGATATCTTTAGAATTTGCTCACCAAGTGGTTACAACTCTGTCAACTTGCCACTCAGTCAGTTCAAGGATACATCGATGTCTTCTGCAAGCTCCGCATCTAGCTACATGTCATTGAAACAGACGAGGTATTAATAATTAAGTTCAATTCTCATTTATTGTTACCTCTTCGGAGGGAGGTGAATATTTTTTGCAGCGCTTCTCTGGACAAGGATTTTGTTATCACATAGATTTTCATGGGTCAAATAAAATCCTTAGTTTGATTTTGATTCATATTTTACCTTAGGATATAGGTTTTAGGTCCCTTTCCCATAGCAATTTTTCATTTTTGGCATGAATAAATTATGATTAGTTTGGTTTTGGTTAAAATTCATTGAGTCACATATTTCAAATTTTTCATTATGACCCTGACATGTCACCTTCTCCATGTTGTACGTTGACCCCATACCATTTTCAATAAGCTTGATAAAGTGTCATATCTAATATGAGTTGTACGTTGCTAACTCACTAGGAGAGTTTGCAGCGCATTTCAAAGTACATATCACATTTATTATCATCATTACTTTTTAAAGGTCATGTCATGGGAGATCTCCTTGATTTCAGTGTTGAATTTTAAATCAATATGTAGGGATCATTTTATGGATGTCTTAACCATTTTCTCCAAGTGTGCAAATATCCTCTAGCTTCGCGTTGTGAACTCGTGTTACAGACAGATGTTGCAAACTAGCTGCAGGGGATGATTTTGAGGTTAGACTACTTGCAAGCACTCCTGAGCATATATGAAGACATTAGCCTCCATATCCAAGATACCAGGTACTCCATGAGCCTTCCCACCTTGTTTTAAGGCCTGGAAAGGGGGTTAGTGGCTTTTCTTTTATGGCGCTGCGAACTGGCTGGATGGCATTGTGAACTCTCTCACAGACCTGTAATTTAGCTTTGAACTTTATCCATTTTCTCTACAGCTTGGTTCTTGGAACCATCAACAATTCCTAGGATTAAATTACCTTGTTTTATCATCCTTTCCCTCTACATCACTTTTTCATATAGCTTTCCCAAACCCTAACTTTGGTGTTGCGAATTCCTGATCTAGAGGTTTTGGAGGAACAAACAGTTTCCAAATGGGAAGATAAGGTTATGAAAGTTGTTAGGACTTCATTTGAAGGCTATATGGACACCTGACCAAGGGATATTCACTCACATCACACTTCATCAAGCACATTTAATAATATCAAAGAGGTTACTAGCATGTTCCTAGTTTTTAGCAGTTTGTTTCTTTTTTGTTGAACAGTTGTAGTTACTACACCTTTAGGTGTGGGAATCTTAGGCAAGAAGGGAAATTTGAATTGTAAATTTGTCATTGACAACCTAGGCTATAATATAGAGCTTGGAAATCATTGAAGGGTTCAAAGGATTGTAATGAGAATCATTTTTTTTTAATTTGTGAAGTTACAGAGCCATCTTTGGATTTTGTGTATCAGACTTGAGACTTTTTTATTAATGGAAATCAGTTTATTTCCATTACATTATCTCATCTTACACTGATTTACTGTCATTTGAATGATTCATGTGATTTATTGTATATGTATTGCAATGAATCTTTTTTTGTGATGTTGATATGATTTAATTAGAGTTTATCTTTTGATTAAAGACGTTCTTGTGTCAAAATATTTTCCTCAGTTGTCTGTTAATATTGCCTGAAGTGAGTGGTAGACATCTTCATCTTCCCGTTAAGTCTTCTCTCTATCCATTTTACTATATAAAACCATGATCTAAGTTAGCCAAGACCTAATTTTTTGATACATATTTTCTTGTAACTTTTGTGATTTTCACTGGTCTGCCTAAGTTTTGATCCATTTGAAATCATCATAAAAAATTATCTTTAAAACATACTGATGGGTGATGAGCTTACACTTTAGCATTCAAAGTGTGAGTTGCATTGATAACATTCTTGGCATTGTTTTTGTGGAATGGATTGAAAACATTTCCCTGGTATTGAACGACAAAGAAAACATTGATTTTGAGGTGCACAGTAATCAGTACATTGAATATTGCAGTTTTCACCTAGCGACTCCATTGTTTCAGTTGTGGCTCCTAAAGGTAGACACATGAGGTCTACTCCACATTTACCTCTGGCTACACTTGAACTTGACCCAGAGAAGATCATCAAGAAAGGAAAAGCTTCTCAAGAAGGATTTTCAGCTACCATTTCAGGTACTACAGGAAACTTTCTTGATTCTACTTCAAAAACACCATTAGTTGTATATAGTGCTCCTCTTTTACCTTTTGTTGAAACTCCTAAAACATTAAATCTTGGAGATTTCCCTGTAGAGTATTCCTCTTTTTCTCCCTAGTTGAAAGAAGAAAGCTTTGAAAATTTTGAAGTGCTTGTCTCACCTGATGTTATAAGTTGGTTTAGAATTGAGAGTCTAGAGGATTTTCCTACCCTAGGTTCTCCTTCTTCTCCCTGTTTAAAACTTGTTGTGACCAAAGACGAAGGAACCTCAGTTCCCTTGGAATTTCCACCATCCTCTTCCAAGAATCAACCTATGTTTGTTAAAAATGAAACTTCCCCATCCTACACTCTTCCTTATCCTAAGTTATCCATCATTTAGACTGTAGTTGTACCAATCAAGTCTCCCCCTAATTCTCCTAGACTTTATAATGCTTGTCTTCATAATAAAATGGCAGGTGCAAACCCTCCTAGAAATAGGATGGATGCCATAGTGGCTGCTAGGTATGCTCCTCTTGTGTTGCCTCGACCTATGAATGCTCTCCCAGTAGGAGATTGTCTTAAGTACATGCCCAAGTTCACGGGAGAAGAGGAAATAACTGTAGAGGATCATCTTGCAGCTTTTCATAGCTATGTTGGTAATCTAAATATTTAAAATGAGGATGTATGGATGAGAGTTTTTGTACAAAGCCTTGATGGTGAAGCCAGGAAATGGTTTAGTGGTTTACCTCTTGGATCAATTGATGGGATTGAAGCCATTAATGATGCATTTTTAAGGCATTGGGGTGATAAGAAAGATGTTTTGTGTTATATTATAGATTTTGGGTCACTCAAGAGGAAAGAAGGGGAATCAGTTTCAATTTTTTCCAAAAGGTTTAATAAAATGTACAATAAAATCCCTATAGAAATAAAACCTATTGAAACCTCTGCAAAAATAACTTATGATAGTTCCTTTGATCCTGAATTTTTCCTCCTGTTGGGAGAGAGAAGATCTACCTCTTTAGCTCATATGAAAGATGCATCATTGGAGGTGGAATCGAATATATTGGCAACTGATAAACTAAGACAAAAATATGATAGAGAGAGAAGGAAACAAAAATATGAGGTTTCAACTTCTGATTCTTCCAGTGTCAACCCTCAAGTGGATGAATTAACTAAATTGGTTAACTCACTTTCTGTAGATATGGAAAAAATGAAACTTGAGGGAAGACAATCTAACAAAAACTCACAAGATAATGGAAATAGAGGTAATTTCAGAAGACAAAATAATGCTCCTCAAATCCTCCAAAGAGATCAGAGGAATAGAGATTACCAAAAGGTCCACACTCCTCTTCAAAATAACATGGTTAATGATGAAGAAGGAGACGATGAAGGAGCATATCAGGAAATTCATTTTCTAGGTGACACCTCTACCTCCCCTCATCTAATTCAATATTCCTATGAAGAATCCCTTATGAACAGTCAGTTAAATGAATTGAGTAAAGGAGAGAAAACAAAACAAAATCAAAACAAGTACAACTTAAGGTCTAAACAGAAGGAAGAAAATCCTAGTAGTTCCCATCAGCCTAAGAAATCGGAAAATTCTACTAAAGCAGTGACTACAGCCAGTAAAGAAAATGAGGAACCAAACAATCAACCTGTGATTAAGGCCCATGTTCCAGACATTAAAGATATCCTAAAATCTCCTGCTTCCTTCATCTTTGAAAATGAAATACAGAAAATTAAGATTCCCATCCCATTTTTAGAGTTGATCAAGAATGAAGAATTTAAGAGGTATCTTTCCAAAATGTTGCAGTCTGGGCCAACTTCACACTCAACAGACTCAATGAATTTACAAGATGAAAAAACAACAGTCATATTGGGGCCCTTAGTAGAAGATAGGGATGATTCCTCTCCTCCCTTTTATACCTCATTAAATATTCATGATAAGATTCTGCATAATTACTTGATGGACTCAAGTTATCTCATAACCTAATGCCTAAAACTGGCATGGATGAGATGGGTCTTGAAATCACCAAAAAATATCATGATCTATACTCTTTTGAATCTAGGAAGGTGAAATGAATGGGAGTGATTAAAGATATGGATGTTACCTTGTTTCAACTACCCATGAAGAGTGTGGTCATGGATATTGTAGTGGGTGATGTTCCCCCTAAGTTTGGGATGTTATTGTCAAGGTCTTGGATTAAAATATTGGGGGGAACATTGCAGATGGACTTATCATATGCCATTATTCCTGTGTTTGGAGGTGAGAAAATAAGCCTATACAGAGAAGCATAGCTAGCCTACATTATTAGTGATGAAGCTAATCCCACAAACCATCATATTGATGCAGTTGAAACTAATTTGAGTTCCAGTATTTTGCATCTTACTGATGTTCCCCAGACACCCCTGGAAATCAAAAAGCAGCCTCCAACAATGTGTGAGACACCTCCTCAAGTGACCCAAGTTTGGAAGATGTATTTTGATGGGGCTTCTTCTAAAGAAAGTGTTGGTGCTAGAGTGGTTTTTATTTCTCCTTCTCATGAATTCATTTCCTTGTCTTATAAGTTGGAGTTTGAAACTACAAATAATGTTGAAGAGTATGAGGATTTAGTTTTGGGGCTGAGGGAAGCTAAAGACATGAAAATTGAGGAGTTATCAGTTTTTGGGGATGCGGAATTGATTGTGCATCAGGTAAGAAATATGTATCAAGAAAAGCATCCAAGGTTGAGGACTTGTAGGAATGAGGTATGGGATCTCATTGATAATTTTTTCCTATATTTTAACATCTCCTTTGTTCCTAGAGAAGAGAATGTTATTGATGATTCTTTGGTTGTTTCTACTAGCAATTTCAAAATCACATTACCCCCAAAAATCAAGTATGATGTAGAAGTGAAGTATAGGCCCTCTATACTTGACAATGCAAACATTGGAAGGTTTTTGAGGAGGATCTTGAGATTAAGAGATTTATGGAAACTGTGGAAGATTTTTCTACTCTTCACATTGATCAAGATCAAGATACTGAGAAAAACCCTCATGTTGGCATATTCCTGAACAAAATTGCAGACCACAAGATTGTCCAATTGCCTAGTAACCATATTCCCAAAGGATTGGTCTCTTTAGAGAGATTGTTTGATAGAAAGGATGTGGTTGTAAAATCTAAGGGATCAAATGAAGAAGTTTATGTGACAAAATGTAATTTAGGTACTCAACAAAACCCCAAATATGCCAAGTTGTCTAGCAATCTGTCAGAGGAACAAAGGTCTGAATATGTGAAATTATTAAAGAAGTTTTCTTATGTATTTTCTTGGAAATATGAGGACCTACAAACTTATTATACAAGCATCATTGAAAACAAAATTCCTTTGAAAGATGATACCAAGCCATTTAGGCAGAAATTAAGACAGATTAACCCCATGTTGTTTCCTATTATGGAATAGGAAGTCAATAAGTCGATTGATGCTAAGATCATCATACCTTTGAGGTACTCTAAGTGGGTGGCTAATTTTTCCCTGTGAGGAAAAAGAATGGTGAAATCAGTCTTTGTGTTGATTTCAAGAATCTAAACAGGAGTTCCAAGAAACACAATTATCCCTTGCATAAGATGGAACATATTTTGCAAAGGGTGATTGGTTCAGTAAGGATGTCCATGATTGATGGACTCTCAGGATACAATCAGATCTATGTTTTACTTGAAGACAGAGAGAAAACAGCTTTCACTACTCCTTGGGGCACATTCATGTATGCCAAAATTCCTTTTGGTCTCATGAATGCAGGAGAAACCTTCCAGCACACAATGGATATTTCCTTCATTGGTGAAAAGGACAAATTCGTGGTCATCTACCTAGATGAAATTACAGTGTTCTCAAGATCTGATAAGGAACATTATCATCATTTGAAGAAATTTTTCCTAAAATGTAGAAATTTTGGGTTGTCACTCAATACCAAGAAGTCTTTGTTTGCTATGAAAGAGGGTAAGTTGTTAAGGTACATTGTCTCAGCAGAGGGGGTAAGGATTGATCCAAGCAGAGTGGAGGCCATAAAGACTCTATCTCTCCCTAGGTCCAAGAAGGAGATTCATTCTTTCTTGGGTAAAATAAACATTTTGAGAAGATTTATTTATAATTTTGTTGAATTGGTTAAGTTTATCACATCTATGCTAAGAAAGGGAAATCGGGTAAAATGGAATCTTGAAGCTCATAATTCTTTTGATCAAATCAAACAAGAATTGACTTAAGCACCTATTCTTATCAACCCTAATTATTCAAAATAATTTATGATTTTTTATTTTTCCTCATATGACACATTTCTTGTTGTTCTTCTTCAGAAAAACACAGATGGGATGGAGCAACCCATTTATTTCTTCAACAGGGCATTAAGGGATGTAGATTTGAGGTATGATATTATGGAAAAGCAGGATTATGCTTTGGTTAAATCCCTCAAATCCTTCAGGGTATATATTTTTCATTCCAGAATTATTTCCTATGCCCCTTCATCTTTTGTGAAAGAAATCTCAATCCATCCTGACATCAATGGAAAGAGGAGTAAGTGGATTGCCAAAATTCTGGAATTTGACCTTGAAATGAAGCCTACTAAGTTGGTAAAGGGGAAAGGTTTGGCAAGGTTGTTAGCTGAATCAAACTGTAAAGCACTTGGGATTAATTTCATTAAATGATCAGCAGGCTGATATTTCTAGAAACAACTCACAAATCAGTCATAAATTGATAGAGTGTAATTAGTACAAGGACCTTATACATTTCTTCCAGACATTGCAGCCCCCACCTGGACTTAACAAGACTAAGGTGAGAGATTTGAAACTCAAAGACATCAGGTACTACATTGTTTATCATGTTTTATATTAGAAGGATCTAGTTTGGGTTCTTCTAAGATGCTTAGACCCAGATGAGGCAATGCAAACCATGTCTGACTTTCATGATAGCCTGTGTGGAGGCCATCATTTTTGGAGGACCACGGTATATAAAATACTCAGAGTTGGGTACTTTTGGCGGAGTGTATTCATTGATCTATGTGCAAAGATCAAGGCCTGTGATAAATGTCATAAGTTCTCAGGAAAACAACAGCTAAAATCCCTACCTATGAAACCCATAATGGCATCTGGTCCTTTCTAGCAATGGGGATTAGATTTCATTGGAGAAATCCATCCAGCTTCAAGTGGCCACCATCGTTGGATACTGACTGCCACTTATTATTTCACCAAATGGATAGAATCCATTCCTACAAGAAATGCAACACACAAAGTAGTTATTGGCTTCCTGGAAGACCTTTTGTCAAGGTTTGGATGTCCTAACAAGATTATGACTGATAATGTTGCAGCTTTTAAAGCTGAAGCCCTGGTCAAGTTCGCTAAAAATTTTGGAATCCAACTCATTCATTCTACTCCTTATTACCCCCAAGGTAATGGATTGGCATATTCCTCTAACAAAAGACTAGTAAATATCATAAAAAATCTACTAGAGGATAAAAAAAAAATCTTGGGATTCAAAGCTGAAATTTGCTCTCTAGGAAGATAGAGTAACCACCAAGAGATCAATTGGTACTACACCATTTCAGTTGGTCTATGGAACTGAGGTTGTCTTTCCTTCTCAAATTCCATTACATGTGGAAATTTTCTTAAAATATCAACAAGGAGAACTAGATGATATCGTCAGAAGGATGCATCATCTAGTAGAAGTGCAGCAAACCAGGGAGCAGCTCCTTGATAAAGCACAGAGTCATCAACAGAAGATCAAGAAAGATTTTGACAAGAAGGTAAAAAAGGAATATTTCCAGTTGGGAGACCTGGCTGATCCAGATGGATATCGGTGGCCACCCACCTTTTCCAACTGGCTCAAAATAGTTTTCTGACAATTTTGGCAATTTACTATCTTTAGTAGTTTTAACTTTCGGGGCCATTTTAAGGGACTAAATGAAGGTTTTTCAGGATTGAGTTCCTAAATGATAGCCAAAAGAATTATTGAGCCCCAAAAATTAATCTCCTCGATGATACCTTTCCAACGGGCTATCACACGCCTAAAACGAAGATCATATGCAAACGTTACGACCCCGGGAAGTTGATGTACTAACTTACCCAAACGGGGCCCACATGACTTTTGTCGCTTCATCTCCTAGGGTTAGGTTTTTGGATGTCTAGGGTTTTTGGAATTCCTTTTTATGGTAAAAAAGGAATTCCTCATTTTAATCTTCTTCTTGTGAATGTGCGCAGCCGTCACATCTCTTCTCAGAGATAAGCCACCACCATTCCAACAAACTTGTTTCCACTGCATTTTACAGTTTCATCTTATTTCATTAATGAATAGAAAACCAATTTTATTGTATCTCTATTATTTTGTGTTAAGCACCTGTTAATAATCTTTTCGTTCTGCTCATAAAATCTGGATCAGTGGTATTAGAGCGGTCTACTCCTTGTCGTCTTAATGCATGTCCCCAACGAGGTTGGAGTACAAAGAGTTGGGTCTCGAGCTTGTTTCTCTTGAGGACAGAAGCTCTCACATGCCCAAGCGACCTCTCATGGTAGGAGAAAATAAATATGATGGGACAGGAGATCCTTTCAAACTATTGATTGAGGAATCCCTCACACAACAAAGGAACGAGATGATGGATAGTTTCATGCAAATCCTTCGGCGGCTACCAACAGGTGACACATCTTCTTCGAACGGAGGCACCGACCCTTCAAGGTACAAATAAAATTTGATATTCCTATATTTGAAGGTCATATAGATGCAGATCTTGTAGACAAGTGGTTGAATCTACTAGAAGGGTATTTTTTTGTCCATAACTTTTCGAATAGAGAAAATATTACTTTTGCACTCCTCAAAGTCATTCCCCGTGTCAAAGATTGGTGGGAAACTTTCTGTGAACAAAAGGAAACAAAGGAAACCTCATTATTTTTAGTCACGGCCACTTGGGAATCCTTCAGGGATGTTATTAAGGAACAATACTACCCTGTCGGAAGTTATGATGACCTGTATACCAAATGGACCACACTGCAGCAAGAAAGAGACCAAACAGTGCTTGATTTCACAAATATCTTCCATACCTTGCACACCAAGTTGGGTATCAAAGATTCAGAGCGACATATGGTGCTCAAGTATCACGGTGCTCTACATAGATACATCCAGACCGAAATGGAATTTCTGGACATATCATCCTTGGGTGCGGCCTACCGATATGTTGTCAAAATCGAGCAGAAGCTCAAACAAAATACGCGGCAATTTGGGCATGGGAACCCCTTACAACAAAAGTTGGGAAAGGGCAGCCCCAACCCACAGAACAAAGGACAAAGAAAAGATGGATAGTATCAGGACAACCAGTCCAAGCCACAAGCAAAGAAGGACATTGGAAAGACAAAGAAAGATGTGGGGAAGTGGTGCGACTTCCATAATAGCCCTTGGCATAACACTGCTGACTGCCACTCAAAGTGGTCATTGGTGGCCAAAGTGAAAGCCTCTAAATCAGATGTGGATTCTAACTCTGAGCCAAATCTAGAAAGGGGAAGATGGATCATTGACGTGGAACCCAATGCCAATGTTGCTACCACCAAGCTCTAGCCTCGTGAACCAGATGAGCCAGAAGAACGAGAGTGCCTCTTCCATTCACATATGTGGGTAAAAGGCACCCTGTTGCACTTCATCATTGATAGCGATAGCCAAAAGAGCCTCATCTTAGCAGAGGTCATCAAGCGGCTCACCCTGCCAACAACGTTGCACCCACAACCCTACACCATTGGATGGCTCCGCCAAGGAAGCGATCTCTATGTTAGCCAACAGTGTTGATTGTTGTACGACATTAAACCCTTCAAATACGAGGTATTATGTGATGTTGCTCCTCTTGAATTTTATGATGTTCTGTTGGGCCAACCTTATTTATGGAAATGTCATGTTGTATATGAGTCTAGGCCTCGTAGTGTTATTATTACCTTGAACAGGAAATTGTACAAAATACCTGAGGCAGTCCCACCTAGTGCTATTTCCTTGATCTCTACTAAGAAATGCAGGAAGGTCATCTCTCAGACGGGGAAGTTTGTCTTCTTTGTGACTCGCTCTCAGAATAAGAGAAATATCACAGCCACATCCAGGGTCTCTGCGGCCGACCTCTCCACACACCAGAAGAAAGTAGATAAGGTCGTGGAAGAATACTCGGATATCTTCTCCTCACCTACAGGGGTACCTCTCCACTGCTAGGTCAATCACCCCATCGATCTGACCCCCGATGCACCGCTTCCCAATGGGCCAGTCTATCACTGCTCGTTGTTAGAGAATGAGGAGATCAAGCGACAAATCCAAGAACTGCTCCAAAAGGGGCACATTTATCCCATCTCATCACCTTACAGGAGCCCAATCGTGCTGGTACAGAAGAAAGATGGAACCTGGAAACTCTGTTTTGATTACCGGGCTCTGAATAAAATCACAGTCAGAAACCTGTACCCGATTCCCCGAATCGATGACCTCCTTGGTCAACTCACGGGGGCCAAGCACTTTAGTAAGATTGATATGAAGTCTGGCTACCACAAGGTCCCAATAGAACAGACAAATGTATGGAAGACTGCCTTCAAGTCAAAGGAATGCCTTTTTGAATGGTTGGTCATGCCCTTTGGTTTGACAAATTCTCCAGCCACTTTCATGAGGATGATGGATGATATCCTGCGACCATTCACCAATACTTTTGTAGTGGTGTATCTGGATGACATTCTAATTTATAGAAAGACTTGGGGTGAACACTTGCAGCATATTCAGCAGGTTCTGCACACCCTGTGGCAGCACAAGCTATACGCAAACTTGGAAAAATGCTCCTTCAGCATGGACAGGGTCCATTACCTGGGATACATCATTGATCAACATGGCGTACATGTGGATCCAACCAATATCCAAATCATTTCTGACTGGCCAACCCCAACAACACTCATTGAGCTTTGGAGCTTCTTGGGCCTTGCCAATTTCTACTGCAGGTTCGTGTTGGGATTCTCCCATATTGCATGGGCCATCATCCAAATAAACAGTGGTGGTGGTAAGGTGAAATTTGCATGGGGTTGGTCCTAACAACAAGAATTTGATGATTTGAAGCAGCACTTGTGCTCAGCCCCAGTACTTTCACTACCATACCTACAACATCCCTTTGAAATTGAGACAGATGCTTCAGACTATGTTGTGGGCATCGTCCTCACTCAGCACGGCCACCCCGTGGCCTATCATAGTGAGACACTGTCAGATATTGTCTGTAAGTACCCTACTTACGACAAGGAAATGTACTCCATTGTACAAGCCTACCGCCAGTGGAGACATTACATTCTTGGGAAGGAGACAACCATCCACACTGATCATAATCCGCTGCAGTTCATGCAGACACAGGGAAAATTGCAGAATGACTGCCATTAAAAGTGGTCCACATACTTGTAGCAATTCCACCTCAACATCAAGTATAAAAAAGGAAGCACCAATCGCATCACTGATTGCCTCAACAGACCGCCAGTCATGGCACTCACCACGGTGCTAGACTCTTACGGCCACGAGACATCTGGATGGCCCCAACTCTATGAAACAAACCCTAACTTTGCCACCACCTACCAAATGTTGGGTGCAAACGCAGTTGTCGATAATTTCCATCTTCAGGATGGGTTGTTGTGTCGTATAGGCCATATCTGTGTTCCATCAAGTGAGAGAGTGAAGTTGATCTGGGAAGCCCACTACAGTCGGGAGGCAGGACACTTCGGCGTCGAAAAGACAGTGGCGATGCTATAGAAACATTTCTACTGGCCAAAACTTCGACAGGAGGTCAGCAAGTATATCAGGTCCTGCACTACCTACGCTATTGCCAAACCAACCACTAAGAAATGGGGCCTGTACACCCCTCTTCCTACTCCTGACAGACCATGGGAATCCATCTCAATGGACTACATGTCGGGCCTCCCATCCACCAAGTAGGGAAATGACTTTGTTTTTGTGATTGTTGATCACTTTTCTAAGATGGTGATTATGGTTGCCTGCAAGAAGAGCATCACAGCAGAGGCCATTGCCAAGCTCTTCTTTGAACGAGTATGGGTACATTTTGGAATCCCACAAACCATTGTCTCAGATCGGGATGGTCAATTTCTTAGCACATTCTGGTTGAGCCTCTGGTCACTACTGGACACCAAGCTCACCAAATCCACGGCCTTCCACCCCTAGACAGATGGCCAAACCGAGGTTGTAAATTGAATGATTGTGCATATCCTTTGCATGTATAATTCAAATCACCCTCACACATGGGATGAGAGCCTTCCCTATGTCCAACATAGCTACAATCGAGCCTTGCATAGCTCAACTGGCCATAGCCCCTTTTAGGTGGGGTTGGGATTCCAACCATTGGGTCCCATAGATGTTTCACTTCCCCTTGTGGTCACCTCGACTAACTCATCTCCTGCTCCAACTGAAGTTGACAAAGCCACCTAGTTCATTGAGAAGATCCAGCACATCCTCCAACAGTTTCAATATTTCCTACAGAAGTCCAATGACAAGTACAAATAGCACCATGATCAACATCAGTTGCCACATAAGTTTCAGGTGGGTGACAAAGTTTGGTTGCACTTGCAGAAAGAACGCCTTACAGGACCCCATCGGAAGCTTCGCCCACTCTGTTATGGGCCATACACTATCACCAAGGCTGTGGGGAACAATTTTTTTGAGCTCAACATTCCTCCCTTCCATGGCTTGCACCCAGTGTTCAACATGGATCTCCTTCGCCCTTATTTCCCACCATTATTAGACACCTCAGAAGTAGCAGAACAACTGAAACCAATAGAGCTCAACCCTGACTGCATACAAAAGGCATATAATGATCATATTTTGGACACACATATCAAGGGCACTTGACAACAAAGGATCCATCTTTATCGAGTAGTCAAAGTAGGGTAGCTCCTACACCAAGGCAAGTGGCTCACCCGGGGCCAAATTCAGTAGAAATTTCCTCATTTGATGGGGGGAATCAATGCAATGGAAACCATTGCTTCCTAAGGAGGGAATATTGATCCAGATGGATATCAGTGGCCACCCACCTTTTCCAACTGGCTCAAAACAGTTTTCTGACAATTTTGGCAATTTACTATTTTTGGGAGTTTTAACTTCCGGGGCCATTTTGAGGGCCTAAATGAAGGTTTTTAGGGATTGAGTTCCTCAATGATAACCAAAGGCATGATTGAGCCCCAAAAATTAATCTCCTTTATTATACCTTTCCAACGGGCTATCACACGCCTAAAACGGAGATCGTATGCAAAGGTTACAACCCCGGGAAGTTGATGTACTAACTTACCCAAACGGGGCCCACATGACTTTTGGCGCTTCATCTCCTAGGGTTAGGTTTTTGGATGTCTATGGTTTTTGGAATTCTTGTTTATGGTAAAATGGCCTTCAAAGCCTCATTGTAATCTTCTTCTTGTGAATGCGCACAGCCGTCACATCTCTTCTCAGAGATAAGTCGCCACCATTCCAGCAAACTTGTTTCCGCTGCATTTTACAGTTTCAGCTTATTTCATTACTGAATAGAAAACCAGTTTTACTGTATCTCTGTTATTTTGTGTTAAGAACCTGTTAATAATCTGTATTCATTTCGTTTTTCTCATAAAATTCGGATCACTGGTGCTCAAATGGGATGCACAAAGACAAGACAAGGGAAAACATGGTAAATTTGAAGCCTTGTTTATTGGCCCTTTCAAGATTTCTGAAGTTTTTCAAAATAACACTTATAAATTGCAGAACTTGGAAGACTCTGAACTTTTTGGTGGCCCAGCTAATGGGCATTTTCTGAAGAAATATTTTTCTTAAAGCCATGAGTGGCTTTCCCTTCTATTGTAAATATATGTTTTAGCTTGTTTTTGTTCTTTTGAATAATGACCCCATTGCCCTTGGATAAGACAATGACACTACTTGTTCTTGGCAGCTCACAGGGAGCATGTCATCCCCTGTGGAGCCAATGTTATCATAGATATTGTCATGGGTCAAATAAAATATTTAGTTTGATTTTGAGTCATATTTTACGTTAGGTTATAGGTTTTAGGTTTTAGGTCCCTTTCCCATAGCAATTTTTCATTTTTGGCATGAATAAATTATGATTAGTTTGGTTTTGGTTAAAATTCATTGAGTCACATCTTTCAAATTTGTCATTATGACCCTGACATGTCACCTTCTCCATGTTGTATTCCAACCCCATCTTCTTCTCAATCAGCTCGTTAAAGTGTCATATATAATGTGAGTTGTACACTACCAGCTCACTAGGAGAGTTCGCAACGCCTTTCAAAGTACATATCACATTTATTATCATCATTTATTTTTAAAGTTCATGTCATGGGAGATCTCCTTGATTTCAGTGTTAAATTTTAAATCAATATTTATGGATCTTAACCATTTTCTCCAAGTGTGCAAATATCCTCCAACTTGGCGCTACGAACTGGTGTTACAGATAGGCATTGCGTACTTCGTTGTGAACTGGTTGTAGGGGATGATTTGGCGGTTAGACTACTTGTAGGTGCTCATGAGAATATCTAAAGACATCAGCCTCTAGATGCAAGCTACCAAGTACTCCATGAGCCTTCCCACCTTGTTTTAAGGCCTGGAAAGGGGGTTAGTGGCTTTTCTTTTATGGCGCTGCAAACTGGATGGATGGCACTGCAAACTCTCTCACAGACCTGTAATTAAGATCTAAACCTTCTCCCGTTGCTCTGCAACTTAGTTATTGAAACCATCAGCAATTTCTGGGCTTGAATTACCTTGTCTTATGATCCTTGGCCTCAGCATCACTTTTTCATATAGTTTTTCCCAAACCCTAACTTTGGCGTTGCGAACTCCTGATCTTGAGGTTTTCGAGGAAAAAACGGTTTCCAAATGGGAAGATAAGATTATGACAGCTGCAAGGAGTTCAATTGAAGGCTAGAGGGACACCTAACCAAGGGATATGTGCTCATATCACACTTCATCAAGCACATTTAATAGGATCAAAGAGGTTACCAGCATGTTCCTAGTTTTTAGCAGTTTGTTTCTTTTTTGTTGAACAGTTGTAGTTACTCCACCTTTAGGTGTGAGAATCCTAGGCAAGAAGGGAAATTAAAATTGTAAAGTTGTCATTGACAACCTAGGATATAAGATAGAGCTTGGAAATCATTGAAGGGTTCGAAGGATTGTAATGAGAATCATTTTTTTTTTTTAATTTGTGAAGTTATAGAGCCATCTCTGGATTTTTTGTATCAGACTTGAGACTTTTTTATTAATAGAAATCAGTTTCTTTCCATTATCTTATCTCATCTTACTATGATTTACTATCATTTGAATGATTCATGTGGTTTATTGTATATATATTGCAATGGAGGTTTTTTTGTGATGCTGCTATGATTTTATGAGAGTTTATCTTATGATTAAAGAAGTTCTTGTGTCAAAATATTTTCCTCAGTTGTCTGCTAATATTTCCTGAAGTGAGTGGTAGACATATTCATCTTCTCAGTAAGTCTTCTATCTATCCATTTTACTCTATAAAACCCTAATCTAAGTTATCCAAGACCTCATTTGTTGATACATCTTTGGTCCACATTGAACACTGGGTGCAAGCCAAGGAAGGGGGGACTATGGATCTCAAAAGCATTGTCACCCACAGCCTTGGTGATGGTGTATAGTCCATATAGAAGTGGATAAAGCTTCTGATGAGGCCATGTCATATGTTATTTCTCCAAGTGCAACCAAAATTTGTCTCCCACCTGAAACTGGTGTGGCACTCGGTGTTGATCATGGTGTTGCGTGTACATGGCATTGGACTTCTGTAAAATATCTTGAACCTATTAGAGGATGTGTTGGATCCGCTCAATGAACCGGGTGGATTTTTCAACCTCAGTTGGAGCATGCAATGATTCTTCCTGGGTGGTCGCAAGGGGTAGTGCAACATCCATGGGACCCAATGGTTGAAATCCCAACCCCACCTGAAAGGGGTTGTGTTTGGTTGAGCTATGTATGGCTTTGTTGTGCCTGTTTTGAACATAGGGAAGACTCTAATCCCAGGTGTGGGCATGCTTGGAATTGTACATGCACAGGATGTGCATGATCATCTGTTTGATGACCTCGGTTTGGCCATCTGTCTGGGGGTGGAAGGAAGTGGACTTAGTGATCTTGGTGTTCAACAGTGACCAGAGGTTCGGACAAAATGTGTTGAGGAACCAGTTGTCTAGATATGAGATAATGGTTTGTGGGATCCCAAAGTCTACCCACACTCATTCAAAGAAGAGCTTGGTAGTGCCTCCACTGTGATGTTCTTCTTGTAGGTGGCCAAAATCGTCATTTTGGAAAAGCGATCAACAACCACAAAGACACAGTCATTTCCTCGCTTGGTGGATGAAAGGCCCAACATTTAGTCCATTAAGATGGATTCCCAGGGCCTATCAGGAGTAGACAGAGGAGTGTACATGCCTTTTTTCTTAGTGGTTGGTTTGGAAATAGCCTAGGTAGTGAAATATCGTATATACTTGTTGACATCCTGTAGAATTTTTGGCCAGTAAAAATGTTGTTGCAGTATTGCCACTATCTTTTCCACGTTGAAGTGTCCTTCAATCAAAATGTAGTGGCCTTCCCAAATCAGCTTCGCTCTCTCACTTGATGGAACGCAAAGATGGACCAGATGGCACAACAGCCTGTCCTAAATATGGAAAATAGTGACAGTTGTGTTTGGGCCCAACATCTATTAGGTGTTAGTGAATTCAAGGTCTATCTCATAGAGGTGGGGCCATCCGAAGGTCTCATGGCCGCAATATTCAAGAATTGTGGTGAGTAACACGACTAGCAGTCAGATGAGGCAATCAATGACTTGATTGGTACTTCATGTTTTATACTTGATGCTGAGGTGGAACTGCTGCAAATATGCGGACCACTTCTGATGATGGTGATTCTGTAATTTTCCTTGTGTCTATATGAACTACAGTGACTTATGATCAGTTTGGATGACTGTCTCCTTCCCAAGAATGTAATGCCTTTGTCGATGGCAGGATTGCACAATGGATTACATTTCTTTGTCGTAAGTAGAGTACTCACGGATGACATCTAATAGTGTCTCACTATGATAGTCCATGGGGTGGTTGTGTTGAGTGAGAACTGCGCCCACAACATAGTCTGAAGCATCTGTCTCGATCTCAAAGGGTTGTTGTAGGTCCAGTAATGAAAGCACTGGGGATGAGCACAAGTATTGCTTCATATCGTTGAAATATTTATGTTGGGATAGGCCCCACACAAATTTTTCCTTACCACTACCCCTGGTTATTTGGCTGAGGGTCCAGGCAATATGGGAGAATCCCAACATGAACCTGCAATAGAAATTGGCAAGTCCTAAGAAGCTCTGAAGCTAAGTGAGCGTGGTTGGGACTGGCTAGTCACAGATGACTTGGATCTTGGTTGGATAAACATGCACAACATTCGCATAAACAATGTATCCTAGGTATTGGACCATGTCCATGTCGAAGGATCATTTTTCCAAGTTGGTGTATAGCTTATGTTGCCATAGAGTGTGCAGAAACTCATGAATATGCTACAAGTGTTCTTCACAAGTCTTGTTGTAGATGAGGATATCATCCAGATACACCACCACAAAAGAATTAGTGAAAGGCCACAAGATATCGTCCATCATATTCATGAAATTTGTTGGGGAATTTTTCAAACCAAAGGGCATGACCATCCATTCAAAAAGACCTTTTTTGACTTGAAGGCAGTTTTCCATACATCTATTTGTTCTATTGGGACTTGACGGTAGCCAGACTTCAGATAAATCTTACTGAAGTATTTGATCCCCTTCATATTATCAAGGATATCGTTGATCCGAGGAATCGAGTACCAGTTCCTGACTCTGATTTTATTTAAGGCCCAGTAATCAATGCAGAGTCACCAAATCCTATCTTTCTTCTGCACCAGCATGATTGGGCTTCCACAAGGTGATGAGTTGGGTCATATGTTCCCCTTGTGGAGCAATTGTTGGATCTAATGCTTGATCTCATCATTTTCTACCAGAGAGAGACGATAGACTATCCCATTGGATAGCGGTGCGTCGAGGGGCGGATCAATGGGATGCTTGACCTGATAATGTAGAGGTACCCCAGTAGGTGATGAGAATATGTATTTGTATTATTCCATGACCTTATCCACTTTCTTATTTTACATGGAGAGGATGGTCATGGAGGCCATGGATGTGGTTGCAACCTTTCACTCACACTGAGAGTGAGTCAAAAATAAGAAAAACATCTCGGTTTGAGAAATGACCTTTTTGCATTGCTTAGCAGAGATCAAAGAAATAACACTAGGTGGGACTACCTAGCGTATCCTATAACATTAACTGTTCAAAGTAATAATAACACTGCGAGGCCTAGACTCATATATAACATGAAGTTTCCATAAATAAGATGGGCCCAAAATAACATCATAAACTTCAAGGGGAGAAACATCACACAATATCTCATCTTTGAATGGCTTGATGTCATACGATAGGCAACATTGTTGGATGACGCGAAGATCGCTTCCTTGATGGAGCCATACGATGGTTTAGGGTTGTCGACAAAACTAGATACTTGACGAACTCTACTAAGATGAGATTCGTCTGACTGTCGCTATCAACGATGAAGTGCAATGGAGTGCCTTTCACCCATATCTATGAATGAAAGAGGCGCTCACCTTCCTCTGGCTCATCAGGTTCACTAGGTTGGATCTTGGTGGTGGCAATGGTGGAACTGGGTTCCACATCAATGATTTGTCTCCCCTTTTATGGTTCTAACTTAGAGTCGAAACCCGCATATGATTCATAGGATTTTACCTCAACCACTAATGACTTCTTTGTGTTGAAATAATGTAACTACGAAGAGCATTCTTATTATTTTGTTATTGGATTAAATCCCCATTGTGGATTAATCATGTCATTATTATTATTTTTATTATTAGGTTAATCCCCA
>JZKD02S2144791.1:476577-515586 GCA_000966675.3 Picea glauca
CATTTTTAAACCCGAACATCATTCTGAGAGTTTGGTGTTACCTATCAGTGTAAGCGTCATGGTTATTGAGGTCCAGTGGGCCTGCTCCATACTCAGTCAAATTCTAGGATTGGACAATGAGAAGTTTTTAGTAGAGGTCATGTTGGGTTTCCTGTTGACCTTTTTTCATTCAGATTCCAGTCAATCGGTCTGTATTAATTTTGAAGAGTTCATCGCTGACAATATGCACAAATAACTGGTAAATTTCAATTCACTGAGACACTTCAGGTATCACACGCACTTGTTGAGAATGTTCCTGGAAATGAATAAGACAGAGTTCCCTGAAGCTGCATTCATCTCGACTAAATGAAAAAGGATTATAATGCTCATTTTTATAAACAAGATCATGTCCACAGTTTATAGCTTAATCTTCAGCACTGTCCTGCCAAGGGTTTTGGAAGAAATGAAAATTTCTTTACAGCCTAATCCAGAGAACAGGGTAGGAGATTGGGTGTTGTTAATGCACTCTATTATGGTTTGGGTATACGGTTATCAAGAAGGACCTTACCTTTTTCCTGTTTTCTTGACTCCCTGAGTATTTTCCCTGGAATTCATTAGGCAAAGAATCATCTCAGAAACAGAACATTTTCTAAAGATGCACAAAGCATCTAACTTAAAGTTTCATTTCATAATAGGACCCTTTATGGTAAAAACTAGATCATGTTTTCCTCATATCTGAGCCAAGATAAATGAATTTGGATTTGCACAATTATAAAGGAGGAAATATGATCCGCATTAGGTCATATTTAAGAGAAGACTGATGAGAATACAAGGCCCCTACGAGCATGAGCATGTTGAAGGATTTGATAAACTGGCAAATCTAAAAACATGTGTGGATATGGAACTCAATTTGCAACCTGATCAGAGACAACAAATAGATTCATCCCCATAGCAGATCCATACACAGAAAAATTCTCCAAGGTTGATTATTAAATCTCCCAAGATTAGTATTTATAACAAGAGGAGCAGTTCAGAGGCCTTGGGCACCAGTAGTCAGCAAAATGTTCTCAAGAAGGTGAAGATCACACAGTCCCCACAGATAGTAAGCCTGGAGGAGGAAGAACCTAAGGAGAAAATGATTCAGATTTATGCAGGAACACAATGAAATACAGAAATACACATAAATGCAGAGGTGCAATGGAAGTAAAACTTCATTTCATTAACAACAAATGACTGAAATATGCTTACAGACAGAATGGAAATAAAATAGCTCGGGCACTGGTAGCTTATCTCTGAGAAGAGATGTGGCAGCTACTGGCCTATGGAATCTGTGTTAAAATGAGGCTCGAAGGCCTATATATTGTTGAGAAACAATGGAAAACCCTAAACATCAAAAAACCTAACCCTAGGAGATGAAACGCCAGAATATGGGCCCCGTCGGGGTAAATTGGTACATCAATTTCTCGGGGTCGTAACTGTGGCATACTATCTCCATTTGACGCACATGATACATCGTTAGAAAGATCTATCCGAGGACTAAACTGCTGATAGTGAATATTGATTCCAGAACAAATTCATATTTGTTGGACCATTCATGCCCAAAAAACGTCGTTTAGGGCCTCAAAACGGCTCCGGAAGTTCAGGACCCGAAAAACTGCTAAAAATAGTAAATTGTGCTACAGTTAAGGAAACTAAAAAACCGAAAGAAACAATCGTGTGGGTCCAAGTGGAATAGGTGGGTGGCCACCAATATTCACCTGGATCATTCCTCCCCCTTTAGGAAGCAATGGTCCCCATTGCGTTGAGTTCCTCCATGAGATGAGGAAACTTCTACTGAACTTGGTCCCTGGTGAGCCACTTGCCCTGGTGAAGGAGTTGACCTACTTTGACGACTTGATATAGTTGGATCCTCTGTTGGTGGGTTTTCTTAATCTGTGTGTCCATAATCCGATCACTTGTGGCTTATTCCATGCAATCTGGGTTTAACTCTGTTGGTGTGAGTTGTTCTGCCATGTCGGATGTCTCTAATAGAGGTGGAAAGTAGGGTCGAAGGCATTCCACATTGAACATTGGGTGTAGACCAAGGAATGGTGAAATGTTGAGCTCAAAGGCATTGTCCCCTGCAGCCTTGGTGATGGTGTATGGCCCATATCAGAGTGGGTGAATCTTGTAGTAGGGTCCAGCGAGGCACTCCTTTTGTAAATGTAGCCACACTTTGTCCCCCACCTAGAAGTTGTGTGGCACCCGATGTTGATCATATCGCTGCTTGTACTTAGCATTGGCTCTATCCAAGATGTCATAAACCTATTGGAGGATGTGCTTAATGTGATCGATGAAGTTGTTTGCCTTTTCGGCCTTAGATTGGACATGGGTTGAATCTTCCCGAGTAGCTGCAAATGGCATGGCTACGTCAATGGGACATAGTGGCTAGAATCCCAAGCCCACCTGAAAGGGGTTGTGGCTGGTTGAGCTATGGAGAGACTGGTTGTAGTTGTTTTGTACATAGGGGAGGCTCTCATCCCATGTGCGTGGATGCTTTGAGTTGTACATGCGCAGAATGTGTACAATCATCCGATTGACGACCTTTGTCTAGCCATTAGTTTGTGGATGGAAAGCTATGGACTTGGTGAGCTTGGTGTCCAGCATCGACTAGAGGCTGGACCAAAATGTACTAAGGAACCTACTGTCCCGATCTGAGATGATAGACTATGGAATCCCAAAGTGTACCCACACTCTTTCAAAGAAGAGTTTAGCAATGTCTTATGTTGTGATATTCTTCTTGCAGGCCATCATAATGGACATCTTCGAGAATCTATCGACGACCACAAAAACACACTCATTGCCATGCTTAGTAGAAGGAAGGCTCGACATGTAATCCATGGAGATGGATTCCCAAGGTCAACTAGGGGTGGGTAGCGAAGTATAAAGGCCTTGCTTCTTGATGGTCGGTTTGGCAATGGCGCAAGCAGTGCAGGACTTGATGTACTTCCCGACATCCTGTCGAAGGTTCGGCCAATAGAAATACTTTTGCAGTACTGCCACGATTTTCTCAACCCTGAAATGCCCAGCGACTCGACTGTAGTGTGCCTCCCAAATCATCTTGGCACGCTGGATTGAAGGAACATAAAGATGTTCCAAGTGACATAGAAGGGCATCCTAGAGGTGAAAATTAGGAACTTGCTTACCCTCCAAGAGCGTATTGTATGTGTGGCCAAATTCTAGATCACTTTTGTAGAGAAGTGGCCAATCAGAAGTCTCGTGCCCACAACAGTTTAGCACTTTGGTTAGCGCCATGATAGGGGGTCAGTCGAGGCAATATGCAACATTATTGGTGCTTCCTTTCTTGTACTTAATGTTCAAATGAAATTGTTGCAGGTATGTGGACCACTTCTGATGGCAATCATTCTGCAACTTCCCTTGTGTCTGTATGAACTGCAAGGGTCAATGGTCTGTGTGGATGATTGCTTCCTTTCCCAAAATTTAATGCTTTCATTGTCAGCAAGCCTGCATAATGGAATACATCTATTTTTCATAAGTGGGATACTTCCGGATTGTGTCGGAAAGTGTCTCACTATGATATGTCACTGGATGCCCCTGTTGAGTAAGGACTGCCCCAATAGCATAGTCGGAGGAATCTGTCTCGATCTCAAATGGTTGTTGCAAGTCTGGTAATGTGAGCACTGGTGCAAAGCAGAGATGATGCTTCAAATCGTCGAATGCCTTCTATTGAGATTCAGACCAAAAGAATTTTTCTTTCACTCCTCCCTTGGTGACTTGAATCAAGGGCCAAGTGATATGAGAGAATCCTAACACAAACCTGCGGTAGAAATTGGCAAGAACCAAAAAGTTGCGAAGCTCTGTTAGGGTGGTTGGGGCTGGCCAATCCTGAAGGACTTGGATCTTGGCTGGATCCACATGCACCCCCCGCTCATTAATAATGTATCCCAGATATTGAACCTGGGTCATGCCAAAAGTGCACTTCTCCAAATTGGCACACAACTTGTGTTGCCGCAGTGTTTGGAGGACTTGTCGGATGTGGTGGAGGGGCTCTTCCCAAGTCTGGCTGAAGATCAAAATGTCATCCAAGTACACCACTACAAATGAGTTGGTGAATGGTCGCAAGATGTCATCCATTAGTCTCATGAAGGTTGTCGGGGCATTCGTCAACCCGAAAGGCATGACCAGCCATTCGAAAAGGCCCTCCTTGGATTTGAAGGCAGTCTTCCACACATCAGAGGGTTCGATTGGTACCTGGTGATACCCAAACTTCAAGTCGATCTTGATGAAATATTTCTCCCCCTTGAGTTGGTCCATAAGGTCATCAATCCATGGGATCGGGTACCTATTCCAGACAGTGATCTTATTCAGTGCCCAATAGTCAATGCAGAGTCTCCAAGTCTCATCCTTCTTCTACAACAGCACGATCGGGCTCCCACAGGGTGATGAAATCGACTGGATGTGACCTTTCTACAATAGCTCCTAAATCTGCCTCTTGATTTTGTCATTCTCCAAAACAGAGCGTCGATAGATTGGTCCATTGGGAAGTAGCACACATGGGGTCAGATCGATGTGGTGCTTGACCTGACAATGTAGAGGCACCCCTATGCGGGAGGTGAAGATGTCCTCGTACTCCTCCATGACCTTATCCATCTGTTGTTGTCATGCAGAGGGGCCCTATCTAGAGGTCATGGTCGCAATCTTCTTCTTTCCCTAAGGGCGGATCATCAGGAAAACAAATTTCCTGGTTTTGGCAATGAGCTTATTGCATTGTTTTGTAGTAACCAAAGAGATGGTTGTAGGCGGTGCTATTTCTGGTATCCTGTACATATTATTGCCCAAAGTAATAATAAAAACACAAGGCATGGACTCATACATATCATGTCACTTCCACAAGTATGGTTGGCCTAATAATACATCAGAAAAATCAAGAGGATCAATGTCACATAATACATCATCCATGAAGTGCTTGATGTTGTAGGGAAGGCAACATTGTTGGATTACGCGGAGGTCCCATCCTTGGTGTAGCCACCCGATGGTATATGGTTGTGGGTGTGTTTTGGTCAGCAAGCCCAGTCGTTTCATGACCTCTACTGAGATGAGGTTCTTCTGGCTCCCACTGTCGACATTGAATTGCAACGAGGAACCCTTTACCCACATCTAGGAATGGAAGAGGTGCTTCACCTCCTCTGAATCTTCTAGTTTCTTATTCTGGATCTTTGTGGTGGAAATGGTGGCGTTGGGCTCTGCATCGATAATCTGCTTCCCCCTATCATTCACTTTGTCAGGTTTTGATTCAGAGTCAAATCCTGCATCCGATTCAGAAGCCTTCAACTCGGCTACCAGTGATTGCTTGGCCCGACACTCACTTGTGTTGTGAGTGGAGATCTTATGGAACTCACACCACTTCCCCGTGTCCTTTTTTGGATTCATGATGTTGTACTTTGCTTTCATATTTAGCAATTTATCTTGGGCCGCCCTTCCTTGGCTTGGTCCTTTTTTCGGCGGTTTGGCGGTACCTTTCCCTTGCTTCTGATTCACAAACCCAAAGTCTCGCTT
Source organism: Picea glauca (assembly GCA_000966675.3). Lineage (NCBI taxonomy): Eukaryota > Viridiplantae > Streptophyta > Pinopsida > Pinales > Pinaceae > Picea > Picea glauca. The sequence goes on from JZKD02S2144791.1 coordinate 482,113, forward strand.
CTTCTGTTTGAACTTCTGCTCAATCTTGGCAGCATACCGGTATGCCGCACCAAGCGAGGAGATGTTGAGGAACTCCATTTCCTCTTGAATTTATCTATGAAGACAGTTGTGGTACTTTAACACCAAATGTTTCTATGAATCTTTGATACCCAACTTTGTGCGTAGGGTATGGAACAGATTCGTCATCTCATGCACATCTTGGGCCCTTTGTTGTTGTAGCGTAGTCCATTGTATGTATTTGTCCTCATAGCTCCCCACGGGATAATATTGTTCCTTGATGGCATCTCGGAAAGAATTCCAAGTGGGTGCGAGCGAGAACAGAGAGGGTTCCCCCTCGCTCTGTTGCTCCTAGTAGGTTTCCCACTAGTCCTAAACATGGGGGGCGACTTTAAGGAGTGAAAAAATAATCCTTTCTCGGTCGGAAAAGTCATGAACCGAGAAATATCCTTCTAGCAGATTCAACCATCTATCAATGCCATCTGCATATATTTGGCCCTCAAATATGAGAATGTCAAAGTTTACTTGTACCTTAAAAGGAGTGGCGCCTCTAGAGTGGTTGTTGGATGTAGATGCGCTACCATTGGGAATTCGTTGAAGGATCTGGGAAAAGTTGTCCATCATCGCATTCCTTTGTTTCTTGAGGGCCTCCTCGAGCAATAATTTGATAGGATCTCCTACTCCCTCATCTTTCTTTTCTTCCCCCATGGGCGGTCGTCGAGGTTTGTGAGGCTGATCTTGCAACGGTTCAACCAGATCAATCCCTAACTCCTTATACCCCGATCTCGTTAGGGACATGCAAAGAAGGATCGAGAAAGAGCAGACCACTCTGATACCACTGATCTAGATTTATGTAGGAACACAATGAAATACAGAAATACACATAAACACAGAGGTGCAGCGTAAGTAAAACTTCATTTCATTAACAAAAAATGACTGAAATATGCTTACAGACAGAATGGAAATAAAATAGCTCGGGCACTAGTAGCTTATCTCTGAGAAGAGATGTGGCAGCTACTGGCCTATTAACTATGTGTTACAATGAGGCTCGAAGGCCTATATATTATTGAGAAACAATGGAAAACCCTAAACATCCAAAAACCTAACCCTAGGAGATGAAACGCCAAAATATGGGCCCCGTTGGGGTAAATTGGTACATCAATTTCCCGAGGTCGTAACTTTGGCATACTATCTTCGTTTGATGCACATGATACATCGTTAGAAATATCTATCCAAGGAATACATTGCTGACAATGAATATCGAGTCTAAAATGGACTCATATTCATCGGACCATTCATGCCCAAAAAACGTCGTTTAGGGCCTCAAAACAGCTTCGAAAGTTTAGGACACGAAAAACTGCTAAAAATAGTAAATTGTACTACAATTAAGGAAACTGAAAAAACGAAAGAAACAATGGTGTGGGTCTAAGTGGAATAGGTGGGTGGCCACCAATATCCACCTGGATCAGAAAATGACCATGGAAATGGTGGAGAGCAGAACCAAAAACGAAGAAGCTAATACAAAGAGCATGCCACAGGGTGAAAGCAGCTCAAGGGCGTTCAACATCAAGAAACATGTCTTTAGCAAGACACCTGAGCAAATATACCAATCCAAGGAAGACTTAGTGAATCAGTGTGTTGTGAAAGGAAATATGGCCAATAGTGAAATAAGATATTTGTTACCCGAGGTAGAAAGAATCTCCCAGCATAATTCTTCCCTGTTCTCGGTCGGGTATGTAGAAAGAAATAATTTTAACATAGCAGTGGAAGATGAGGATTAAGTGTCTGAAATCAAGTTGCATTATGAAAATATTGGTTCCCTAGACAAGGTAAAGTTCCACAGAAATGCCAGTGACATGCTATATTCAGACTACTTGAGTCTGAGTCTGAGGGTTTCAAGACGGGCAACCCATGCACTCAAATTGGATGGACAATTGAAGCAGGAAAAAGCATCTAGCAAAGTCTGGTAGACACAAGTTAAAATATTTGAATCTGGAGGCCCTCAAGCGGTAAAAGATTCTTTAGATGAGAAAGAGAAGATGATCCAAAGCCTGAAGAAGAAGATGAAGATGCTTGCCACAGAACATCCACAGAGAGCAGACTTAGCTGCTCTAGAGCAAGAAAAGGAGACATTCAGACAAGAAGAACTAAATTACAAAGCCAAAGTATTGCAGCTGGAAAAGGAAAAATAAATTTGGTCACAAGGACAGACATCAAAATCAGACATGGTGCTTATTGTACCTTCTACTACAAAAACTGGATCAAGCACTAATGGATTGGTTCAAGCTATGTCTAAGGTAAGCTTAAAGATGGGGGAGATCAAGAGCCTTAAGGAGGTCATAGAAAAGCTATAGCAAGAGATGAAAATGAAGGATGAAAAGATGGCCCAATTCCAAAAGGAGAATCAAGATTTGAAAGAAAGGGTGAACAAGTTGAAGATGAGGTTCAAGGGAAAAGTACTGTTGCAAGGAGCTAAACATGTAATCTGGGATGTTGTTGTTTCTGAAGCTGCTAAGTTCAGCGTTTATCTGGATTTTATATATGACAAAGACAACATGGATATCACTGCCCAAAGCAGATGTACTATTGTTAATGAGACACTAGCGAAACAATCCCTCGGAATGGGCCCAAAATGCTATTAATTTGCTAAATTATGTGCCCAATGTTGATCTTCATACCATTGGGGTAAAAGACAGAACTGCACTGATCATTTGGGCCAGGAGGATCATCGCTAAGCACAATTTTCTCAATTCGGTTCAAACCAAAGGTGTGCAAATAGAATAGAGTATACAAAAGTTTAAGGATACATTTGAACAATTGTTTATCAAGGGCCTCCCACCATTTTGGGATGGTAAAGGGAAATTATACGATCAAGAGGAATACTATTCTCTCCTCACTCAGTGCAGAATGGATCATTCCAAATATGAAGGCCTGGAAGAGAACCTGAAGGGACCTAGTTTGGTGGAATATTTGGTCGCAGAATTTGAAATTTTGAATCAGTTTAAGACAGTAAAGACAGGGCTGCCAACTATGTCTTACACTACTTGCATTGATATGGAGATTTTGATAAAGGAAATGATGGATTACAAGATACCTTCTGACTCACAATGGAAGGAGATTGTGCAGTTGGGCTGGATGAAATGCAGTTTTCTAGGGACCAGTAAGTAACCTCCAGGTGTCACCAAACTGGCAAGTTTGACAGGAGATCAGAGCAAGACGGATGGCACAGAGGAAGCCGAGCAGTCAAAGTGATTCTTCCCTAGTTAATGAAACTTTTTTTGTTTAATCAATGTAAATCGGTTCGCCTACCAAAACCATTGGCTTGTAATTATTTTAGTCAGTTTTAGAAATTGAAACGCTTCAGTTTCAGCCATTATAATCGAATTGTATAACTACTAGGAGTTTTGAATGAATTAATGTTGGCAGAAGTGCAAGGGCACCTTCTTAGTTGTTTTGAACTATATTGTAATTTTCTAGAGCTAAATTGAATACATATGCAGAATCTTTTGAAGTCTCTATGAAAAGATTCTAATGGTGGTGATATGAGTTTTGTCTTCTCTCATCGTATGTATTTCATGTGCTCTTTATTTCCATTTGCACTGTATTCTGTTTAAATTGGATAGTTAAAAGCTCAGAATTCATCTTGTGATGCTCTCATCTTAAGCAATTTAAACTGTGTGAATTTCCTCTTAACTAATTCAGAATTCATTTCAGTAATGCTCTGATGTAGTTATGTGTTTTCTCTTTCTTCTCACACCCTACTTAAACTCATTTAACAACTCAGATTCATTGCCTCATTTAGCCTTTATCCTTTGGAGAGTTCTACTGGTCAGTCGTTTTTTTCCTTCACTTTCAGAATTTTGACAACATAGCCCTAAGAGTCCCTCCCATTCTTTGCCAGCAAACTTTATAAAAAACCTCAAAACAAACCAAACCTAGCCATTGATTCCCAAAGAAATATCAAGTGAAACAAGAGAGCCCTCTTTAAGTTGAGCAGGCTAGTGCCTAGCTCTAAAGTAGGTTGAAACAGTTACCTCTATCATTTGTCTATTCAGCAAGACAAAATTTACTGAGTGCTAACATTTGGGCATCATTGCCAAGGACAAAATTGAAAAATCTTCCGTGGGAAAAATGACTTAAAAGATTTAGTTTGATCCCTAAGGGTGACAGTGGATCAAATACCTTATTGGTTGAGATTATTTTTACCCTAGCGACATCATTACAAAGAGACCAGTTGCACCAAACAATGTGAGATAGAAATCCTGGCTCCCAAGAGAATTCACACTAGGAGCAACCCAGACCCAGAAGTTGCAATACCTATGTCTGACCCCGAGAAGCTTGTACATAAAAGAAAACAAAAGCCAATAACCCCAGTGCTTTGTCCAAACCGATATTTGTCCTTACCCAAGGATGAAGTAACGAACATTGAAGACCTTGAGTTTGATGTAAAATTTGAGCAAGCTCTATTCAGAACTAAATCTGAATCTTGTTTAAGTGAGACCATCTTTGATGAAAAGATATTCAAAGATTTGGTTTTAGCCGCATCTGCCAGGCCTATAGTAATCCCCGCTTAGAACCAAAAACCACTCCGACCCCTCACTGTATCCACGGTAGTTGCATTTTCTCCCCTCATATTGTCTGTTCAACTGCATGATTTACCTCAAGATTATAACCTAAGGATCAAACTATATGATGTTGAAGGCAACATATCAGCCCAGAAGCATATAGACTGGTTTAATGATTTCATAGACTTGGAAGAGGTGGACTTCGAAGATGTGAAAATGAGGTTGTTTACACAAATTCTTGCGAGAGAAGTAAGGAAGTGGTTCAAATCCCTTCCAATAGCTAGTATCATAGATTTCAAGGCCTTTGAAACCAGCTTCGTTGCAAAATGGGAAGACAAGAAAAATCCCCTTCAGTTGTTGACCCAGTACAACAACATGAAGAGATCACCGAACAAAACAATGCATTAGTTTTCAGCCAGATTCATGAAGGTCTATAATTCAATTCCTGCTGAGGTAAACCCCCCCCCCCTAAAGTTGCTCAGCTAAGATATGTTGATTCTTTTGAAAGTGATTTTGCTTTATTATTAAGAGAACAAAGATTTTCTACATTAGATGATATGATGATTGATGCCATAGAATTCGAAGTGAATCTAATGGCTTCGGGAAAGATAAAAGTTGGCTCTAACATGGACATGAACAAAACTCAAGAGAAGGAATAGCCTTCAACCTCACAAACATCAGAAGAAAGGTTTGAGACAATGATGAGAACCATGGAGAGAATTATGGAAAGGATGAATCTAGGTAACAGGCCCAACCCCGGAGAACAGATGATGGTCCACCCAAAAATCTGAGGAGACTAGCAATCCCACAAATTAGACAAAGAGAGCCAAGAAATCAGGAAATTATGTGAATCAAGCAGACTAGGCGAATCAGGGAAACCAAGAAAATCGGGGAGAACAGAAAATAAGGCCTCCTTTCCAAAATAATTACGCAAATGAGGATTATGATGGGTATTTTGAAGACAACATGATTATGATGGGTATTTTTGGAAGAAAAAGAACCAAAAATTGATGTGACTAAGAAATCTGATCAACAGATTGAAGAGTATTCAAAACAACAGGATGAAGCAGAAGATCAGATGTGGAAGATGATTTTTGATGGGGCTTCCTGCAGAGAAGGAGCGGGAGCTGGAGTTTGGATCAATTATCCCAAAGGAGATTCAAAACTGTGTTCTTATAAACTTGTTTTTGAGTGCACAAATAATATGGCAGAATATGAAGCATTAATATTGGGGTTGAAAGTTTTGGAAGAATTGGGTGCTAAAAGAATTTCCATACATGGAGACTCTGAGCTAGTTATAAATCAAATCAAAGGAATATACCAATCAAAACACCCCAAGCTGAGGGCTTATAGGAATCTGGTACTAGACCTCCTTGAGAAGTTTCCAGAGTGTAATCTTTCAGCAATTCCAAGAGAACAGAATCAGGTTGTTGATGCCTTGGCTACTTCAGCAGCAGTTTTCAGAGTTCCAAATTTCCTTGACAAAAGCTACAAGGTTGAGGTCAAATATAGGCCAAAAGTACCAAATAATATGAAGCACTAGCAAGTTTTTGAAGATGAGAAATAGATAGAAAGCTTCCTCAAGATGGAGAATGAGTTTGAGAATTTGAACATTGATGATGAATATTGTGATGAAGAAGTAGATGCAGTTGCTTTCACCATAGATGGTTACTTCGACAATCAGATTGCAAGCAGAGATATCATTCAGCTAAAGAGAAATATCATTCCCAAGGGGCTGGTCCCATTGGGGAAACTCTTTGATAATAATGATGTGGCCAGAAGTCCAAAGATTACAGTAAATGAAGGGGATGTGGAAGATTGCAATATTGGGACTCCAGAAGGTCCAAAGATCATTAAGTTGTCCAGAACACTCAGCCCTGTAGTTAAGGAAAGGTATGTCAAATTAATGAAATAATTCCCTGATGTATTTTCTTGGAGCTATGATCAGCTGAAAGTCTATGATACCAGCATAATTCAACATGTTATCCAAATAAAGGAAGATCACAAGCCATTCAAATAGAAATTGAGAAGGATAAAGCCTTTGTTGCTAACCTTGATTGAGAAAGAAGTAAAGAATCTATTTGAATCAAAAATCATAGTATCCCTGAGATTTTCCAAATGGGTGGAAAATCTGTTGCCAATTAGAAAAAAGAGTGGAGAGATCAGGTTGTGTGTAGATTTAATAAATCTAAACAAGGTGTCTCTAAAGTAAAACTACCCATTTCCTAAGATGGATCACATTTTACAAAAGGTGGTAGGCTCTCAGAAAATGTAAATGTTGGATGGTTTCTCTAGGTATAATCAGATTATGGTGCATCCTGACGATCAAGAAAAGACAACATTCACAACACCTTAGGAAACATTCATGTATTCCAAGTTGCCTTTTGGGCTCATGAATGTAGGGGAAACATTTAAGAGAGCTATGGACATAGATTATGCTGACGAGAAGGAAAATTTCATTGTTATCCACTTGGATGATATCACTTTGTATTCTGCCTCAGATGAGGAACCCCTCAAACATCTAAGAAAGGCATTTGAAAAATGCAGGAAGTTTGGTATATCATTGAATCCCAAGAAGTCAAATTTTTCCATGGAAGAAGGAAAGTTGTTGGGTCATATTATTTAGAAAGAGGGGATAAAAGTAGATCCCAGCAGAGTTGAAGGAATCTTGAAAATTGGCATACCCAGAAGTAAGAAGGAGGTACAATCTTTCTTGGGAAAAGTGAATTTTCTGTGAAGATTCATCCCTAATTTGGTTGAAATCATAAAACATATTACCAACATGCTCAAGAAAGGAAATGAAATAAAATGGATCCATGAAGCTAGAAAGTCCTTTGAAGACATCAAGGTGGCATTGACCAAGGCTCCAGTATTGGCCAATTATAATTTTGAAAAGGATTTCATATTGTTCTCCTTTGCCTCAGAACACATAATTGTTGGTGTTTTACTCCAGAAAGATGACCAAAATTTTGAGAAGCCCGTAGCATATTACAAGACGTTGAGAGATGCTCCTCTAAAGTATGACATCATGGATAAGCAAGCTTATGCTTTAGTAAAGGCCTTGAAAGAATTTAGAGTTTACATCCTACATTTCCATACTACTGCTTATGTACCCAGCAGCTCAGTGAAAGACATCTTAACCCAGCCTGGCCCAGAAGGAAAGAGGGGAAAATGGATAGTAGTGTTGTTATAATGTTACCTTGAGATCAAAACCACCAAGTTTATCAAAGGACAGGGGCTTGCGAAGTTTATGGCACAAAAAAATTGTGAACTCTTAGGAATAAATTTCATCGTAAACCTATCAGAGGGTGCAGAAGAGGAGAGGGCAACTCCAAAAGTATCCCAAAAATGTCTTGACTCCACATGGTATGTAGATATCATCTTTGTTTTGAAAAATTTGCAGGCTCCTCCTGAATTAAGTAAAACAAAGGCAAGGTTCTTGAAACTGAAAGAAGCAAAATTTTGTATAGTAAATCAATCCCTATATTGGAAGGATCCAGGGGGAATTTTACTGAGTTGTTTGCTAGAAGAAGAAGCGGAGAATACCATCAAAGAGTTTCATAAGGGTGATTGTGGAGGTCATCATCATTGGAAAACCACTGTGCACAAAATCTTGTGAGTTGGGTTCTATTGGCCTGACATCTTTTCGGATGTCAATAAAGGGGTTTCAAGATGCCATGAATGTCGTATTTTTTAAGGAAAAAACAAATTGCAACCTCTTCCTTTGAAGCCCATCTTTGTGGAAGCTCCTTTTATAAAATAGGGTCTTGAATTCATAGGGGAAATACATCCACAGTCTTCATCCCAACAGACGTGGATTCCAATAGCAACAAATTATTTCACTAAATGGATAAAGGGAGTACCCACCAGGCAAGCGACGGATATTGTCGTCATCCAGTTTTTGGAAGAAAATATTTTATCTAGGTTCGGATGAACAATCAACATCATCACAGACAACGCAATAGCCTTTAATTCTAAAAGGATGGAGAAATTTTGCAGTGACTACAACATAACACTTGGCCACTCCACTTCTTATTACCCTCATGGAAATAAGTTAGTTGAGTCATAAAACAAGAGCCTCACCAGAATTATAAAAAAATTGTTGCAAGAAAATAAAAAGGCTTGGCACAAAAAGCTCATTCATTCATTATGGGCTGATAGAATCGCCCCAAATAGGTCCATCACCACCTCACCTTTTCAGATCGTTTATGGAACTGAAGCAATTTTTCCTACTACATTGGGGTTGCCAGTAATGCAACTGTTGCAGGAGAAAGATGCAGAGAACGATTCCACACGAAGAAGGAAGCATGAACTCATCAGTGTACAGCAAACCAAAGAAAAAGATTTCTACAATACTCAACTATGCCAAGACAATATCAAAGAGGCTTTCGACAGACATACCAAGGTGGATAACTTCAAACCAGGAGACTTGGTACTAAAATGGGATGCCAAAAATGAAGAAAAGGGAAAACACGGGAAATTTGATCACCTATGGTTGGGCCCATTCAAAATTGTGGCATACCATGGAAGTAACGGATACATAATACAGGAGATTAATGGAGACATTGTTGGAGGAGTGCCTGTGAATGGCAGGTTCCTTAAGCATTATATCGTTTAAACATCATCACCCCTTCCATTCATTGTACATAATTGTTTTGTGTTTTCTTTTCGCATGAAGAAGTTGGAATAAAAGTAGCATAGTTGAAGCCCAAGGTGAAGGCCCTGAGTTGTGTTGGGTCAATTTTGAGTTTGTTGAATAATGATTGGAAGATTCAGACTGCATGAATAAATCATTTCCCAATGGGTAGGCACTTGGTCTACCGTTCTTTGCTACCTCGCAAGGAGGATAGCATCCCCAGTTGGAGCCTATGTTATCACCATAACAATTTTATTTTGATGGAATCCAAGTCTTGAAAGTTGGTGAGGAGCTACATCGGGGTGGAGGCATGATATTTTGGAGGATCAGATCACATCTAGCAGAGAAGGGCCAATATAGAGGAGGCGCGGAAGTTGATGGGGCCTGGTGGGCCACAGATCTTAAGAAGCCCATATCAATGGTCAGGAGACATATCGGGCGAGGAAATAACGCGAAGGATAATCACTCGAGAGAGGGCTGGGGAAAATACCATGGTTTCACCTTGTAGACACATGGCACCTCTAGAGCCATATCGGGGCAAAAATATGTCTACTCAAAATCATTTTGCCTCACCCCTGATATCGAAAAGTGCATATAAAAGGAGTGCCCCGATCATTATTTTATGATATTTTAAATCATTTGAACGTTTTAAAATTGGCACAAATGCTCTGTTCGAAACTGAACCTCAACAGTGAACCATGCTCATGCATTCTCCACTGATTCACGAGAATTTTTTTATCATGGCCATGAATCCTGACATTTTATCCATAATAGAGAAAGACCCCGCCTCTAAAGAAGAAGCCCTAGTTGACAGGGACTCCGATGTATTTGACACAGAAATAATCATCTCACCCATTTCCATATCCAGAGCCAATTTGTTAGACAATGTCGAGAAACAAATACCCTTCCTCAAAGCGGTCCAAGCCTCCATTACCCCTTACGTCGTCGAAGTCGCTTTCCCTTTCCCAGAGTTCATAAGCTAGTGTGTAGAACAGTATTCATGAGAAGAAAAGGTCATTTTGAATAAGTTAGGGTCAGAGGTCTTATGCAAAATAGATAGCTCGTCAATTCAACATGCCCTCAGTATACCAGAGTCTTCCCCCATGGCGTCGGAGCCCTTCAAGGAAGAGAAACTAATCACAGTCTACAGAGAATTCCCCCTCGAAGTCAAAACCCTATTTTTACAGACCATTGTTAAACTCGAACATCATTCTGAGAGTCAGTCATTACATATCAATGTAAGCATCATGGTTATTGAGGTCTAGTGGCCTTGCTCCATACTTGGTCAAATTGTAGGATTGGACAACGATAAGTTTGTAGTAGAGGTCATGTTGGGTTTCATGTTAACCTTTTTTCAGTCAGAGTCCATTCAGTCGATCTGTATCAGTTTTGAAGATGTCATCGCTAACAATATGCACAAACAGCATGTAAATTTCAATTCACTGAGACACTTGAGGTATCACACGCACTTGTTGATAATGTTCTTGGAAACAAATAAGACATAGTTCCCTGAAGATGAATTCATCTCGACTGAATGAAAAAGGATCACAATGCTCATTTTTATAAACAAGATCATGTCCAGAGTTTATAGCTTTATCTTCAGCACTGGCCTGCCAAGGGTTTTGGAAGAAATGAAAAGTTCTTTACATCCTAATCCAGAGAATAGGGTAGGAGATTGGGTGTTGTTCATGCACTCTACTATGATTTGGGTATATGGTTATCAAGAAGGACCTTACATTTTTCTTGTTTTCTTGAATCCTAGAGTCTTTTCCCTAGAATTCATTAGGCAAAGAATCATCTCAGAAACAGAACATTTTTTGAATATGCACAAAGAATCTAACTTAAAGTTTCCCTTCATAATAGGACCCTTTATGGTAAAAAATAGATCTTATTTGCCTCAGATCCGTAACAAGATCAATGAATTTGGATTTTCACAATTACAAGGGAGGGAATATGATCTACATCAGGTCATATCTAAGAGAATACAGATGAGAAAACAATGCCCCTATGAGCATGAGCATGTTGAATGATTTGATAAACTAACAAATCTGGAAACCTGTGTGTATATGGAAGTCACTTTGCAACCTGATCAGACACAATAAATAGAGTCAAGCCCATAGAAGATCCAAACACAGAAAACTTCTCCAAGGTTGATTATTAAAGCTCCCAAGATGAGTATTTATAACAAGAGGAGCAGTTCAGAGGCCTTGGGCACTAGCAGTCAGCAAAATGTTCTCAAGAAGGTGAAGATCACATAGTCCCCACAGATAGTAAACCTGGAGGAGGTAGAACCTAAAGAGAAAATGAGCATCGAAATGGTGGAGAGCATAACAAAAAATGAAGAAGCTAATACAGAGAGCATGCCACAAGGTGAAATCAGCTCAAGGGCGTTCAACAGCAAGACACCTGGGGAAGTCTACCAATCCAAAGAAGACTTAGTGAATTAGTATGTTGTGAAAGGAAATATGGCCAATAGTGAAATAAGAGATTTGTTACCCGAGGTAGAAAGAATCTCCCAACACAATCCTTCCATGTTCTCGGTCAGGGATGTAGAAAGAAATACTTTTAACATAGTGGTGGAAGCTGAGGATAAAGTGTCTGAAATCAAGAGGCATTATGAAAATATTGGTAATCCCAGACAAGGTAAATTTCCACAGAAACACCACTGACATGTTATATTCAGACTACCTGATTCTGAGTCTGAGGATTTCAAAACTGACAACCCATGCACTCAAATTGGATGGACAATTGAAGCAGGAAAAAGCATCTAGCAGATTCTGGTAGACACAAGTCAAAATATTTGAATCTGGAGGCCCTCCAGGGGTAAAAGCTTCTTTCGATGAGAAAGAGAAGATGATCCAAAGCCTGAAGAAGAATATGAAGATGCTTGCCACAGAACATCCACAGAGAACAGACTTAGCTGCTCTAGAGCAAGAAAAGGAGACATTTAGACAGGAAGCACTAAATTACAAAGACGAAGTATTCCAGCTGGAAAAGGAAAAATAAATTTGGTCACAAGGACAGACATCAAAATCATACATGGTGCTTATTGTACCTTCTACTACAGAAACCGGATCAAGCACTGATGGATTGGTTCAGGCTATGTCTAAGGTAAGCTTAAAGATGGGGGAGATCAAGATCCTTAAGGAGGTCATATAAAAGAAGCAACAAGAGATGAAAATGAAGGATGAAAAGATGGACCAATTCCAAAAGGAGAATCAATATTTGCAAGAAAGGGTGAACAAGCTAAAGACAAGGTTGAAGGGAAAAGTATTGTTGCAAGGAGCTAAACATGTTATCTGGGATGTTGTTTCTGCTGAAGCTTCTAAGTTCAAGGTTTATCTAAATTTTATAAATGACAAAGATAGCATGGCTATCACTACCCGAAGAAGATGTACTATTTTTAATGAGACACTAGCGAAAAAATCCCTCGGAATGAGCCCAGAACGCTATTAATTTGCTAAATTTTGTGCCCATTTCTGATCTTCAAACCATTGGGGTAAAAGATAGAACTGCACTGATCATTTGGGCCAGGAGGATCATTGCTAAGCACAATTTGATCAAGTCAGTTCAAACAGAAGTTGTTCAAATAGAACATAGTATACAAGAGTTTAAGGATACATTTGAACAATTGTTTATCAAGGGCCTCCCACCATTTTGGGATGGTAAAGGGAAATTATACAATCAAGAGGAATACAATTCTCTCCTCACTCAGTGCAGAATGGATCATTCCAAATTTGAAGGCCTGGAAGAGAACCTTAAGGGACCCAGTTTGGTGGAATATTTGGCTGCAGACTTTGAGATTTTGAATTTGTTTAAGACAATAAAGATCGGGCCGCCAACTATGTCTTACACTACTTTCATTGATATGTAGATTTTGATAAAGGAAATTATGGATTACGATATTCCTTGTGAATCACAGTGGAAGGAGATCGTGCAGTTGGGTAGGACGAAATGCAGTTTTCCAGGGACCAGTAACTAACCTCCAGGTGTCACCAAACTGGAAATTTCGATAGGATATTGGAGCAAGACAGATGGTGCAGAGGAAGTCAAGCAGTCAAATTGATCCATTCCTAGTTTATGAAATGTTTTTTTTTTAATCATTGTAAATCGGTTCACCTACCGAAAGCGTTGGCTTGTAATTATTTTAGTCAGTTTTAGAAATTGAAACGCTTCAGTTTCAGCCACTGTAATCGAAATGTATAAGTACTCATATTTTTGAATGAATTAATGTTGGCATAAGTGCAAGGGCACCTTCTTAGTTGTTTTGAACTACATTGTAATTTTCTGGAGCTGAATTGAATACATATGCAGAATCTTTTGAAGTCTCTATGAAAAGATTCTAATGGTGGTCATATGAGTTTTGTCTTCTCTCATCATATGTATTTCTTGTGTTCTTTATTTCCATTTTCATTGTCTTCTATTTAAATTGGATAGTTAAAGGCTCAGAATTCATCTTGTGATGCTCTCGGCTTAAGCAATTTAAACTATGTGAATTTCCTCTTAACTAATTCAGAATTCATTTCAGTAATGCTCTTATGCGGTTATTTGTTTTCTCTTTCTTCTTATACCCTGCTTAAACTCAATTAACAACTCAAATTCATTGCCTCATTTAGCCTTTATCCTCTAGAGAGTTCTACCGTCAAGTCATTGTTTTCCTAAACTTTCAAAATTTCTACTCCATAGCCCTAAGAGTCCCCCCCCTTCTTTGTCAGCAAACTTTATAAAAGCCCCCAAAACAAACCAAACCTAGCCACTGATTCCCAAAGAAATATCAAGTGACACGAGAGACCCCTCTCTGAGTTGAGCAGGCTAGTGCCCAGCTCTAAAGTAGGTTTAAACAGTTACCTCTGTCATTTATTTATTCAGCCGGACAAAATTTACAGAGTGCTAACAGGTTGTAAACAGAGAAAAGTGGATCTGAATTTATTAGTTCTTTATCTTATTCTCAAAGAAAATTATGTATAAATAGGAGTTCCTTCTCCATGTAAATGTGTTTAACCCACACATAATAGATCTAGCTAGCAAATGACATAAACAATTTGCAGAGAAAATATGAGAAAAGAGAAGCATGAGAGAAAGAATGGAAGAATTCTCATTAGTCGAATGAATGAATGAATGAATGATAATTTACACATGATATACTTTTTATAACTAAAATAATGCGCACTTGAGGAGAACCAATGCACCATAGCGGTGGTCTAGAGTGATATGGATACACACCAGCAGTTACGAGAGTTAATTATTGGACATAGTGTCATTAAACTATTGTCATTGATGTCAAACAGTAGGATGGTATGCAGAGATTAAAGCTCAGGAGGGTTAGCGAATGAATATCAAAGCTCAAAGGAGATGACGCGATGAAACTCAAAAGGGAAAGCGCATTGTAGAAACATGATCAGATCAAGTCATGACTGTTGAATACGCAAGCGCCAGATCAACGGCAGGAATGGATTGCGGTTGGGCAGGACAAAATGCAGTTTTCCAGGGACCAGTAAGTAATCTCCAGGTGTCACCAAACTGGCAAGTTCAATAGGATATCAGAGCAATACAGATGGCGCAGAGGAAGCTGAGTTGTCAGAGTGATTCGTCCCTAGTTTATGAAATGCTTTTTGTTTAATCATTGTAAATCGGTTCGCCTACCGAAACCATTGGCTTGTAATTATTTTAGTCAATTTTAGAAATTGAAACACTTTAGTTTCAGCCATTGTAATCGAATTGTATAAGTACTAGGAGTTTTGAATGAATTAATGTTGGCATAAGCGCAAGGGCACTTTATTAGTTTTTTTGAACTACATTGTAATTTTTTGGAGCTGAATTGAATACATATGCAGAAGCTTTTGAAGTCTCTATGAAAATATTCTAATGGTGGTGATATGAGTTTTGTCTTCTCTCATCGTATGTATTTCCTGTGTTCTTTATTTCCATTTACATTATCTTATGTTTAAATTGGATAGTTAAAATCCCAAAATTCATCTTGTGATGCTCTCGGCTTAAGCAATTTAAACTATGTGAATTTCCTCTTAATTAATTCAGAATTCATTTCTGTAATGCTCTGATGCAGTTATTTGTTAAATACCTTTCTTCTTATACCCTGCATAAACTCAATTAGCAACTCAAATTCATTATCTCATTTAGCATTTATCCTCTAAAGATTTCTATTGGTCAGTCGTTGTTTTCCTTCACTTTTAGAATTTCAACTCCATATCCCTAAGAGTCCCTCCCCTTCTTTGCCAACAAACTTTATAAAAACCCTCAAAACAAACCAAACACAGCCATTGATTCCCAAAGAAATATCAAGTGACATGAGAGAGCCCTCTCTGAGTTGGGCAGGCTAGTGCCCTGCTCTAAATTAGGTTGAAACAGTTACCTCTGTCGTTTTTTTATTCAACCGGACAAAATTTAAAGAGTGCTAACATTCTGGCGTCATTTCCAAGGATGAAATTGAAAAATATTCCCTGGGAAAAATGACTTAAAAGCTTTAGTTTGATCCTTGAGGGTGACAGTGGATCAAATACCTTATTGGTTGAGATTATTTTTACCCTGGTGACTCTGTTACCAAGAGACCAGTTGCACCAAACAGTGTGACATAGAAATCTTGGCTCCAATGAAAATTCACACCAAGAGCAACCCAGACCCAGAAGTTGCAATCCCTGTGTTTGACCCCAAGAAGCTTGTACATAAAAGAAAACAAAATCCAGTAACCCCAGTGTTGCGTCTGGACCAATATTTTTTGTTACACAAGGACAGATTAATGAGCATTGAAGACCTTGAGTTTGACGTAAAATTTGAGCAAGCTCTATTCAGAACTAAATCTAAATCTTGTTTAAGCGAGACCATCTTTGATGAAAAGAGATTCTAAGATTTAGTTTTAGCCGCATCTACCAGGCCTATAGTAATCCCCACTCAGAACCAACAACCACTCCGACCCCTCACAGCATCCATGGCAGCTGGATTTTCTCCCCTCATATTGCATGTTCAACTGCATGATTTACCTCAATATTATAAACTAAGGATCAAACTATGTGATGTTGAATGAAACATATCAGTCCAGAAGCATCTAGACTAGTTTAATGATTTCATAGACTTGGAAGAGGTGGACTTCGAAGATGTGAAAATGAGGTTGTTTACACAAAGTCTTGCAGGAGAAGTGAGGAAGTGGTTCAGAGCCCTTCCAATAGCTAGTATCATAGATTTTGAGGCCTTTGAAACCAGCTTCCTTGCAAAATGGGGAGAAAAAAAAAATCCCCTTCAGTTGTTGACCCAGTACAACAACATGAAGAGATCACCTGATGAAACAGTGCAGGATTTTTCAGCCAGGTTCATGAAGGTCTATAATTCAATTCCTGCTAAGGTAAAACACCCCCTAAAGTTGCTCAGCTCAGATATGTTGATTCTTTTGAAAGTGATTTTTCTTTATTATTAAGAGAACAAAGATCTTCTACATTAGATGATATGATGATTGATGCCATAAAAGTTGAAGTGAATCTATTGGCTTCGGGAAAGATAAAAGTTGGCTCTAGCAGGGATATGAAGAAAACTCAAGAGAAGGCACAGCCTTCAACCTCACAAACATCAGAAGAAAGGTTTGAGAAAATGATGAGAACCATGGAGAGAATTATGGAAAGGATGACTCTAGGTAATAGGCCTAACCCCAGAGAACAGGCTAATGGTCCACCCAGAAATCTGAGGAGACCAGGAATCCCACAAATTAGACAAAGAGAGCCAAGAAATCAGGGAAATCAAGGAAATCAGGAAAATCAAGAAGACCAGGTGAATCACGGAAACCAAGGAAATCAGGGATAAAAGCAAATAAGGACTCATTTCCAAAATAATTACGTAAATGAGGATTATGATGGGTATTTTGAAGACAACATGAATTGTTGTGATGATAAATAAACAAATTTGTTTTTTACTAAAGACGAACATGACCATTTCATGGATGCAAGTGATATATTTTTGCAAGATGAGGAGAGAAGGATTTCAGTAGAAAGGGAAGATTAGCAGATAGGATTGAAAAATTTCATCATGCAATTCCAAATACAATATAAACTTCGAAACCAAAAGGTACCTCCAAACCCTCCAAAGGGAAACCCCACCAAAGAAGCTCAGAATAACGTACCTTCTTCAAGTCAGCCCAAAAAATATTATGCTGCAAAGGATTCGGCTGCAAAAGACTCTACTACGAAGGATTCTACTGCAAAGGGTACTGTGGACAAAGGAAAGAAGAAAGAAGAACCCCAGAAGAGAATATTGGAGGCAAGGAAAGGTCACCAAAGAGGTAGAGAAGACCTCATCCTCTTTTAATTTTGAAAGTGAGATGGCCAAGATCAAAAATTTTGTACCATTTAATGAATTAATCAAGAATAGAAAATATAAAAATCAGATTATCAGGATGCTTAAGATGGAACAAACCTCTAATACACTGAACATACAAGATGATCACCCAGCCATCTTATTTCGAAAAAGACTAGAAGAAAATTGTGATACTGAAGAAGTTCCCCCTTTTTATGTCAGTCTGAAAATCCATGATATGACTATGCACAATGCTATGTTGGATTTGGGAGCATCTCACAACCTGATGCCCAAAGTGATCATGGACCAATTGGGCCTGGACGTCAGAAGACCTTATAAATATATGTTTTATTTCAATTCAAGAAAGGTGAAATGCCTTGGCCTAATCAAAGATCTAGTGGTATCTTTGGCACAAATCCTAGCAAAGAACATGGTTATGGATGTAATGGTTGTTGATATCCCTCCAAAATTTGGCATGTTGTTTTCTAGGTCATGAGCTGCAAAATTAAAGGGAAATCTCCATATGGACATGTCATACGCCACTACCCATGTCTTTGGTCAAGACAGAAGATTGGACAGAGAGGTTTTTCTTAAGTACATGGTCAGCAACAAGTCACAACCTAGTACTCATCCCATCTACTATGTGGAAACTGAGTTGGGATCTTCCATTTTATTCAATGACCTATGTTGCGAAAAAAAAGAACCAGAAATTGATGTGACTGAGAAATTTGATCAACAAATTGAAGAGTATTCAAAACAGCATGATGAAGCAGAAGATCAGATATGGAAAATGATTTTTGATGGGGCTGCTTGCAGAGAAGGAGCGGGAGCTAGCATTTGGATCAATCACCCCAAAGGATATTCGAAATTGTGTTCTTATAAACTTGTTTTTGAGTGCACAAATAACATGGCAAAATATGAAGCATTAATATTGGGGTTGAAAGTTTTGGAAGAATTGGGTGCCAAAATAATTTTCGTACATGGAGAATCTGAGCTTATTATAAATCAAATCAAAGGAATATACCAAGGAAAACACCCTAGACTGAGGGCTTATAGGAATCTGGTACTAGACCTCCTTGAGAAGATTCTAGAGTGTAATCTTTCAGCAATTCCAAGAGAACAGAATCAGGTTGTTGATGCCTTGGCTACTTCAGCAGCAGTTTTCAAAGTTCCAATTTTCCTTGACAAAAGCTACAAGGTTGAGGTCAAATACAGGCCAGCAGTACCAGATAATATGAAGCACTGGCAATTTTTTGAAGACAACAAACAGACAGAAAGATTCCTCGAGATGGAGAATGAGTTTGATAATTTGAACATTGATGATGAATATTGTGATGAAGAAGTAGATGTAGTTGCTTTCACCACAGATGGTTACTTTGACAATCATATTGCAGGCAGAGATATCATTCAGCCAAAGAGAAATATCATTCCCAAGGGGTTGGTCCCATTGGAGAAACTCTTTGATAATAATGATGTGGCCAGAAGTTCAAAGATTACAGTAAATGAAGGGGATGTGGAAGATTTAAATATTGGGACTCCAGAAGATCCAAAGATCATCAATATGTCCAGCACACTCAACCCTGTATTCAAGGAAAGGTATGTCAAATTAATGAAAGAATTCCCTGGTGGTTTTGCTTGGAGCTATAATGAGTTGAAATTCTATGATACCAGCATAATTCAGCATGTTATCCCAATAAAGGAAGATCACAAGCCATTCAAATAGAAACTGAGAAGCATAAACACTTTGTTTCTAACCTTGATTGAGAAAGAAGTAAAGAAGCTATTTGAATCCAAAATCATGGTATCCCTGAGATTTTCCAAATGGGTGGAAAATATGGTGCCAATCAGAAAAAAGAGTGGAGAGATTAGGTTGTGTGTAGATTTCAGAAATCTAAACAAGGTGTCTCTAAAGGACAACTACCCATTGAGTAAGATGGATCACATTTTACAAAAGGTGGTAGGCTCTCAAAAAATGTCAATGTTCGATGGTTTCTCTAGGTATAATCAGATTATGGTGCATCCTGACAATCAAGAAAAGACATCATTCACAACACCCTGGGGAACATTCATGTATGTCGATATGCCTTTTGGGCTCATGAATGCAATGGCAACATTTCAGAGAGCTATGGACATAGATTTTGCTAACGAGAAGGAAAATTTCACTGTTATCTACCTAGATGATATCACTTTGTATTCTGCCTCAAATGAGGAACACCTCAAGCATCTAAAAAAGGCATTTAAAAAATGCATGAAGTTTGGTATATCATTGAATCCCAAGAAGTCAAATTTTTCCATGGAAGAATGAAATTTGTTGGGTCATATTATTTTGAAAGAGGGGATAAAAGTAGATCCCAGCAGATTTGAAGGAATCTTGTAAATTGGCATACCCAGAAGTAAAAAGGAGGTTCAATATTTCTTGGGAAAAGTGAATTTTCTGAGAAGATTCATCCCTAATTTGGTTGAAATCATAAAACATGTTACCAACGTGATCAAAAAGGGAAATGAAATAAAATGGATTCCTGAAGCCAGAAATTCCTTTAAAAACATCAAGGTAGCATTGACCAAGGCTCTTGTACTGGCCAATCCTAATTTTGAAAAGAATTTCATATTATTCGCCTTTGCCTCAAAACACACAATTGATGGTGTTTTATTCCAAAAAGATGACCAAAATATTGAGAAGCTCATAGCATATTACAGCAAGACTTTGAGGGATGCTCCTCTGAAGTATGACATCATGGAGAAGAAAGCTTATGCTTTAGTCAATGCCTTGAAATAATTCAGAGTTTACATCCTGCATTCCCATACTACTGCTTTTGTACCCAGCACCTCAGTGAAAGACAGCTTAACCCATCCTGATATTGAAGGAAAGAGGTGAAAATGGATAGCAGTGTTGTTAGAATGTGACCTTGATATCAATCCCACCAAGTTGATCAAAGGACAGGGGCTTGCAAAGTTGATGGCACAAAAAAATTGTGAACTCTTAGGAATAAATTTCATCGCAAACCTGTCAGAGGGTGCAGAACAGGAGAGGGAGACTCCACAAATATCCTAGAAATTCCCTGACTCCACATGGTATGCAAATATCATCTTTATTTTGAAAAAATTGCGGGCTCCTCCTGAATTAAGTAAAACAAAGGCAACGTTCTTGAAACTAAAAGCAGAAAAAATTTCTATAGTAAATCAATCCCTATATTGGAAGGATCTAGGGGGAATTTTACTGAGTTGTTTGCTAGAAGAAGAAGTGGAGAAGACCATCAAAGAGTTTCATAAGGGTGACTGTGGAGGCCATCATTATTGGAAAACCATTATGCAAAAAATATTGCGAGTTGAGTTCTATTGGCCCAACATTTTTTATGATGTCTATAAGGGGGTTTCAAGATGCCATGAATGTCAGATTTTTGAAGGAAAAAACAAATTTCAACCTCTGCCTTTGAAGCCCATCTCTATGGAAGCTTCTTTTATACAGTGGGGTCTTGACTTCATAGGGGAAATACATCCACATTCTTCATCCCAACACAAGTGGATTCTAACAGCAACAGATTATTTCACTAAATGGATCGAGGCAATACCCACCAGGCAAGTGACGGATGTTGTCATCATTCAGTTTTTGGAAGAAAATATTTTATCTAGGTTCGGATGTCCAATCAAAATCATCACAGATAACGTAGCAACATTTAAGTCTAAAAGGATGGAGAAATTTTGCAGTGACTACAACATAACACTTGGCCACTCCAATTCTTATTACCCTCATGGAAATGGGTTAGTTGAGTCATCAAACAAGAGCCTCACCAGAATTATAAAAAAATTGTTGCAAGAAAATAAAAAGGCTTGGCACAAAAAGCTCATTCATGGATTATGGGCTGATAGAATCACCCCAAAGAGGTCCATTGCCACCTCACCTTTTTAGATCATTTATAGCACTGAAGAAATTTTTCCTACTACATTGGGGTTGCCAGTAATGATACTGTTGCAAGAGCAAGATGCAGAGACAGATTCCACACGAAGAAGGAAGGATGAACTCATCAATATACAGCAAACCAGATTAAAAGCTTTCGAAAATACTCAACTACGCCAAGACAAGATCA
This sequence comes from Picea glauca, assembly GCA_000966675.3. Classification (NCBI taxonomy): domain Eukaryota; kingdom Viridiplantae; phylum Streptophyta; class Pinopsida; order Pinales; family Pinaceae; genus Picea; species Picea glauca. The sequence goes on from JZKD02S2144791.1 coordinate 503,691, forward strand.
AAGAGGCTTTTGACAGACATACCAAGATGGATAACTTCAAAATAGGAGACTTGGTACTAAAATGGGACACCAAAAATGAATATAAGGGAAAACACGGGAAATTTGATCACCTAAGGTTGGGCCCATTCAAAATTGCGGCATATTGTGGAAGTAATGCCTACATACTACATGAGAGTAATGGAGACATCGTTGGAGGAGGGGTTGTGAATGGTAGGTTCCTCAAGCATTATATCATTTAAACATCATCACCCCTTCCATTCATTGTACATAATCGTTTTGTGTTTTATTTTAGCATGAAGAAGTTAGAATAAAAGCAGCATAGTTGAAGCCCGAGGTAAAGGCCATGATCTGTGCTGGGTCGATTTTGAGTTTGTTGAATAAAAGCTGGCAGATTCAGACTACACGAATAAATCATTGCCCAATGGGTAGGCACTTGGTCTACCATTCTTTGCTACCTCGCAAGGAGGATAGAATCCCTAGTTGGAGCCTATGTTATCACCATAACAATTTTATTTTGATGGAATCCAAGTCTCGAAAGTTGGCGAGGAGATACATTAGGGTGGAGGTGTGATATTTTGGGAGATCAGGTCACATATAGAGGAGAAGGGCCAATATAGAGGAGGTTCGAAAGTTGATGGAGCCCAGTGGGCCACAGATTTTCAACAGCCTAGATCGATGGTCAGGAGACATATCGGGCGAGGAAATAGCTTAAAGGATAATCACTCAAGAGCGGACCGGGGAAAATAATGTGGTTTCACCTCGTAGACACATGGCACATCTAGAGCCATAACGGGGCGAAAAGCGGTTTACCCAAAACCGTTTTGTCTCACCCTTGATATCAAAAAGCGCATATAAAAGGAGGGCCCTGGTCATTATTTTATGATATTTTAAATCATTCGAACGTTTGAAAATTGGTGCAAATTCTCCATTCAAAACTGAAGCTCAAAAGTGAACCAAATTCACGCATTCTCCGTTGATTCACAGATATTTTTTCATCATGGCCATGAATCCTGTCATTTTATCTATAACAGAGCAAGACCCAACCTCTAAAGAAGAAGCCTTAATTAACAGGGACTCCGATGTATTTGACACAGAAATAATTGTCTCACCCATTTCCATATCCAGAGCTAATTTGTTAGACAATGTTAGGAAACAAATACCCTTCCTCGAAGTGACCCAAGCCTCCATTACCCCTTACGTTGTCAAAGTCACTTTCCCTTTCCCAGAGTTCATAAGCTGGTGTTCATCACAGTATTCACGAGAAGAAAAGGTCATTTTGAATAAGTTAGGGTCAGAGGTCTAATGCGAAATATATAACTCGTCAATTTGACACACCCTCAGTATACCAAAGTCTTCCCCTGCGTCGTCAAATCCCTTTGAGGAAAAGAAACTAATCACAGTCTACAGAAAATTCCCCCTCGAAGTCAAAACCCTATTTTTACATACCATTGTTAAACTAGAACATCATTCTGAGAGTCTGTCATTACCTATCAATGTAAGTGTCATGATTATTGAGGTCCAATGGGCCTGCTCCATACTCAGTCAAATTATAGGATTGGACAATGATAAGATTGTAGTAGAGGTCATGTTGGGTTTCCTGTTGACCCATTTTTAGTTAGAGTCCAGTCAGTCAGTCTGTATCAGTTTTGAAGAGTTCATTGCTAACAATATGCACAAACAAATGGTAAATTTCAATTCACTGAGACACTTCAGGTATCACACGCACTTGCTAAGAATGTTCCTGGAAACGAATAAGACATAGTTCACTGAAGCTGCATTCATCATGACTGAATGCAAAATAATCACAATGCTCATTTTTATAAACAAGATCATGTCCAGAGTTTATATCTTGATCTTTAGCATCGACCTGCCAAGGGTTTTGGAAGAAATGAAAAGTTCTTTGTAGCCTAATCCAGAAACATGGTGGCTATTGTACCTTCTACTACAGAAACTGGATCAGGCACTGATGGATTTGTTCAGGATATGTCTCAAGTAAGATTAAAGACAAGGGAGATCAAGATCCTTAAGGAGGTCATAGAAAAGCTACAGCAAGAGATGAAAATGAAGGATGAAAATATGGCCCAATTCCAAAAGGAGAATCAATATTTGCAAGAAAGGGTGAATAAGTTGAAGATGAGATTGAAGGGAAAAGCATTGTTGTGAGTTAAACATGTAATCTGGGATGTTGTTGTTGTTGAAACTTCTAAGTTCAGGGTTTATCTGAATTTTATAAATGACAAAGACAGCATGGCTATCATTGCCTGAAGCAGATGTACTGTTGTTAATGAGACATTAGCCAAAAAATCCCTCGGAAAGGGCCCAGAACGCTATTAATTTGCTAAATTATGTGCCCATTGTTGATCTTCATACCATTGGGGTAAAAGACAGAATTGCACTGATCATTTGGGCCAGGAAGATCATCTCTAAGCACAATTTTCTCAAGTCGGTTCAAACCAAAGTTGTGCAAATAGAATAGAGTATACAAGAGTTTAAGGATACATTTGAACATTTGTTTATCAAGGGCTTCCCACCATTTTGAGATGGTAAAGGGAAATTATATGATCAAGAGGAATACAATTCTCTCCTCACTCAGTGTAGAATGGATCATTCCAAATTTGAAGGCCTGGAAGAGAACCGGAAGGGACCCAGTTTGGTGGAATATTTATCTACAAACTTTGAGACTTTGAATCAATTTAATAAAGTAAAGACCAGGCTCCCAACTATGTCTTATGCTACTTTCAATGATCGGCAGATTCTGATAAAGGAAATGATGAATTACGAGATTCCTTTTGAATCACAGCGGAAGGAGATCTTACAACTGGGAAGGACAAAATGCAGTTTTCCATGGACCAGTAAGTAACCTCCAGGTGTCACCAAACTAGCAAGCTCGACAGGATATTGGAGTAAGACAGATGGTGCATAGGAATCCAAGCAGATAGAGTGATCCATCCCTAGTTTATGAAACATTTTTTGTCCAATCATTGTAAATCGTTTCACCTACCAAAATCGTTGGCTTGTAATTATTTTAGTCAATTTTAGAAATTGAAACGCTTCAATTTCAGCCATTGTAATCAAACTATATAACTACTAGGAGTTTTGAATGAATTAATGTTGGCACAAGTGCAAGGGCACCTTCTTAGTTGTTTTGAACTACATTTTAATTGTCTGGAGCTGAATTGAATACATATGCAAAATCTTTTGAAGTCTCTATGAAAAGATTCTAATGGTGGTGATATGGGTTTTGTCTTCTCTCATCGTATGTATTTCCTGTGTTCTTTATTTCCATTTTCACTATCTTCTGTTTAAATTGGATAGTTAAAAGCTCAGAATTCATCTTGTGATGCTCTCAGCTTAAGAAATTTAAATTGTGTAAATTTCGTCTTAACTAATTCAGAATTCATTTCAGTAATGCTTTGATGCAGTTATTTGTTTTCTCTTTCTTCTTACACCCTACTTAAACTCAATTAACAACTCAGATTCATTGCCTCATTTAGCCTTTATCCTCTGGAGATTTCTACCTTCAAGTCGTTGGTTTCCTTCATAATTTCGACTCCATGGCCCTAATATTCCCTCCCCTTCTTTGCCAAACAATTTTATAAAAACCTCAAAACAAACCAAACCTAGCCATTGATTCCCAAAGAAATATCAAGTGACATGAGAGAGCCCTCTCTGAGTTGAGCAGGTTAGTGCCCATATCTAAAGTAGGTTGAAACAGTTACCTATGTTGTTTTTTTATTCAACCGGACAAAATTTACAGAGTGATAACAGGTTGTAAACAGAGAAAAGTGGATCTGAATTTATTAGTTCTTTATCTTACTCTCAAATAAAATTATGTATAAATAGGAGTTCCTTCTCCATGTAAATGTGTTGAACCCGAACATAATAGATCTAGCTAGCAAATGACATACACAGTTTGTAGAGAAAATATGAGAAAAGAGAAGCAGGAGAGAAAGAATGGAAGAATTCTCATTAGCTGAATGAATGAATGATAATTTACACATGATATAGTTTGTATAACTCAACTAATGCACATTGGAGGAGAAACAATGCACCATAGTGGTGGTCTAGAGTGATATGGATACACACCAGCAGTTACAAGAGTTAACTGTTGGACATAGTGTCATTACATTATTGTCATTGATGTCAAACAATAGGACGATATGCATAGATTAAAGCTCAGGAGGGTTAGTGAATGAAGATCAAATCTCAAAAGAGATGATGCGATGAAACTCAGAAGGGAAACCGCATTGTAGAAACATGATCAAATCAAGTCATGATCATTGAATACGCAAGCACCAGATCAAAAGCAGGGATGGATTGCGACTGGGTAGGATGAAATGCAGTTTTTCAGGGACTGGTAAGTAACCTCCAGGTGTCACCAAATTGGCAAGTTCAATAGTAGATCGGAGCAAGACATATGGCACGAAGGAAGCCAAGCAGTTAGAGTCATTTGTCCCTAGTTTATGAAATGATTTTTGTTTAATCATTGTAAATCGGTTCAACTACTAAAACCATTGGCTTGTAATTATTTTAGTCAGTTTTAGAAATTCAAACGCTTTAGTTTAAACCATTGTAATTGAATTGTATAAGTACTAGGATTTTTGAATGAATTAATGTTGGCAGAAGTGCAAGGGCACCCTCTTAGTTGTTTTGAACTACATTGTAATTTTCTGGAGCTGAATTGAATACATATGCAGAAGCTTTTCAAGTCTCTATGAAAAGATTCTAATGGTGATGATATGAGTTTTGTCTTATCTCATCGTATGTATTTCATGTGTTCTTTATTTCCATTTGCATTGTCTTATGTTTCAATTGGATGGTTAAAAGCTCATAATTCATCTTGTGATGCTCTCGAATTAAGCAATTTAAACTGTGTGAATTTCCTCTTAACTAATTCAGAATTCATTTCAGTAATGCTCTGACGTAGTTATTTGTTTTTTCATTCTTCTTACACCCTGCTTAAACTTAATTAACAACTCAGATTCATTGCCTCGTTTTGCCTTTATCCTCTGGAGAGTTCTATCGGCCAGTCGTTGTTTTCCTTCACTTTCAGAATTTTGACTCCATATCCCTAAGAGTCCCTCCCCTTCTTTGCCGGCAAACTTTATAAAAACCCTCAAAACAAACCAAATCTAGCCACTGATTCCCAAAGAAATATCAAGTGACACAAGATATCCCTCTCTAAGTTGAGCAATCTAGTGCCCAACTCTAAAATAGGTTGAAAAAGTTACCTCTTTCGTTTGTCTATTTAGCCAGACAAAAATTACAAAGTGATAACATTATGGTGCCATTGTCGGGGACGAAATTGAAAAATCTTCGATGGGAAAAACGACTTAAAAGATTTAGTTTGATCCTTGAGGGTGACAGTGGATCAAATACCTTATTGGCTGAGATTATTTTTACCCTGGCGACTACATTACCAAGATACCAGTTGCACCAAATAGTTTGAGATAGAAATCCTGGCTCCCAAGAGAATTTACACCAGGAGCAACCCAGACCCAGAAGCTGCAATCCCTATGTCTGACCCTGAGAAGCTTGTACATAAAAGAAAAAAAAAGCCAGTAGCCCTAGTGTTGCGTCTGGACCGATCTTTTTCCTTACCCAAGGACGGAGTAATGAGCATTGAAGACCTTGAGTTTGATGTAAAATTTGAGCAAGCTCTATTCACAACTAAATATGAATCTTGTTTAAGTGAGACCATCTTTGACGAAAAGAGATTCCAAGATTTGGTTTTAGCCGCATATGCCAAGCCTATAGTAATCCCCGCTCAGAACCAACAACCACTCCGACCCCTCACAGCATCCATGGCAGTTGGATTTTCTCCCCTCATATTACTTGTTCAACTGCATGATTTACCTCAAGATTATAACCTAAGGATCAAACTATATGATGTTGAAGGAAACATATCAGCCCAGAAGCATCTAGACTGGTTTAATGATTTCATAGACTTGGAAGAGGTGGACTTTGAAGATGTGAAAATGAGGTTGTTTACACAAAGTCTTGCAGGAGAAGTGAGGAAGTGGTTCAAAGCCCTTCCAGCAGCTAGTATCATAGATTTTGAGGCCTTTGAAACCAGCTTCCTTGCAAAATGGGGAGACAAGAAAACTCCCCTTCAGTTGTTGACCCAGTACAACAACATGAAGAGATCACCTAACGAAATAGTGCAGGAGTTTTCAGCCAGATTCATAAAGGTCTATAATTCGATTCCTGCTGAGGTAAACCCCCCCCCTAAATCTGCTCAGCTCAGATATGTTGATTCTTTTGAAAGTAATTTTTCTTTATTATTAAGAGAATGAATATCTGCTACATTAGATGATATGATGGATGATTCCATAGAAGTCGAAGTGACTCTAATGGCTTTGGGAAAGATAAAATTTGGCTCTAGCAGGGACATGAACAAAAATCAAGAGAAGGCACAACCTTCAACCTCACAAACATCAGAAGAAAGGTTTGAGACAATGATGAGAACCATGGAGAGAATTATGGAAAGGATGACTCTAGGTAACAGGACTAACCCTAGAGAACATGCTGATGGTCCACCCAGAAATCCGAGGAGACCAAAAATCCCACAAATTAGAGAAAGAGATCCAAGAAATCAGGGAAATCAGGAAAATCAGGTGAATCAAGCAGACCAGGTGGATCAGGGAAACTAAGGAAAGCAGGTAGAACAACAAATAAGACCTCCTTTCCCAAATAATTACGTAAATGAGGATTATGATGGGTATTTTGAAGACAACGTGAACTGTTGTGATGATAAAGAAACAGAGGTGTTTTTTACTAAAGAATAACATGACCATTTCATGGATGCAAGTGATATATTTTTGCAAGATGAGGAGGAAAGGATTTCAGTAGAAAGGGGAGATTACTAGACAGGATTGCAAAATTCCATCATTCAATTCCAAAGACAATATAACCTTCGAAACTAAGAGGTACCTCCAAACCCTCCAAAGGGAAATCCTCCAAAGGGAAACCCCACCAAAGAATCTCGGAGTAACATACCTTCTTCAAGTCAGCCCAAAAAAGATTCTGTCGCAAAGGATTTAGCTGCAAAAGACTCTATTGCGAAGGATTTTGCTGCAAAGGGTACTGTGGACAAAGGAAAGAAGAAAGAAGAATCCCAGAAGAGAATATTGGAGGAAAGGAAATAAACCTTCACCAAAGAGGTAGAGAAGACCTCATCCTCTTTTAATTTTTAAAGTGAGATGGCCAAGATCAAAATTTATGTACTATTTAATGAATTAACCAAGAATAGTGAATATAGAAATCAAATTATCAGGATGCTTAAGATGGAACAAACCTTTGATACACTGAACATACAAGATGATCACCCAGCCATCTTATTTGGACCAAGAGTAGAAGAAAATGGTGATACTGAAGAAGTTCCCCCTTTTTATGTCAGTCTAAAAATACATGATATGACTCTGCACAATGTTATGTTGGATTCAGGAGCATCTCAAAACCTTATGCCCAAAGTGTTCATGGACCAATTGGGCCTGGATGTCATAAGACCTTATAAAGATTTGTTTCCTTTTGATTCAAAAAAGGTGAAATGCCATGGCCTACTCAAAGATCTGGTGGTATCTTTGGCACAAATCCTAGCAAAGAACATGGTTATGGATGTAGTGGTTGGTGATATCCCTCCAAAATTTGGCATGATGTTGTCTAGGTCATGGGCTGCAGAATTAAAGGGAACTCTCCAGATGGACATGTCGTACACCATTATCCCTATCTTTGGTCAAGACAGAAGATTGTACAGAGAGGTTTTTCTTAAGTACATGGTCAACAACAAGTCACAACCAAGTAATCATCCCATCTACTTTATGGAAACCGAGTTGGGATCTTCCATTTTCTTCTATGACCTGTGTTGCGAAGAAAAAGAACCAGAAATTGATGTGACTGAGAAATCTGATCAACAGATTGAAGAGTATTCAATACAACAGGATGAAGAAGAAGATCAGATATGGAAGATGATTTTTGATGGGGTTGTCTACAGAGAAGGAGCGGGAACTGGCGTTTGGATCAATCACCTCAAAGGATATTTGAAATTGTGTTCTTATAAACTTGTTTTTGAGTGCACAAATAACATGGCAAAATATGAAGCATTAATATTGGGGTTGAAAGTTTTCGAAGAATTGGGTGCCAAAATAATTTCCGTACATGGATACTCTGAGAAAATTATAAATCAAATCAAAGGCATATACCAAGAAAAACACCCCTGACTGAGTCCTTATAGGAATCTGGTACTAGACATCCTTGAGAAGTTTCCAGAGTGTAATCTTTCAGCAATTCCAAGAGAATAGAATCAGGTTGTTGATGCCTTGGCTAATTTAGCAGCAGTTTTCAAAGTTCCAATTTTCCCTGACAAAAGATACAAGGTTGAGGTCAAATACAGACCAGCAGTGCCAGATAATATGAAGCATTGGCAAGTTTTTTAAGACAACAAATAGATAGAAATCTTCCTCAATATGGAGAATGAGTTTGAGAATTTGAACATTGATGATGAATAGTGTGATGAAGAAGTAGATGCATCTGCTTTCACCACATATGGTTACTTTGACAATCATATTGCAGGTAGAGATATCGTTCAGCTAAAGAGAAATATCATTCCCAAGGGGCTGGTCCCATTGGAGAAACTCTTTGATAATAAAAATGTGGCCAGAAGTCCAAAGATTATAGTAAATGAAGGGGATGTGGAAGATTGCAATATTGGGACTCTAGAAGATCCAAATATCATTAAGTTGTCTAGAACACTCAACCCTGTAGTCAAGGAAAGGTATGTCAAATTAATGAAAGAATTCCTCCTTGGAGCTATGATGAGTTGAAAGTCTATGATACCAGAATAATTCAACACGTTATCCCAATAAAGGAAGATCACAAGCCATTCAAATAGAAACTGAGAAGAATAAACCCTTTTTAGCTAACCTTGATTGAGAGAGAAGTAAAGAAGCTATTTGAAGCCAAAATCATAGTATCCTTGATATTTTCCAAATGGGTGGAAAATCTGGTGCTAGTTAGAAAAAAGAGTGGAGAGATCAGGTTGTGTGTAGATTTAATAAATCTAAACAAGGTGTCTCTAAAGGACAGCTACCCATTTCATAACATGGAACACATTTTACAAAAGGTGGTAGGCTCTCAGAAAATGTCAATGTTGGATGGTTTCTCTGGGTATAATCAGATTATGGTGCATCCTGGCGATCAAGAAAATACAGCATTCACAACATCTTGGGGAACATTCATGTATGCCAAGATGCCTTTTGGGCTCATCAATGCAGGGGAAACATTTCATAGAGCTATCAACATAGCTTTTGTTGACGAGAAGGACAAGTTCATTGATATCTACCTAGATGATATCACTTTGTATTATGCCTCAGATGAGGAACACCTCAGGCATCTAAGACAGGCATTTGAAAAATGCAGGAAGTTTGGTATATCATTGAATCCCAAGAAGTCATTTTTTTCCATGGAAGAAGGAAAGTTGTTGGGTCATATTATTTTGAAAGAGGGGATAAAATTAGATCCCAACAGAGTTGAAGGAATCTTTAAAATTGGCATACCCAGAAGTAAAAAGGAGGTACAATCTTTCTTGGGAAAAGTGAATTTTCTGAGAAGATTCATCCCTAATTTGGTTGAAATCATAAAACATATTACCAACATGCTCAAGAAGGGAAATGAAATAAAATGGATTCCTGAAGCTAGAAAGTCCTTTGAAGACATCAAGGTGGCATTGACCAAGGCTCCAGTACTGGCTAATCCTAATTTTGAAAAGGATTTCATATTGTTCTCCTTTGCCTCAGAACACACAATTGTTGGGGTTTTACTCTAGAAAGATGACCAAAATATTGAGAATCCCATAGCATTTTACAGCAAGACGTTGAGGGATGCTCCTCTGAAGTATGACATCATAGAGAATCAAGCATATGATTTAGTCAAGGCCTTTAAAGAATTCAGAGTTTACATCCTGCATTCCCATACTACTTCTTATGTACCCAAGAGCTCAGTGAAAGACATCTTAACCCAGCCTGATCCTGAAGGAAAGAGGGGAAAATGGATAGCAGTGTTGTTGGAATATGACCTTGAGATCAAACCCACCAAGTTGATCAAAGGACAGGGGCTTGCGAAGTTGATGTCACAAACAAATTGTGAACTCTTAGGAATAAATTTCATCACAAACCTGTCAGAGGGTGCAGAAGAGGAGAGGGAGACTCCACAAATATCCCAGAAATTCATTGACTCGACATGGTATGCAAATATCATCTTTTTTTTAAAAAATTTGCAGGCTCCTCCTGAATTAAGTAAAACAAAGGCAAGGTTCTTTAAACTTAAAGCAGCAAAATTTTGTATAGTAAATCAATCCCTATATTGGAAGGATCCAGAGGAGGATTTTACTAAGTTGTTTTCTAGAAGATAAGGGAAAACACAAGAAATTTGATCACCTATGGTTGGGCCCATTCAAAATTGCCACATACCGTGGAAGTAACACCTAGATACTACAGGAGAGTAATGGAGACATCATTGGAGGAGGGCCTTTGAATGGTAGGTTATGTTAGATTACTGAGAGGGGGGGTGAATCAGTAATAGAGCAATTTAATCATTTTTAACCATATAATCCAAGTGTTATATCAATGTAGCATTATCATCCAATAACGGCAAAGTAAATAAGAAATGAAAAAATGAACAATCATAAACATACACATTACACCATAGTTTTACGTGGAAACCCAAAGTAGGAGAAAACCACAGAATGCTTTTTCTTATATGTCTTGAAGAATTACATTCATTGGAAGCACCAACTTCCTTTTTTTTCCAATTTCAACTGGAAGGAGGCTCCAACACCCTAGTTTCTCAGGCCACAACCTAAGGGAAGCTCGAACTCCCCAATTATCTGGCTACAACTAGATGGAGGCTACAACCTCCTATGTTCTCCGGCTACAACCAAAAGGTGGATACAACCACATGTCCTTTCCCCATCCAACCACCTTGACGTATAAGTAGAGTGATGGAACCACTATCACACTATCACTATGAGATATACTTCTATAAAACTGTACCAATCAACCTGTACCAAATAACTTGTACCAATAACCTAAACCATGCATCAACCATGCATCAACCTGTACCTCAACCTGTAATCAACATATACCATAAAAAAGTGCATCAACCATGCACCAACCTGTAATCAATATGTACCATAAACAAGTGCATCAACCATGCACCAACCTGTACCAACCAACTTGTAATCAATCTGTACCATAAACAAGTGCATAAACCATGCACCAACCTGTACCTCAACCTGTACCATGAACAAGTGCATCAACCATGCACCAAACCTGTACAAATAACCTATCACAACAACCTGTCACAACAACTTGTCCAAACAACCTATCATGACAACCTATCTCATCAATTTTATCAACCAAATCAGATATACTCACCAAGATCAATCACCAAGATAACTCTCAAATATGTGCATCAACCAAGTATAACACAACAACTCATAATCATCACCAAGATCAATATGTGCTTCTAATAATACAAGTATGCTACATCATCCATAAACCATGTGTCAACAGTACTACTAAAAAGTGTCTCCAACCATGTACCAAGTATGTACCAATAATGTATCAACTACTTATCAAATATGACTCATCAATATGTACTAACATCATCAACTTAACACCTCATGTATGTGCCAACTCATCAACTACTTGTCTCAACCATGTACCTGACATGTACCTAAAACAAAATCCCTCATCAATTTCATCATCCAAATCTGATTTGTAAATCTGTAATAGACCTGGTGTATATGATCACATTCCTACAAACCTTCCTTAACTTTAACAACAAGAGACTAGCATTTTCATCAAACTTTTCTTTAGTCTCACATGCCTAGTTTTGG
>JZKD02S2144791.1:529066-551554 GCA_000966675.3 Picea glauca
TGTCTTGGCCTAATCAAAGATATGGTGGTATCTTTGGCACAAATCCCAGCAAAGAACATGGTTATGGATGTAGTGGTTGTTGATATCCCTCCAAAATTTGGCATGTTGTTGTCTAGGTCATGGGCTGCAAAATTAAAGGGAAATCTCCATATGGACATGTCATACGCCACTATCCCTATGTTTGTTCAAGACAGAAGATTATACAGAGAGGTTTTTCTTAAGTACATGGTCACCAACAAGTCACAACCAAGTAATCATCCCATCTACTCTGTGGAAACCGAGTTGGGATCTTCCATTTTCTTCAATGACCTATGTTGTGAAGAAAAAGAACCAGAAATTGATGTGACTGAGAAATATGATCAACAAATTGAAGAGTATTCAAAACAACAGGATGAAGCAGAAGATCAGATATGGAAGATGATTTTTGATGCAGCTACATGTAGAGAAGGAGCGGGAGCTGGCGTTTGGATCAATCACCCCAAAGGAGATTCGAAATTGTGTTCTTATAAAATGTTTTTGAGTGCATAAATAACATGGTAGATTATGAAGCATTAATATTGGGGTTGAAATTTTTGGAATAATTGGGTGCCAAAAGAATTTCCGTACATGGAGAATCTGAGCTAATTGTAAATCAAATAAAAGGCATATACCAAGAAAAACACCCCAGACTAAGGGATTATAGGAATCTGGTACTAGACCTCCTTGAGAAGTTTCCAGAGTGTAATCTTTCAGCAATTCCAAGAGAACAGAATTAGGTTGTTGATGCCTTGGCTACTTCAGCAGCAGTTGGATCGTTGGAGGACTATTCAATGATCAAATCAAATCAGGACCGTTGATACACAAGCACCAGATCAATGGTAGGGATAGATTGCAGAGAGAGAAAGGAGAATTAAACAACATGTTATTTCCAATCCCACAATTATTCTAGACCATCAAATCTTATAGATTCAAAGATCGACGACTGGTTGATCCACCAAACGATCATATTAAGTTATGATCATCATATATGCAAATGCATATCAAGGGAAGGGATTGATTGTGGAGTGCGAAGGGAGAATTAAAAAATGCGCTAATTACACTCCCACAATTATTATAGACCATCGATCAACACCCACAAAATAGATCTATGGTTGGCATCAGTTCCACTACCAACAAGTAGTTTTCCATTACGGAGCTCGACAATAGTTTTAAACGTCGTGCTAGTTGGGACTCTGTAATCATACCTGATCATTGATCTACTCCGGGACCATTCTTGACCAATGGATCAAGTTGAGTGGAAGGATAGGATAAGCAAGGAAAAGGGCTGAGATTTTGAATACCCAAATTCTCGATAGTCATTGGATCACTTTAAGTGGAAGGATAGGATAAGCAAGGAAAAAGGGTTGAGATCTCAAATACCCAAATTATCGATAGTCGTTGGATCACTTTAAGTGGAAGGATAGGATAAGAAAGGCAAAAGGGTTGAGATCTTGAATACCTGAATTCTCAATAATCGTTGGATCACTTTAAAGTGGAAGGATAGGATAAGAAAAGAAGAAGAGGTGTTGGATTTAAACAAAGGCAAAGCAGCATCGCATACATGTTGAACCGTCGACCTGAGATCATGATCAACTAACAACATTTATTTTAGGTTAAAATTTGTGAGGAGGTTACACTTCGGGGAATATCACTTTGAAAGAACTGGGAAGTGGATAAATCGAATTACCCGGAGTCCTGAAGGCCGAATTTCTGAAGTCACTCTCAGTCGTTGATCTGAGATACATTTTGGGATTTAGGATGACCGTTAGATCAAGGAGAAGAATATGTGCCACATCAAGAGATCTATGTCAACAGACCCCGTCAGCAAGGACATGGTCAAATAATGATAAGTGTCAAGATGAAATCGTCATTTCAGGTACATTTAAATCACGACTCTGAGTGATGCATGGAAGCCACTCGGCCCGTGCCATGTCAACAAGTTATGTCACTCCCGTAATTTTACTTTGGGAGTTTCACCACCAGCAAATGACCTAAGTCCCGAAGTCCCGAAGGCCGAAGTCCCGAAGTGGACATGAGTCATCCTATCTAAATAACACTTCGAGAGCGTTCTCAACCGTTGATCAAGTACAGTGGAAAGATAGTGTAAGTAGAATAGTCGAAGTCCCGAAGTAAATGAGAAACATCCATCCAATCGGAGATTAAAAACGTGACTGTTGATTTTGATAAGTGATCAAGCAGTCGCTTGGCTTAGCTCCTGGTCACCACCTGAGGTTGTATGGAATAAAGAAACAAAGGGCGGAAGAAGAAGCAACGCTTAAATTAATAAGCCTATGGTCATATGTAAATGGTTTGAAGGAAGCACCTCTACAATATTCGATTTCTGCAACATTCACAGAGACAAAAGGAAATCGATCCATACCTATGATCAATTTATGAAAGTATGGGGGATGTCAGGTTTAATGTTGAATACCTAGAATGATGATCTCTGGTGGTCCCAAAGTTGTTGTAAATTTAAAAGTTAGTTGTAACTTGTGGCACAAGCCGGCCCAATACCATAAACAATCTTTGAGCATAAACAAGTATAAATACAACCATGATTGGTTCACTTGAGAAATAAGCCTTGACCATGGAAGAGGTGGATATGCACCTGAGGTTGGTGATTTCTATAATGATGATTCTTTGACATAGAAAGGTGTGAATATCAGAGAGAAGATGAAGTGAAAAAGGCGTGAATTTCAGAGAGAAGATGAAGTGTGGTGATGAGCATTTGTTGTATACCTTTGATCATGAGATAGAGTTGATTCAATAAATGGATCACTGCTACTAGAGTTGGTTGAACTACTATATGAACTCTAGTTGGATAGACTATGTTCTATCATCAAGATGGGTCTTGCTTGAGAGTTGGTGATCTCTTAAGAGTTGGTGCTCTCCTAGGAGTTGGTGCTGATACAAACTAGTTGGTGCTAGGAAAACCCCCATTACTATAGTCACATATATACATATAAATTATACAAAATCTTATACAAACATCTGGTATCTCTTGTGTTCATTGTGATTATGATTTGATTGTTCTTAATGTGTACAATTATGTTTTAACTACTAACTTGCAAAAAATAAAAATTATAAAAGTCCACACACTAATTCACCCCCCCCTCTTAGTGTGGCTGGTGGATTCAAAAACTGGTATCAAAGCGAGGTTCCTTTAGCATAGTTTAAACACTGGAAGGTAGATTCTGAAGAAATGGGTGGACATATGGCTCTCTCCACAATTGAAGCTCCCTTATTTGATGGAACAAATTATTCTTCATGGAGAGAAAATATGAAACAGTATTTGAAGTTAAGAGGATCTGAAGTTTGGAATTCAGTAGTAAGAAATCCCTGGGACTTAACTACCTCAAATAATCTATCCAAGATTGCAGTCCAAAGAAGAGTAAGGAAGAACAATGAAGTGGCATTGAAGATTCTTCTCAATGGATTATCAGATACCGCCAAGGCAAGCATGGGACTATGCACATCCTCCAAGGATTTATGGATGAAGTTAGAAAATATGTATCGAATCAAAAGAGAAGACACATAAGACATTCCTATCGAGGATGAAGAGAAAGACTCAGCCATCAATAAAGGTAAAGACTCTCCACAATCCTCTGATTGCAATAATGTTGATATTGAATTATCCCCTGCAAGTAAATAAGAAGATTCAGATACAATAGAAGAATGTTATGTTAGCATTTATCCCATTGAAGAAGTAGAAGAAGAACTATCAAAGGCAAAACAAAAAGTTGATTGGGGTCTCTATGAATAGCACTATGACCATAATTATTCAAACTATAGCTATATTCATGACTACACTAAAGAATTTCTTGAAAAGATTCAAAACCATATCTTGGAAATAAAGGAAATTCTCAAAGACAATGAAAAGATAATCTCTGAGAAGGATAATCAATTAGAAGAAAAAGAAGAGGAGATCGAGAAGTTGAAGAAAGAAATTAGTGAAGTAAAAGAAAAGAAGAAGGAAGATGATGAGCTTAGCAATCTTGGAAATAAAGTAAAAGTTGAAAGACAATGAAAAAATCATATTTGAGCAAAAGATTCAATTAGAAAACAAAGAAGAAGAGATCAAAAGATTGAAAACCGAAGTTACTAATCTAACAGAAAAAAAAAAAGGAAGAAGAGATCAAAATATTGAAAACAGAGGTTACTAATCTAACAAAAGAAAAGGAAGAAGAGATCAAAAGATTGAAAATCAAAGTTACTAATCTAACAGAAGAAAAGGAAGAGGAGATCGAGAGACTAAAAAATGAAATCAATCAATCAAAAGAAGAAAAGAAGGAAGATGATGAACTTAGAAGAAACCTTGCAAATCTAAAAGAACTAAGAGAAATCAATGTCAATCTTAAGATCCAACTTGAAGAAGCCAAAAGAAGAGAGGATCTAGTGAGGAACTAGTTGAACAAAAAGGAAGAATCATGGCATAAGCTGGAAGAAGAAGTTGTGAATCTTAGAAAGAAGGTTGAGAAGTCAAACACCCAAATCAAGTTCTTGAAAATATCCATGACCTTGGATGAGATCTTGGAGATTCAGATATCACCAAATGACAAATCTGGCCTTGGATACAACAAGGAAGAAATTAGTACTCCTAAGAAACCTGATGCAAGTCCTTCATTTGTAAGGGTGAAGACAGGTCTGATGCAGGTCTTTAATTTATAAAAAGTGAAGGCAGGTCTGATACAGGTCCTTCATTTGTAAAAGGGGAAAGAAGGTATGATGCAAGTCCTTCATGTTCAAAGAAGGAAATAAACACTACAATATTTAGAAGATCATATCAAGGAAAACATCCATAAGCTACTCATACACCTCAAAGTAAGTTTAGAAGAGATACACCTTCATGGATGAATCAAAGGAGGTATGAGAGTGTTTTTAATGGTTATTGTTTTTCTTGTGATGAATATGGTCATAAAGCCTTGGATTGTAGGCATCATGGAAGAAAACAAGTTGGTAGGTTCAACAACAGTATCAAACGTTGGAACTGCAATCTTGTTGGACATATTGCTACACATTTTTACAATATGAGATGCAATAGTTGTGGTGGATATGGCCAAAAATCCCATAACTGTTGGAACTCAAGAAAATAGTCAATGAGAAATGCTTCATACAATACGAAAAAAAGAGTAAATGAAACATCGAAGAAAAATGAAGTTGTAGTAATACAAGATCAGAGAACAAAGTTCAAGAAACCAGGACATTCACATATGTGGATAGCAAAGACCGGACAAGAGAACGTGAGTGAAGTTAATTGTTGCAAAAAGAATTGCATTCATGTGACAAGAATAGTATAAAATTTCTCAGACGATTTTAGAGAAATGTACAACAGAAAAGTATCATGGATAGAGATGGATACATCTAGCTATAGATCGATGAGAATCAATGGAAAGATCCAAGGGTCATTTGAAAAATATGAGCTACAATTACGCAGTGTTCCAGTAGGGCAGCAGTATCCGCAGCAGCAGAATTATGATGTACAAAATGATATACATGAAATCCTGTAGAGATAACAAAAGGAGAGACCTTGTCAGAAAGAGATACCCTTTTAGAAACAAAGGGGGAGAATAGTTAGAGGTAGAGAGAGCAGAGTGACAGGGGGAGTCATTCAGTTATGACAAGAAAAGGATGATTGTAGGAAGAGTTACCCGAGTTCGTATTTTGGTCAGTAACATACAAATAGACAGAGCTTTACCATAGGAGGAGAAATCCTTTTCCATTGATGTCAAAGGGGGAGAGTAACTTCAGAGGAGAGAAGCATCATCACAAGGGGAGATTGTGTATGAAGTTGGTGTGTTTCCATCAATGACAAAGGGGGATATTGTTGGACATAGTGTCATTAAATTGTTATCATTGATGTCAAAAAGTAGGATGGTATGCAAAGATTAAAGCTCGGGAGGGTTAGCGAATGAAGATCAAATCTCAGAAGAGATGACGTGATGAAACTCAGAAGGAAAATCACATTGTAGAAATGTAATCATATCAAGTTAGGACCGTTGAATATGCAAGCACTAGATCAATGTCAAGGATGGATTGCGGAGAGAAAAATGAGAATTAAAAAGCGTGGTATTCCCAATCCCGAAATCAGTCTAGACCGTCATATTATAAGAGAAGGATCATTGGAGGACTAGTCAATGATCAGATCAAATCAGGATCGTTAAAACGCAAGCACCAGATCAACGGCAGGGATAGATTGTGGAGAGCGAAAGGAGAATTAAACAACGTGTTATTTCCAATCCCGCAATTATTCTAGATCGTCAGATCTTATAGATTCAAAGATCGACGACTATGGTTGATCCACCAAACGATCAAATTAAGTCGTGACCGTCGGATACGCAAGCACAAATCAAGGGCAGGGATTGATTGCGGAGAGCAAAGGGAGAGTTAAACAATGCGCTAATTCCAATCCTGCAATTAGTCTAGATCGTTGATCGACACCCACCAAATAGATCTATGGTTGGCATCAGTTCCACTACCAACGATTAGTTTTCCATTGCGGAGCTCAACGATAGTTTTAAACGTTGTGCTAGTTGGGACCCCACAATCATCCCTAATCATTAATCTACTCTGGAACCATTCTCGACCGATGGATCAAGTTGAGTGGAAGGATAGGATAAGCAAGGCAAAAGGGCTGATATTTCGAATACCCAAATTCCCAATAGTCATTGGATCACTTTAAGTGGAAGGATAGGATAAGCACTGCAAAAGGGCTGAGATCTCGAATACCCGAATTATCGATAGTTGTTGGATCACTTGAAGTGGAAGGATAGGATAAGCAAGGAAAAAGGGTTGAAATCTTGAATACCTAAATTCCTGATAGTTGATGGATCACTTTAAAGTGGAAGGATAGGATAAGAAAAGAAGAAGAGTCGTTGGATTTAAACCAAGGCAAAGCAACATCGCAGACAGATTGAGTCGTCGATCTAAGATCATGATCAACGAACAACATTTATTTCAGGTTAAAAGTTGTGAGGAGGTTACACTTCGAGGAATCTCACTTCGGAAGAACTGGGAAGTGGAGAAATCAAATTACCTGAAGTCTCGAAGCCTGAAGTTCCGAAGTCACTCTCAGTCGTCGATCTGAGACATATTTCGGGAATTAGGATGGTCGTTAGATCAAGTAGAAGAATATGTGCCACATCGGGAGATCGATGTTAGCAGACTAGGTCAGCAAGGATACAGTCAGATAATGACAAGTGTCAATATGAAATCGGCATTTCATGTACGTGTAAATCATGAATCTGAGTAACATGTGGCGGCCACTCGACTCGTGTCATGTCATCAAGTGACATCACTCCCATAATTTTACTTTGGGAGTTTCACCACCAGCAAATGGCCTAAGTCCCAAAGGCCAAAGTCCCGAAGTGGACATGAGTCGAACGATCTGAAGAACACTTCAAGAGCATTCTCCACTGTTGATCAAGTACAGTGGAAGGATAGTGTAAGTATAATAGCCGAAGTCCCGAAGTAAATGAGAATCGTCCATCTAATCAGAGATTAAAAACGTGACCGTTGATTTTGATAAGTGATCAAGCACTTCCTTGGCTTAGTGCCTGGTCACCACCTGAGGTCGTATGGAATAAAGAAACAAAGGGTGAAAGAAGAAGAAATGCTTAAATTAATAAGCATGTGATCCTGCGCCTATGGTCATATGTAAATGGTTTGAAGGAAGCACCTCTACAATATTCGATTTCTGCAACATTCACAGAGACAAAAGAAAATAGATCCAAACCTATGATCGATTTATGAAAGTAGGGGGGATGTTAGGTTTAAAGTTGAAGACTCGGAATGATGATCTCTAGTGGTCCCAAAGTTGTTCTAAATGGACAAGTTAGTTGTAACTTGTGGCACAAGCCGGCCCAATACCTTAAACAATCTTTGAGCATAAACAAGTATAAATACAACCATGATTGGTTCACTTGAGAAATAATCCTTGAGCATGGAAGAGCATGAGCATAGATAAGGTGAAGTGAAGAAGGTGTGAATATCAGAGAGAGGATGAAATTAAGAAGGCATGAATTTCAGAGAGAAGATGAAGTGTGATGATGAGAATTTGTGGTATACCTCTGATCATGAGATAGAGTTGATTCAATAAATGGATCACTGCTACTAGAGTTGGTTGAACTACTATATGAACTCTAGTTGGATAGATTGTGTTCTATCAGCAAGTTGGGTCTTGTGGCAAGCTAGGTCTTGCTTGAGAGTTGGTTCTCTCTTGAGATTTGGTGCTCTCCTATGAGTTGGTGCTCCTTACTTCAGTTGGTGCTGATACAAAATAGTTGGTGTTGGGAAAACCCCCATTACTATAGTCACATATATACATATAAATTATACAAAATCTTATACAAACATATGGTATCTCTTGTGTTCATTGTGATTATGATTTGATTTTTCTTAATGTGTACAATTATGTTTTAAATACTAACTTGCAAGAAGAAAAGTTATAAAATTCCACACACTAATTCACCCCCCCCTCTTAGTGTGGCTAGCATGTTCAACAATGAATGAATGAATGATAATTTACACATGATATACTTTGTATAACTCAACTAATGCACACTGGAGGAGAACCAATGCACCATAGTGGTGGTATAGAGTGATATGAATACACACCATAAATTACAGGAGTTAACCACCACCTAGTCTAGTCTCTCGGGTAGTTATGGGAGTTAACTGCCACCTAATCTAAGTTAACTAGTCTCTCAATCTTCTATTAACTGACTGAAACATAGTGAAGTGAGGAGGAGATCAGGGAATCATGAGTAATTCACTAGTCTATTGATAATACCAAGGACAATGAGCATTAGTTGGTGATGATACCAATGTTGCATGGTGATGATCCCAATGTGGCATCTAGACTCCACTCAACTAAGAAAACTGAAGTGTGAACTGAAGAGAATATTGTCCTAGAGGAATATTCTCCCTAGACTATAGGAGACTGAATAATGACTAGTAAACATAGGGAAAACTTTAGGAAAAATAATTCCTAGGTGTGTGTGAAGTATCACCAACACCCCCCCTGAACATCACTATGGTGAAAATAAAGAATGGGTCTCATAAACGAGGCCATGTTAGGTACCCAAATACAAAAGATAAACTGAAATAAATAAGGAAAGATGGAAAACCTCATGGGAAACCCCTCCCCTCAAAGTACTATGTCTGTAAAAATGGAAGAACTGACAGTTGCTAGGAAATTGTGTCCTTCACTCCAAGATGACTACACAAAGAATGGAACTTATGCTCAGTGAAGGTCTTGGTGAAGATGTATACAGTATGTTCTTTTGAAGGAGATAATTGTAGGTCGATGATCCCCTCGTGTACTAAGTCCCAAATTTAGTGCATGTGGATCTCGATGTGCTTCGTCCACTGCCTCTGAACTAGATCTCTGCAGAACTTCAGAGTGCTCTAGTTGTCACACCAAATGACGATTAGTCAGTGAAATTGAATGCCCAACTCAGTGAGAAAATTTTGTAGCCACACAGCCTGAATGGTTATGTTAACTACCCCTCTGTACTCTACCTCGGCTAAAGATCGAGCAATACCAGCCTGCTTCTTGCATGACCAACAGATAGGATCAGAACCAAGACTGAGTGAGCAACCAGATGTGGACTTGCGATCAATGTTATCGCCAGCCCAATCAAAATCAGTGAACCAGTTGATGTCCAATGTAGATTATGTTGCATATTGAATCCCAAAGGTGAAGTGCCCTGTACGTATCGAAGGATACACTTTGCATCCTTCCAATGTAGCTCATGTAACTCTTGCATGAACCTAGAGACTGCTCCAACTGCATAGGAGAGGTCTAGTCTAGAGTGTGTGAGATACAAGAAACTCCCCACTAGTTGTTTGTATAGTGTGTTGTCCATCAGTGGAGTGTCCCCGCCATCCTAAGGTATAACTCCTTATAGGAAGGGAGTTAGGGAAGACTTGCAGTATGTCATGTGAAATCTCTCAAGGAGATCTCATGCATACTTGTCCTGACACGATTTGGTTCTTGATGCATCCTGACCGATCTCGAGTCTAAGGAAGAAATTTAGCAGACCCATGTCCATCATCAAGAACCTGTCATGCAGAATCCTCTTGACTGTAACAATTGTTGAAGTCAAGAAACCATTTATTAGAAAATCATCAACATACAGAACTAGGAGTAAAAGTGAATTAGTCGTCCTGAGCATGTAAACATTTGGGTGTGAATTACAACGTACAAAGTTCTGTGACAATAGGTAGGAGTCCATCTTGTCATACCATTCCCTCGGGGCCTTCTTGAGGCCATAAAGAGACTTCTTCTGTCGACAGACCAAAGATGAATACTGCACAAATCCCTGGGGTTGCTCCATATAGATCTCCTCATAGAGATCGTCATGAAGAAATTCATTCGTCACATCCATCTGATGGGATTCCCATCCCTTGGCAGCCACAATGGCAAGTGCTAAACATATGGAATCCATATTCTCTACTGGAGCGAAGGTATCAGCATAGTCAATGTCGTGCACCTGTTGGAAGCCTTTGCAAACTAGCCTGGCTTTGTATCTTCTAACCTATCCATCCATTGTGCTCTTGATCATGTAGACCCATCTACACCTGACAAGTTTCCTTCCTGAAGGAATGGGAACTAGATCCTAAGTATGGTTCTCAAGGATGGAATTGTACTCCTCCTACATGTCGTATTCCCAAAATGGATTTATAGCAGCCTTGTCATAGGACTACGGATCTAAAGAATAAACCAAGAAAATATTCTTGGGTGGCATCAGTTCAATGGTAGTGATTGAAAGAGGAGATTCCTTGAAACCATATCGAGTCCTCCTAGTATCAATTGGATCCCCAAAAATGTCTCTTGCATCCTAAATAGTAGTCTTGGCCCACTTGGGCCTCTACTCTAGCTCTCCATCTACATATGACTATACTAAATTGGTATCTGAATCATCTAAATCCTCTGAATCCTCTGATTCAGAACTCTCATTTGAAGAAGATTTGGCATGTGCATGTTCATCATCTATGACAGGTGAAAGAACAAAAGTGTCTACATGCGACTATTGACGTACATGCAAGATACTTTCCTCGAATTTGAAATTGCGCTCAATGATGAGCCGGTCTGAGGAGAGATCAATGAGTCTGTATCCCTTCACATCGTTGGGGTATCCAACAAAGATACATTATGTGCTATGTGTATCAAGTGTCTTCCTCTTCTTAGAGGGAATCCTAGCCCATGCACGAGAATTGAATACATGAAAGTGGGTCACTTCCGGTTTGAGGCCACTCCAAGCCTCATAAGGGGTCTTATCCTTGACATATCTATGGAGATATTTGTTTTGAATGTAGGTTTCACAATTAAGTGCTTCATCCCATAATCTATGTGGAAGTGACTTTGCATGTAGCATGAAAGATGCCATCTCTTTTAGAGATCTGTTTTTCCGCTCAGCAACTTTGTTTTGATGTTGAGTATAGGGAACTGTGTGATACAACTGAATATTGGCCTCAAGACAAACATTTTGTATCTCATGGTTGACATACTCCCCCCCATTATCTATTCGAAGGGCTTTGATCTTCTTTCATAATTGTGTTTCAACAAGGGCTTTGAAATATTTGAGGTGTTGAAAGAACTTTGATTTTTGCATGAGAAAGAAATTCCATGTGAAGCGTGAGAAATCATCAACAAAAATGAGCATGTGCCTTGCTTTACTGATTTATGTATGTGAAAAAGGGCCCATTAGATCACTATGGATCAAATATAAAGGAAAGGAAGCATTCTAAGTCTTTCCTTTGTTGAATTTTTCTTGAGGGTGTTTTCCAATAACACATCCCTCACAAATTCCTTTGGAGAAGTGGATGTCATGTAAACCATCAACCACTCCCTACTTTCTAAGTTGTTTATATATCTAAAATTTAAATGCCCAAACCTTTTGTGTCATATCTTATTGCTTTAATCAGCATGGGTAAGCAGTAATGCAGAATCTAGTTCAATAAATTTAGAAAATGTGTAGAGTTTGGATTGATGATTTACCTCACCAATAGAAACCCTGGAATTGGTTTGCATGTCATAGATATCCATTGCATTAGGTGTGAATATTATTCTATTTTCGGTGTCAGAGTTTGTCATCTAATACACAGAGAGAATATTGACAGAGATTAATTTGGGAATGTGTAGCACATTCTCGAAGATCTCATTTGTGAGTTCAATTCTTCCTTTTCCACTAACCTCAACCTGAGAGTTGTCCCCCATCAGAATAGGAGGACCTTTGCATGCATCCAATGAAGAGGACTTCTTTTGTGGCTGCCATGTGGTGTTATGCTCCCGAATCTACAATCCAAGCATTGGGAGAGGAGTTGATGGAAATCAAAGCATGGCTAGAATTACCTTTCTTGGGATTTTGATCTTTTGGCTTCTTCTTCTTGGCACCCTCGAGGATGCAATCTCCAAAATTGTTTTGTTGAAGTATTTGGGCCATTTGATCTATCTATTTATGCATACACGCAGATTTTGAATGGAATCCTTTAAGGAAGTAAGTGCATTTATCCCCTTTTATTCCCTTTCCACCTTTGGATCCCAAGGCATCGTTGAAGGGTTTTGAGTACCCTTCCTTATTTGGATTTGCATGCACTTTCCTTTTTTCTTTGTCTTTAGATTTCTTATTTGTATTATTGCTACCATCTTGCACAACAAGTGCATGCACATTTGGACCTTTGATTTTTCTCATGTCGATGAGCTTGTTCTGCTCTTACATCAGAGACTCGATAAATACCTCAAGAGAGGGCATCGTCCAGGTGGCTCCAGAGGTGAGCCTAACTGAATGAAATGTGGATACAAACATTGATCATTCTAGACCAAGTTTGGAGAGAATGGTAAGAACCATTTTTTTCTCCTCCTTAGATTTATCAACCCCGCCAACCTTGAGTTGTGACAACAAATCCTTATATTTGGTACATAAATCTTGGAGATTATCAAAGGTTTTCGGATCCAAAGTGAGGAATTCCACCTCGAGCATGTGTCCCCTCATCATGTATTTTTTTCCAAAAATCCCTTCCATGGTGATCCAGGCTTCATTGAGTGTTTTATAGGAGAATATGTGAAAGAGGAGTTCATGAGAAATGAGACTGCAAATAGTTCCAAACACTTCATCCATTAGATTTAGATACTTGGATTTTTCTATGGCTAATGTGGGTTCGATCTCTGTGTTCATGGTTAACCTATATAATACTTTTATTCAAAGATGCACTATCATCTTCTCCTTCCATGCAAATAAATTGTACGGTGTAAGAATGAATTCTTTTGGAAATTCCATTTTTCCGCTGGCTTCAATCTTTGGTACCTGCAAAAAGAATATGGTGTGTATTTTCCCTAGAAATTTGTCGGCTATGGTACCATGTAAATGTGTTGAAACTGCACAGAATAGATCTAGATAGAAAATGTCATACATAGTTTGCAGAGAAAATATGAGAAAAGAGAAGCAAGAGAGAAAGAATGGAAAAATTTTCATTTACCGAATGAATGAATGATAATTTACACATGATATACTTTGTATAACCCAACTAATGTGCACTAGAGGAGAACCAATATGCCATAGTGGTGGTCTAGAGTGATTTGGACACACACCATCAATTATGGGAGTAAACTGCCCTAGTCTAGTCTCTCAGCGAGTTACAGGAGTTAACGGCCACCTAGTCTAAATTAAATAGTCTCTTAGTCTTTTGTTAATTGATTGAAAGAGAGTGAAGTGATGAGGAGATTAGGGAATCATGAGTAATGTGATAGTCTGGTGATAATCCCAAGGACAATGCAAATTAGTTGGTGATTATCCCAATGTGGCATCTAGACTCCACTCAACTGATCAAAATGAAGTGTGAACTGAAGAGAATATTCTCCTAGAGGAATTTTCTCCCTAGACTATAGGAGACTGAATAATGACTAGTAAACATAGGGAAAACCTTAGGAAAAAGAATTCTTAGGTGTGTGTGAAGTATATCCAACACTCCATTCCAATGGGAGGACTCTTGGAGCATATATCCAACTTATGATGGAGTGAGTAAAACATATTGAGAATTTATTCCATATGGATTGTAAGTTTTTGGTTTCATTGTGTTTTATGATTTGATATAGTTTATGATTTTTTAGCTTATTTCACTACCTAGTTCTTGAGAGAATTGAGCTCACTCCAAATGGATCATGGTGATATTTTATTTCATTTTATGCAAGCATGTTTATTTTATGCAAGTTTTTTTTCCCTTTCTATCAAATCATTGTTTCATATACAGTGTTTATGTTGTTTGGTTTTGATAAATATCAATTACATCTTGGAGATTTAATAATGGAAATGTATTGTAGCTTTTAAAGTATTGTTTGCATGGTGTGTTGATCGATCCTCTTGTCTTTCCTCTATCTTTCTTTTAGTTTCATGATTGAGTTGTTTTGAGTGGAGGTAAATCTTATTGAAGGTTGAATGATAATATTGAGTTTGATTCTGTTATGTGAACATTATGTACCTCACAGTGAAAGAAAGATAGTGTTTGCCCTTAAAAACTTTTCACTGTTAACCCAGTGAAGATCATCTCCTTTTCTTTCTGCAATTGTCAGTGTATGAAGTGGAATATCCTTTTACATGCCTTGTTTGCTTTTGCAAATTAAGAGAATAGTGTCAATTGAAGGTGGGAATGAGGTTTTATCCAATAATTGCATACAAGAACACTTAGGATTTTCTTAAGTGAAAGATTGTAGCATGTGCCTGGCAAAGCACTTCCTTGTTTTGTTGCCCAATGAATGAGATTCTTGTAATTTGCATTGATGCTAGTTAATGCTAGAATCATAGTTTTATAGATTTTAAGAATGATCTTTTCCATATATTAGGTAGTCATTCATGTTCTAATATATGTATATACAGTGTTGGTATCTCTAATATTACACCCCCGGATTCATGATTTAATGTCCATAAATTATGCATATAATTTGACTGACAGATTCTTTTCAATAGTATATACTTTCATGGTATAGATTATTTTATTTTTTTGTCCCCTTCAAAAAAAAATATTATCTTTCCTACATCAACCAATGATAATCTCTATGGACTCTTAGAAACCCGCATAGCATTATTGTTCCATAGTTGGATCTAATTGTTCATCTATTTCTTGTGTCAGTTTTCAATCCAAATCTTATATAAAATTATTTTTCCAATCCAATATCTTTTGAAAATTTCGTAGTCAAAATCCTTTTTACTTACCCATTTTTCATGTTGTGTGTGTTGATATTTGGGTACCTTGGAAAGTGGTCATGTTGGCAGCCCAACATGTTTTTAACTTTTTATATCAAATAACGATCTATGTCACTGCCTAACTGGAGTCGTTCATTCTTTTGTTCTTCATAAGCGATTTATGAAACGACAATTGTAAGTTTTCAGTTTTCCCTGTTGTCTTTGTTTTCATGCTTCGTTCATGACTGAAAGAATGAAAATGAAGAATTAAAACTTATGGCTATATTACCACTCTATTTGAGAAGTTTATGAAAGGAAAAATGTCTCTACAGTTTTTATTAATGAAACCTTGTTCCTTGCTATGAAGATTATTCTCTTTGACTCCTCGAATGTCAAGCCTGCTTGTGGATTGTTGTTTGTATCAACAAAGGACCTTTTAAATTTGAGCATTGATATAGTTTTTGTGTGGTTCTTGGTTATATGTTCCCTCATCACTAGGTTTTGGTTTACAAGTTTCCCTCTCCCAAACTTTATGACCGAACCCACTTAGTTCCACACTCATTTTTATTTTGATGCTCTGATCGTGGCCTGTACTGTATGAGAGGTGGCAATATGATTACAGTCAGCCCATCATTTCAAATCTTGGTCTTGGGCTTTGCAACACCCCTCGTATTCATTTCAAACAATGCCTATCTTTTCGTTACGAATTTTCTGCTCATACGCCATAAACTGTTGATGATTTTCGGGCTTGGAGTATAGCTCTGGTCTACTCTTACAAACCCTCCTTATGCTCTGTGTTGGGTGATTTTCTGTCGATTTCCCATGGCCTCGGTTGTTAGGGTCGAGCCTAACGGCACTCAAACCTTGATCCTATGCGATGATGCCAGGGAGGATCTAGAGGGTCATGGTTGGCTCATTTTCCTTGAGAAATTCCAGGGTTTCAACCTACAAACTACTCAAGAATTCGCTCTCTCATTTGATGGATGTAGAGCTAAGGTGGGGGACATTCAACTCAAATTCACAGAGGACTTTTTAAGCCAAGCAACAGGACTCCCTGCGAGCGGGCAGAAGTGGTTCAAGAATGATAAGGTAGAAGAGGTTCCATGGAGTCTTTTCTTTACATCTCGGAAGATCAATGGTTGTGACAAAGGTATGCCAATCTCTTTACTGAAATCCCGATGGCATGGTCTACTTGCAGTGTTGAAACAATTTGTCACTTGTGAAGGCCGTTTTGGTTTTGTGTTTCTTTATCACTTGCGTCTGCTCATGAATTTCATAGGGTTTCCTTTAAACATGCCTTATTATCTGTGGAGTAGCCTTTACAAAATGGCTAAAAGGTATAAAAATAAATGTATGGATTCGAGCCTTTTCCACCACGGTTTAATAAGAATTATGTTTGCACATCAATTGAGGTTGCAAAACGATGATTGGGATTCATTTTTAACCAGAAATGGTTTCTCTAACCCCAACGATGAAGAGGATGACAAGCCTGTGATTGAGGAAACCTTAGTCTATCCTACAGCTCTCCCCTCATCTACCCAGGCCTGTGCTATGGCCACCCACAGCAAGCCTTTACCTGACCCAAAAGTTGTTGAGCAGGCCCATGAGCAAGTTGCACAGCCTAATGACTCTGTCAAAAATTCAAAGAGACCTACAGGCAAGACATCCAAAGGTGATGTTCATTTGGGTTTTAAGAATAAGAGAGATAGAAGGTTGATTTCAAGGAAGCTTCGAAACAAGTCAAACCCTCATGTGAGCTCGATCAAGATGATCAAGATCCATGAGAGTTTGGATTCCGAAATTGATGGATTTCTTGTTCAAGAAGACCCTCTTTCTTTCCAATTAGACCTCGATCGGTCTTACAACTTTGTAGATAATCTATCGCCTTGTCTGAAACATAGTGAAGGGTTTCCTGGTATTAAATTGGGTAACAAATCTACAGTCCATGTTGGGGACATTCCGGTGCACAACCATGGGAATTCTCAAGTGACTGTCGCACAGCCACAATGTGAAGCTTGCATATTCTGGATTGACAAGTACTACACCGATATACCTATTTTATAGTCACAGATCAAATCCCTTAATGACCAAGTTGGCCCATTAAAGAATGAAATTCACAGCCTCCAGTCTGTCATTCAGAAACAAGGGAAACGCATGAAAACTATAGGGAATGTCATTTTAAAAAATGTTGAGACTGCAACAGCAATAATAGATTATGAGATCATGTGATATGATTTGATTTTATAGTTAGAGGTAAGATTTCCTTTTGTCTTAAAATAGTGTTATATTTTGTTTATCAAATAAAATAGATTATTTTGTTTATTGAATAAATTAGATTTCATTTTTTTTAAATAGACTAGCTACAGAATCAACAGATTATGTAGCCAGTCTTTTTCTAATTCGAAATTTGCAAAATTATGGTTAAATATGTATCTAAATTTCTTTATTTTATCTTTTCTTTTTAGGATATCTAGGAGTTCATGGTGACCAAGTGATCTGAAATATTTTTTGGGCTTGTTAGCCATATCTATGATCCATTTTGTATAAACAGTAATAAACTCTTTTTAGCTTTAGAAGATTTAGTATGATCTGGGTGGTTATATCCCCCCTCTATTTTTGTAATCAATATCTGATCTTAGAAGATGAGACAGTTACCTTTCTGAAGGTTTTAAAAACTCATTATTTTTGTAACCAAGACATCTTGGCCTGGGGCTAAAGGTGGACAGCTTATACAAGAATTTGGACAGAACATATGTTTACATTTCTGCTTTAACTATCTGTAAATATTGTTGTTGTCTATGGTTTGTTTATCTTGATAATTCTATAATTGTTGATAGCTTTTGTCTTCACAAATTATTATGTCGTCAAGATAATTTCTTTCATACATTCCACAATTTTATGCTTCAGTTATATAAAAATAGTGATTGATCGTTCAATTCAAATGATAAGGTTTATCTTTAATCATGTTGAATGATTAAAAGCAGGTGTTACAGTTGGATTTATCTTTGCCTACAGTCATAAATATCACAGTTATTATTTGCATCTTGTCGTTCTATCATTAAAATCCAGTAGTCAATATATTGTTAGGCATTTATTTCAAACAGCGTAAAGGTTCACTACAGATTTATCTCGTGGATAGACTGGATGGACGATTCATGATCATACAGACATCAGATGCATGTTGATCAAGTCATTAATAGGTTAGTTTGATTTCTTTATTTATTTGTTTATTTTTGAAACTCTTGTATGTGGTCTGGTTTTCACTGTCTACATATTCTTCTTCCATAGTATGTTTGATATTTAATCTTACAGATACATAGAGATTAAAAAAAAAAAAACGAAAAACAAAAGAAATAGTTTATTTTGTTTTCTTTATCTATTTTCATCAAAAGAGCCACCTTTTCATAGATTTTCGTGAGTTCAGATTAAAACTCACAAATTGTATAACATGCACATAAATGAGAGAAACAGATCTTTTGTGTAAATATTATTTAAAATAAGTTGTATATACACACACACACACACACACACACACACACACACACACACACACACATATATACATATATATATATTAGTGTTCAGTAATTAGTTAGCTATTTCGTTTCTTTATTTATTTATTTGTTTCTTTTAGGACTTTAGATTGGCCAGCGGAACCATTAAACTCGTCATAGGGAGTCATACCAAACGGCTTGGGTTAATTAGACAACCCTGGACCGGACTCGCTCTTCCAATTGATGAACGGTCATTTTCGCTCGTCAACAGGTCCCCATGTGCTTATGAGTCTCTAAGAACAAAGGGGGAAGATTATTACCCTTGGACTTTACTTTATGATTCTAATTTCACTTTGACTTAGGAGTTTTAAGTCAAAAGTGAAATATGTCACTTAAGTCATAAAGTGACAATTAATTCACAATGTGGATGAATTAATAGACATAAAGCAAATAAGGAAAGTGGGTTTCCTTAGTGAGATTATTGGAGTTGATCTCACCCATTGATTAGACTTGGCTAGATCTAATCTAGTCCATTGATCTTTTAGGGTTGGCATGAGGATGCTTAAGAGAGGGTAAAGGCATTTTGGAGACTTATTCTTCACTTGAGATTTTTGGAGAAGAGAAGAGGGCCGCAAATCTTAAGGAGAAGGAGGGCGCACTTCATGAGGGTTTGAGAAAAACCCTTGAGAGCTTGAGAAGGAGATTATGTTGACTTGGATATTGCATGGAGAGTATTTCCATGGAGTCTTAGCATTCTTTTCTTGGTCAGGAGAATTTTCATGGAGGAGGGGCGCATCTGAGAGAGGAGGGTACACTTGGATTCTTCAGTTGCTCACTGGGAGAGGAGGACTTGTCAGATTCAGACGAGGTCTAATGCATGAGGAGGCTAAAGGGAGGGTGCATGATTTCATGGTGAGATATATCCATCTTTAGTCTCTGTTTATTTATGGTGATCATTCCTTCTTGGAGGAGGGCACACATGTTGAGAGGACTGGCAGCTACCTAGTATCATATCTGCTTGGAGGATTCGAGCTCTGATAGTTTCAATGGAGAGGCAACACAGGAGAGGACATTCCTGTGGAGGGATTTCTTCATTGGGTTTATGATGAGCTAGGGCACTTCAGTTCAGTACAGAGGGCAACAAAGGGAGAGGGCGCACCACAGTTTGGGCACTTCTCTCTCTGGTTCTTGTGGAAAGGTTCGTGAGGATATTGCTATTTATACAGGTTCCATTGTATTTCATTACTTGTTGTATCTTTTTCTTTAATCATCATTATATAGACAGATATCCCAAACTGGTTTTCCCCGAGGTGTTTTATCCAGGGTCATGTTGACCAAAAATACCTCTGTTAATTTTATGCATGTTTAGAAGTGTATATCAGCATTTTAAAGTTCAATATATAGAGGTAGTGTTATGTGTTTTAATTTATATTGCATGTGCTAACATTGAGATAAGAAAACACTTGCAAGGGCACCTTAAAAGAGCACCTAACCTGTAAAACATTGAGCAAAAAGTGGGATGATTGTTTTCTGTCCTAAAATAGCAAAAGAAGATAGCCATACAATTGAAACTTAGAGCCATACTAAGTTCAAGGACAGACCTTATATGGAAGCCTCATAGTCACTCAGAAATTTCTACATTGTATCAAAGCCAAAGGTGGCTTAGACTCGCTGATTTTGGAGCACTTTTTGGGCAATTTGGAGAATTTTTTATATCAGATTTGTTGGCTATTTTGGACAGCAAGTTTATAGTCCAAAACAGTGGGTAAAATTCAGATCTGAAGGTACCTCTCCTTCACTATCAGTTGCACAGCTCAAGGCGGATTTTGGACAACTAGTTTACAGTGTTTGTGGACAGTTGTGGGCGGATTTGTTGAGCTGATTTTTTTGACACTTGTGGACAGCCTCTTTTCACACCTGCATGGACAGGAGTGAGGTTGTAGATACGACCTCTTTTCACACCTACTAACTAGGAGTGAGGTCATGGATTCGATTTCCTCTTTTCACACTTGTGTTGACAGAAGTGAGGCAGCATTCCTTTACATTGGGAGCATCAGAGTGAGCATATTTGGCAGACATGTCAGTATCTCAGATGTGTGTGGAGGACAGGTTAGTCAGGGCTAGCAATTGGTCGCCTTGGAAGGCAAGGATGGTCTTTTTCTTAGAGGACCTCAAGCTATGGGACATAGTCGAGGCAGTTGTTCCTCCCATTCCTATCACTACTCCTGTGTTAGTAGAAAAATTTGGGAGGAAGAACAAAGAGGATCATATGTGATGCTATGAGAGATCACATTATTCCCCACCTGACTGGGAAGACTTGTGCATATGAGATGTGGGCATCCTTGTGCAAGTTGTACGAGAGCTCTAATGAGAACCGGAAGATGGTTCTTCATGACCGACTCAGGGGCATTCACATGCTCGAGGATGAGACGGTTACTTCATACCTTGGTAGATACACATAGATCAAAGATGAGTTGGTAATCGTCGGAGAGGTTGTGAACCCTAACTCTTTTGTGAGGCAATCTATGAATATCTTCACCAAACCGTGGGGTCCATTTGTATGGGGCATTGTTGCCAGGGAGGTTATGCCTACATGGGAGAGGATGTGGGATGACTTCGTCAAGGAGGAGATTAGGCTTACAGCCGAGGCTTCTGGACAACAGCAGCAGACATTTTCTGGTGATGAGAACCTTTATCTTTAGACAAAGGGAAAGAAGAAGACCGACTGTGGAGGTCGGTAGGGTCCCAAGTTTAGGGCCCCACCACAGGGAGGAGAGAGCAGCAGCAACAGTGGGCAAAGGAGAGACATGAGCACAATGATATGCTTTGCTTGTGGAGAGATGGGTCACTATGCAGGACAGTGTCCCAAGAAGAAGAAGAAGCAGGATGTGTTAGCAGTGATAGCAGAGGAGATAGAGTTCGAGGAGAAGTTTGTGAGAGAGTGTGCATTCATTAATACGTTATATGTTATTACACCTTCCAGCGTTAGTTGGGGAGATAGAGTTGATGAGGACCGCCTGACACACAGCAGTGATTCAGAGGGAGATCAAACTTAGTGTCCTTGTACATATTCAGAGTGGGTGACTGGTCCACCCAGTATAGCTACAGTTTCAGAGCACCCGAGTAGAGAGAGAGTTGGTGCTACAGCGTCAGTGCATCAGAGGTTGATGAGGAGGAGGAGCAGGGCACCATTGAGGCTTGAGCCTTGCATAGCTTCTGAGACAGGAAGATCAGGTTCTGGATCCACTTCAGGTGGAGGTGACTTGGTGAGAGGCCAATTTGATGACTCTTGGTGAGAGACCAAGAGGGGGAGACTCTTGGTGAGATTCCAAGAGTAGTGACTTTTGGTGAGAGGCCAAGAGTAGGAGGAAATCCTTGGTGGGAGACCAAGGTGGAGATCTTCGGTGTGATGTCCAGATATAGATGATCTTGGATAGATGGAGAGTCAGTGCCATTTATAGATGATACAGATTGAGTAGATCTATGACAGAGTCCACTTTCAGCAATCGGGGTATAGCCATACTCACTGAGCATATGCTAGGAGGAAACTATGTCCATTATAGGGATGCTATTGGTGGTGACGAGTACTTTCCTCGGTAAGAGGGAGTGTTGAGATTTGGGTACCTTGGAAAGTGGTCCCCATGTGATTATGAGTCTCTAAGCACAAAGGGGGAAGACAATCACCCTTGTACTTTACTTTATGATTCTAATTTCACTTTGACTTAGGAGTTTTAAGTCAAAAGTGAAATATGTCACTTAATTCATAAAGTGACAATTAATTCACAATGTGGGTGAAT
>JZKD02S2144791.1:551604-579343 GCA_000966675.3 Picea glauca
CTCACCCATTGATTAGACTTGGCTAGATCTAATCTAGGCCATTGATCTTTTAGGGTTGGCATGAGGAGGCTAAAGAGAGGGTAAAGGCATTTTGGAGACTTATTCTTCACTTGAGGGTTTTGGAGAAGAGAAGAGGGGCACAAATCTTGAGGAGAAGGAGGGTGCACTTCATGAGGGTTTGAACAAAACCCTTGAGAGCTTGAGGAGGAGCTTGTGTTGGCTTGGAGCTTGCATGGAGAGTATTTTCATGGAGTCTTAGCATTCTTTTCTTGGTCAGGAGCATTTTCATGCAGGAGGGGCACATCTGAGAGAGGAGGGTGCACTTGGATTCTTCAACTGCTCACTGGGATAGGAGGAGTTGTCAGATTCAGATGAGGCCCGATGCATGAGGAGGCTAGAGGGATGGCACATGCTTTCATGGTGAGAGATATCCATCTTTAGTCTCTATTTATTTATGGTGATCATTTATGCTTGGAGGAGGGTGCACATGTGTAGAGGATTAGTAGCTACCTGGTAGCATATCTTCTTGGAGGATTCGATCTCTGACAGTTTCAATGGAGAGGCAGCACAGGAGAGGACATTCCCGTGGAGGGATTTCTTCATTGGGTTACTGATGAGCTAGGGCACTTCAGTTCAGTACAGAGGGTAATAAAGGGAGAGGGTGCACCACAGTTTGGGCACTTCTTTCTCTGGTTCTTGTGGCAAGGCTCGTGAGGAGCTTGATATGTATATAGGTTCCATTGTATTTCATTACTTGTTGTATCTCTTTCTTTAATCATCATTATATAGACAGATATCCCAAACTGGTTTTTCCCGGGGGGGTTTTATCCAGGGTCATGTTGACCAAAAATACCTGTGTTAATTTTATGCATGTTTAGAAGTGTAGATCATCATTTTAAAGTTCAATATCTAAAGGTAGTTTTATGTGTTTTAAGTTATATTGCATGTGCTAACATTGAGATAAGAAAACACTTGCAAGGTCACCTTAAAACAGAACCTAACTTGTAAATCATTGAGTAGAAAGTGGGATGATTGTTTGTTGTCCTAAAATAGCAAAAGAAGACATCCATATAGTTGAAACTTAGAGCCATACTAAGTTCAAGGACATACCTTAGATGGCAGCATCATAGGACCTCAGAAATTTCTATAGTGCAGAGTCTTTTTCCATCACCATATCTCTGCACTCCACCCAGCTATATCTTTCACACCTCCACACTTCGCACATGTATATATGTCGCACAGCTAATAATTGTTCTATTTTCAACCCTTCTGTGGAGAATTCATACTACTCATCCTCCCTCACTTCCACACCTCGGTACTTCCAATAGTTCCTCACCAGCAATTCTGACAAGCCATGTAATTTTCATGATAATCGAGTCATTTATGGCACATTGATTTGCTCGGATTTGCAAAGAAAGGGTGGTAATTTAGGAATGTGCTAAGTAAATGTTGCACTTTTCTATGAGCTACTTAATGGCTTATATTTATCATTACTTGTATTCCTTAGTTTATTCATATTCAGAAAGGAAATTTTAGTAAATACATGCCATACACTTGGCCTTAAGACAATTCAAACTCTGTATATATACTATTCATAACTTTCACATATATCAAAGTCCATTAAAAAGAGAAGAAGTATGGAAAATAGAAAAAGAAAGCAGTGTTTTTGTGGAAATATCTTATGTACCACATCCTTCAGTAAGAATATTGTTCAAGCAACAATTTAGAGAAGGTCAATGGGAAAACTGCCTTTCCAAACTTCAAGAATATGACATGGACATCAACTTCCTAGACAATGTCAAATGAAAAGGACTATAAATTGATGATTGGTATTGAAGCTGTAAATATCCCTCATGCAGATGATGTACTAACTCAAGATGTATCTATCTTCCAAACAATTCATTATCAAAAGCCTCTTTACTTAACCATTTTCCATGTTGTACCAAACCTTTTGCTACCATCATATCTTTGCACTCTGCACAACTATGTCTTTCGCATTTATTCTCCTCTACAGATCCAATAGTTTTGCACCACGGATTCTGACAAGCCACATAATTTGCACGATAAAGAAGTCATTTATGATAGGTTTATTTGCTATGATTTACAAAGAAAGGGTAGTAATTAGGACTAATGCAAAGTAAATGTCCCGATTTTCTATGAGATACTTAATGGTTTCTATTTATGATTTCAAAGATAGTTCATATGTGTGGAAAGGATATTTTGGTAAATATGCCACCATGCATTTGGATTTAAAGCAATTGGGTCTTCATAATCTATTATTCATAAGTTTCACCTATATCAAAGTCCATTAAAAAAGAAGTGGTATGGAAAATAGAAGAGGAAACAAGCCCTTTTGCAGTGATATTGTCAATTCGCTCACAAGACAAAAAAAGAAAATTCATTGGTCTGCTTCCTACCAATGGTTTTTGAACAAGAGTCCAAAAGAAAAGAAAAAGAACATATTATAGACTACAGGGCTCGTAAACATTGGTTGTGAACTTGAAGTTTTGAACTTCAAGGAACTAGTATCCTAGTGTGATCAAAGGTTTGATTCCAGGACAAGAATGATTCAAGTGACAACAAAAGCAAAGAATCCAATCATCCTGACTCCAAAGGTGTTCAAGAAAATTATCCATCTTCCTTCTACAAATAAAATTCTTAATCTCACGGATGCAGACGTTCCTCAACTCTCAGGTTGGGGGCTCCAATGTATTGAAAGACTTTATAACATCATCTACAAACATGTCAAGCGACCTTTCTGTGATTGATGTATCTTTGCTAGAAGAACCATATCATGACTTTTCATGGTTGTTTGCACATGTGGTTGGGTGAGATTCGACTTCACACATACCCAGGTCAGATCTATATGCACTGTACTTTTATTTTCACAAGGATTCCATCTTTGATTGGGCAAAGGTGATATCAAACGAACTTTGTTTTTAGTTGAGTAACTACTTAAGTACACAAATATTTTTCAAGGTTGCATATTTTGTCTTTGCAATTTTTTATTTCAATGTCTTTGAGGGACTCCTTGTTAAAGGAACTATAAATATAGACAATGAACCATTTCAGCTCTGGTACCTGGTGTTATGTAGACATAAAGCACCATTCAATTTTTACATTGTTCAAGATAGGTTTCTTAGAGATTTTAGACACATATCAGTTGGAGCAGAGCCCAAGAGAATAACTCGGAAATATAAGCAATTTCTCAAGGGAAAGGGAATTTGCATTCAAGAGGAAAACCATCCATATAACATTTGGTTGTATGGTTTTCAATAAAACCTCGTTCTACTCTCGTTATTTGTCTATGATAGATATTTTTTGGTCGAATTTTGTCGGAAGTATAAATCCTGGTGTATTTTATTTGACAAGAAGAGAAAAAGGTAATTCATTACATTTCCTTTTCAAGTTGGAGACACAATTGTATGGAATTTGGAGCATCTAAAAGAAGTCTTAGAAAAATTTAATGTGTTTAATATAAAACAAGCACAACCCCTAGGGGGTTTCTACCTTGAAGATTTGTTCTCGCAACATTTAGCATAAATAAGGTACAACAACCTTTTCATGATATTTGATGAAGAAACTTGTGACAATACCTCCACAAAAAAGGACAAGAATGTATGCAATGACGACTTTTCCACAAAAATAAGTTTAAATACTCAAATCCAGAGCAAAACAAGACAAAGGGGGGGGGGGATAGTACTAATGTCCAGTCTTCCTCCAATCCTTGTCCACATAATATCTCCTCCTTTGGGAAAACAAGATGTTGCTCCTGAGGTTGATTCTAACGCTCAAAGAATAATGTCAGGCATCCAAGGTTTTAAATGAAATATTTTTATGAGTGCCTTTTCTACCTTCAGTTTTTTAAGAAATGATCTTTAAATGAAGTTAATAATAAGACATTAGAGAAGTTGTATCTCGTTATCTGAGTCGCAAATATAATGTCAAATGATGTAGAAATATTTACAAAATTGTTAAACAAATTCAAGTATCAATTACAGATAAGTCTCACCTTGTTTGCAATAGAAGAAAAGTAGAAGATGCACCCTTGAACAGGATATAAAAATGCAGTAATTCACACAGATCACAGGTCTTGTTTTACTCACAGTAATAACATAGGAAAAGATGTTTACTGAATGAACTCACGGTATGATATGATCACAGTAGATGTAATATTAAATTCCAATCAATCACTCTTCAAGAATTACATAAAGAAATTCAGAGAAATGGAAACACATAAAGAACACATAACTCAAATTGACCAAAACTTAGAATCTCTATCTGCACTTGTATTAATACTAAAAAAAAAAAGGTTTCTCTATTACATTTAGTAAGAAGTAGCCTTGAATATATCTTAAATCTATGTATTTATAAAAAATCTGTCACAACTGAAAATCGTTGGACTTCTTACAATATTTGCCTAAAATTAGAAAACATCTGAATAATACAACAGCATGCAAATATTGATGAGTTTTGTTGGCGCTTTCATCTGTCTCTTCGTCTTCTGGTAGATGTGTTTTCTTCCCTTTCATCTTTGAGTCGGATACACATGTCCATTAGGGTTACCATAATCATTTGGCTTACTGTCTTAGCCATTTGATCTTGTTGCCATTTTTCCCTTCGGGTGTGTTCAGTGGGGCAAGGAATTGCAATTGAATACATGGGGAGGGATATTTTATGAATAGCTCGGCATTGGCTCATAAAGGGATGGATAATGGTTACATGGAAGAGTAATTGTTCATGGAAATAATGATGGGGGAACAAGTGTCTAGTGAGGAGGTGGGATGAATGTAGGCAAGAATGTGGGTGGTAGGGATAGATGAGTTAAGTGATTGTTGGAGGGTGAAAGGTATATTAAGTGGAGAAGGTGGACGTTGTGCATGCTTTCTCATTTTCTCCCATCCACACTTGATTTTCCATGTTCAATGAATTGGGTGCATCTATCCATCAATGCTACCACGAACCTTGAAGGCTTGATCCTTTCATTTAATTCGAAGGAAAACATCTTATTCTGTATTTGGGGAAAATTTTCCTGGATCTTGTTCGCCTCTCGGACTGTTACCTAGTACTGTGAACTTGGATTAACCAACCATTCATTGATTTTAAGCAAATCAATCTGACTCATCTCTTGGATGGCCACCTGAGTAGCTTCCTTGTTCTTTTTGGAGCTTTGTTGGTTCATTTCTATATCAATCTGCCCTAAATCCTTTGAGATATTACTTCCTTCGAACTCAATCAATTGTTTATTTAATGATGACAATGCCTCTAGACGTGCCTCTTTTACATCTCTGGAAAGTTTCTTGCCTTATTCCAGATTTGTTTCCCAGGATTTTAGGTCCATTTTTCCTCTTACTTGTTCAGAATGAGAGAGAACAAGAAAACCAAGGGCATTAGCTCTTTGCATCCATATAAGAACTTCTTGAAACTTAGACTAGGATGAGTAGGCCTCTTTTTCCTTTGCATGAATATATTTTAGGGAAAGGTCTACCACCTCATAACATTTCTGAATAGCATCTACTTTCCGATAGAGTTCTTGTTGGGCAATTTCCAACCTCTCATTTATCTCTTATGCTTGAGCTTTGAAGGTCGAAATGTCTATCATTGTGCTCTCTATTAGGTTCAACCTGGCCTACAGCTGCTCTATCAACTTGTCACGCTAAGTGACCAGACCTTGGTTGGTCTGTGAACTTCGATAGAGAATGTCAAGGTTATCATGTAACTAATTAATTTGTTGTTGATGGCTAGCCCTGATTTTCTCAAAGTCCTAGTTCATCCATCTTATGACAGTCTACTCTGTAGTATATATCTCATTTTGCAACTATTCTACCAAGAGGAATTTTTGTCGTAGTTGTTTGGTCAAATTGTCTACTGAACATTGATTGGCAGTGGAAAAAGCCCCCAATGAACCTGCAACTTATTTTGCAAACTCTAGACCATCATGGTCTTTCCCGTCATATACCAGTACTTGCCTTTTGGTGATAACCCCATCCTTTTGGTGAGATTCTCACTTCACGATTGATTTTCATTTCTTGCTAAAGAATAAATATGGGGGACGCATCTCCTCGGGCAATATAGGAATAAGATCACCTACAAAGGTGAGTTCGGAACTATGATTTCCAAATATTCTCTGCAAAGGGGTTAATGATGTGATAGGTGAACCAATTTTAGTGGAAGGTTCTTGTCATGTTGTATTAGGGGTGCCATCAGGAGTA
Source organism: Picea glauca (assembly GCA_000966675.3). Taxonomy (NCBI): domain Eukaryota; kingdom Viridiplantae; phylum Streptophyta; class Pinopsida; order Pinales; family Pinaceae; genus Picea; species Picea glauca. The sequence continues at coordinate 557,817 of JZKD02S2144791.1, forward strand.
GTTGGTGTTGAATGAGGGACAACTTGCCCCAGATTCATGAAGGCTTCGAACCGATCCATTACTTGTGGATCCTTCAGTCCTGCTAGTGACGCTCTTATCTCATGGAATAACACTTATGGGCCTTTTGGGACTTCCTCAACTTTATGCTTAGTGGATGAACTTGGCTCGGATCTTGTAGTTCTGGATTCCTGTGAAGGAGGCGTGAGATTTGACTCTCCATGCAATATCTTGGGTAAACTTTTACGTCTATGTTTTTGAAAGTTGATGAAACCAGCTTGTTGGTCTGGGGGCAGGGTTTGGAATTTGTTTCGTACTTCCTCATAAGATCTAACTCCCTTGAACATTTCATCGTAAGGGGAATAATCATGTATGTATCGCTTCATGTTAAAATGAGCCTCCTGGATTTCCACTATCTTGTTTGGATCATCCCTCTTGAACTTGATGTCAACTAATTTTACATCCTCCATGGTTGCGGCCTCAACTTTAGAGTGACCAAAATCTAACAATGTAAACATGCCAACCTAAATGGGGAAAGTTGGCCATACCTTTTTCTGCGATACTTTTAACTCTTTGTTGATACCTCCTGCCACTGTCTGGTACGCCACTTCTCTGCACACAAGCATGTTGGGTAAAAAATGTGGGAGGGCATGAGGAGGAACCGAACAACCAAAAACTCTGATATAGGAGAAATTCTCCTCAATGAAACAATTTGCAAGCTTTCCTAGGTTCCCCATAATCCTCTCTGAAATCTGGGGTGGTGGGTGACCATAAATGGATATGTGAACAGGCACTATGACATTGTGACGGATTTCATAAAATAAATCCTTGGCTTTCTCATGTTGTAACTCAGAGTGATAAAAATGAATAGGTTCAGAACTGGTCGGGGTCCAACTCCAATTCATCATGGGAAAAGGGGTCAAGAAACAAATGGCATCCATAACATATGTCGACATGTAAAAAGGGGAAGGTTTCCCTTTTGATTTTGTTGATTTATAATCAACGATTTCCTTGGCCAAATTATCCTACAACATTTTGTCCCAATTGAAAGTATAGCCCTCAGCTACCTTGTTCATAATGGCTACCCACTCAACCGAGAAATGTGTAGGGTTCTTCTTTTCGAATAGGCGACAGAGAAACATGGCTACATACAACATATGAGCATCCAAAAATGTCGTGGCGTACATACCATGAGCGTCGGATTTGAACTTATTCGGATGTCCCCACCAGGTTTTGACTATAATATGATCGTTTATGGCATATTGGGTGCATTCCTTTCTCTCAAAATATAGAAGGAATGTGGCATTGTAAGTGTATTTAGGATTAGGGGAAAGTTTGTACATTACTTGTATGTGTTCTGGTCGGAAAGAGTCGACGGCGACCTGTCGATGGTTGATGATGCTCATGGTCTGGATGTCAACATGTTCCAAAGACCAGCTTATCATATCGTTATAGGGCATTATTCTTGGTCGCACAGTGATCTTATGCAGCTCTGAATGTGCTACATGTTTGAGCTTAGTTGTATAGGAGTCGTCTTCTTCTTCAGCGGAGTCATCTGGGCAGTTGATGATCTCATGCTCTAAGGCATCAAAGACCTGTGTCTGAGTTTTAATGGCTTCTGTGACTCGCAGAGTTGTGTCTGACAGAACGTCTGCGTTCAGATTTAAATCATCACCCAATGCATCAAGCTTCTTTGCGATCTTTCATGGCACCATAATGCTCAAGGAAACATAATTAGCTTACCTATTACATGAGAAGTCTGAAAGTTCTACACTGGATAAAAACTGCTAATTGAAAATGGTAAAAATGACTTTGAAATCCGAAGTGCTTTTATTCAAACAAAAAAAAATTATTAATCTTCGTATGGCCTTACTGACGAATAATTTATTAACCTTAATGGAATTCAATACCTAGTGATTCTCAAACCTTATTTGAAATCATTATCCTTAATCGATCATAAATGCCATCAATACTTCGATGGTTCGCGTTCGGGAGTTTTGGATGTGACAGGGTGGAAATCTCCCGAAGTATGAATCCGCGGAGGAGTTAATCTATGAGTAATAACTTTTAAACCTTAATTAATCATGTTTAAAATGTTAACTTTAAGTGTTCCGAAAATACGGACTTCGGAGGTTTTGAATATAGCATAAGAGAAATTTCCTGAAATCCGAAACTGTGAAGCAATTAATTTATGAATAATCATCCTTAGGTGCTTAATTAATCATGTTTAAAACATTTACTTTAAGTGTTTCGGAAGTCCGGACTTCGGAATTTTTGAATATAGCATAAGAAAAATTTCTCGAAATCTGAAACTGCGAAGCAATTAATTTATGAATAATCATCCTTAGGTGCTTAATTAATAATGTTTAAAAGTTGTATTAACTTCAAATATTTTGGAAGTTCAGACTTCAGAGGTTTTGAATATAAAACAAGGGAAAATTTATGAATTCTAAAACGGCAAAGTAATTTAATTTACTCTTAATCGTGATTAACCTCAGTTATTAAATGTTTTATTAACTTTTTTTTAGTTTTTTGTAATGTCCAATACTTTGACACTTTGATACTTCGGTGATTTGTGAACTCAATCTTTGTTAAAACTCTGAAGGGCCATCTCCCAGAGTGACATGGTAGAGATGACGTCATCCTGGATGACGTGTCAAGAAAAAAGAGGTGCCACATGTCACTTGAAAACGTGTGTATCATCTAACGGAAATGTCAAAAAATAAGTTCCATGTGTCAGCCCATGAAAGATTTAAAAGACATGTGTCTTATGACTCGTGTTTGTGAGTTCTTTAAGAAAGGTTGTGAGAGGTTATATTCAGGTTTCGTAGTTTCAAGATTTTTGTTGTTTGGGTTCACTAGAACATCTGAAGCACGGAGCTGCGAAGTGACTGTTGAAGGCTTTAATTTAAAACTCAGGCGACTCCAACACTTCGGAGATCATTAGGATCATTAGATCAAACTACAGAAACTCATCGATGGTAGATATTGCAAGCACCTTATTTCTAAATAACAAGCAATGGATTTGATTTAAAATTAAAAGGCAACTCTCTAAGTTTATACTTTTTTGGGTAAAAAAATGTATTTCTAAGAGGTAAAATATAAAGTTCAAAGCTCAAAATTGTGTGTGTTCCAACACAGGCTCCATCTGGGGATTGTGGCTCCATGTGAGGCGCAAAATAACAATAGACCAAGTGCCTTTATTGGGTAAGTGGAGTCATTATTGCTTTTTGAAAAACATTTTCCAGCTTTATTTAAGAATTAATCATACATAGAAAAATGAACTTAACCAAATCTCAAAAAACCTTCAAAACATACTTAATGATTGATTTCAAGTTAGGCTATTTAAGATTTCTTTTTCTTAAAACTGATTTTAGAATTGTTTAAGATAATCAAAATAACTTTAACTGAAATATCTATCTTCGACCGACTTCGTTTTATTCAAGGTTAAGCAAATGTATCAATTTATTTAGGGAATCCCTAGTTGGTTCAGGATGTAAATATCACCGGAAAAAGAATTAGATGACAGAGTATGTTATATGGATAAGTATGAAAGCCTTACAGATATCGTAGATATTGCTTCACTTCCAGCAAGCCTTTTCAGTACCCCGATGAATTTATCTACTTCTCCCATTGAATTTCCTTTCACCACTTCAATTAGCACTTTTGCATTTTGTTGAGACGAGGGCAATCAATATATAAATTTCCTTTCATCATATCCTTTGGAAAAGATGGTGCAAATCAAATTATGAATTTCCTTTCACCATTTGTCTTGTATTTTAACACTTTGAAGTGGGGGTAATCAATATGTATGTAAAATACAAGGGATGATACATGTTTAAAATTTTTGGAAAGAAGGTCTGTCAACAATTTTGAGAATACTCTGAAACCAACTTTCCTCCAATTTTCAATACACCTTCGCCTATAGGAAAAAAAATTATGGGGATTTTAATTTTTTTAGGGATCAACCTTGAGTGAATTAGTCAGTTTAAAGTCTGATAGAAGAGCTAAAATTATCATGATTATCCTAGACATACTTTTTCAATTGAAATCAAAGGAACATAAATATTTTCGCCTAATCTTGTTTTGAAAATATGTTTTTGAGTTTTCAGAGTCAAGGTAAGTTTCCTTCTTCCTATGAATATTAAGAAAGGATAAAGAAAATATGAAGTGGATAAGAACTTGGGGATAGGTAAAAAGTAACCAAATCGAAGATTCGGAGGACCTGACACAAAGTATCCTAATCCTACACAAGTTTGTCTATTTAGTTCAGACTTCCTTCGAGTTTATTTATTTTTATTTCAGAGATGGATTTAGACACTTTAAGTTGTAATTTCATACCTTTCTACTTTTTAGATGGGGTGATCGTATTATTATGAGTGAAACTTCCTTCCCATTCATTTCAAAAGAATTTTCTTAAAATTTTGTTTGAACTATAAGAAAAGTAGGAATTCATACCTTATTTTCCTTTGGAATTCTCAGCAAGGAAGATTATCAATTTATCACCTGTTTTTAGAGGAATCAAGTGTTTGAAAAATGAGTGTCAAATTTTTATTTAGCCTCATCCTCTCTTCAATGAGATATATTCTTCAAAAGAAATCAAATGCAAAATGTCATAAAATCATGTAGAATTGAGACGACGGATGTTTTTATTTTTCATTTCAATGATGTCAAGCAATCATAAATTTATTGAAAATATTTACAACCAATGATCAAATGACTCAAATAATTTACAAAAAGGAAAGAAAAATTGAAAATTAAAATAGTCAATGTCAATCCAATCCGATATATACAATGGAAATCTGAAATTTGACTACTGCATGAAATGTTTTAAATAATGCTCGTTGATAGGAGCGTCAAGAATTTCTCCATCAATATTTTACAGTGAGAATGAGTTTCTTCCCTCAACAGTTGCAATTGTGAATGGTATAAACTAGAGATGATCGAATTTTCCATGTTTCCCTGCATCTTCCTTTCTAGCCTCTCATTTTAAAACTAAATCGTCAGGAAGAAACTCCCTGTCTTTGGATTTTTTATCGAAAAGGGATTTCATATTATCCTAGTAATTTTGAAGATTATCATCCACTTCCACTCTATTCTGTTGAACTTCGATGATTTGATTCATTCTTCTCGTAACGTCGTTTGGCTCTTCGTTTGCATCCTTCCAGAGTTTCATCACGGGAAGAGAAAAATTGATAGGAAGGATAACATCAGTACCATAAACCAATTGGAAAGGAGACAGGCCTATAGATTTATTGGTGTCGATTCGGTTTTCCCATAAGGCATATTTTAAGTGGATATGCCAAGATTTTTTATTTTCTCTCAAAACTTTTTTTATTATAGTCATCAAGCTCTTATTAGATGATTCGGCCAACCCATTTCCCTGAGGATAATAAGTTGTAGAATGACCTAAAATAATATTGTATTTTTGACAGAAATTTATCATTGCCACGGATTTAAAAGCCTGAGCATTATCAGTAACTATCTTTCTAGGACAACCAAATCTCCCCAGGATGTTTTCTTCCAAAAAATTTATTACTACTGAATCTGTAGCATTCTGAGTTGGAATGGCTTCAACCCATTTTGTAAAGTAATCAGTAGTGGTTAGAATCCATCTATGTTGAGCACTTGATTGCGGATGTATTTCTCTGATGAAGTCTAGGCCCCATTGTTGGAAAGGAGCTTCATCTTTTACTGGAATTAAAGGTAAGGCAAGGAGTTTTTTCTTACCAGCAAATAGTTGGCATGAATTGCAAACTCTGACCCTTGCATTCACATCAGTAAATACCTTTGGCCAATAGTATCCCACCCTTAAAATCTTGTAAGTTTTTTATCTCCAGGCATGATTTCCTCCTCATATTCCTTCATGAAATTCATCAATGACACCTTCTGTTCCAGATTCTATCAGGCAACATAACAAGAAACACAGAGGGTCTTTCTAGTACAGCTTGTCATCAACAATGCAATACTTGATTGCATGTAGTTTTAAAGTCCTCGCTTTGGAAGGAGTCATGTCATTTGGGCATTGAAGAGTAAGGAGGTATGTAACAATATCACGGTACCAAGCAGAGGAATAAAACTTATCTTCGATTTGAATTATGGGTGCTTGATCATCAATTTCCTCAATATCCAATATAGGATCATGTGATTCGAAGTTATTTATTCCAAGCGCTCTGAAATTTGATTCATCTAGTAACCTTTCCAGACCTTGACCTTTCACTAGCTTGGTTGGTTTCACTTCTAAATCAAACTCCTGAATTTTAGCCAACCATCTTCCTCTTCTTCCATCATTGTCTGGGTGAACCAAGATGTCTTTGATTGCATTTGTTGGAACATAAGAAATTATTTTGGAGTGCAAGACATATGTTCTGAAAGCCTTGAGAGCCTTCACCATTGCATAAGCCTGTTTTTCAAGAATATCATACCTTAGCTCTGCATCTTTGAGGCACTTGTTGAAGAAAGATATCGGTTGTTCAAATCCTTCTTCATTCTTTTGAAGGAGTATTGTTGCAACAGTATGTTCTGAAGTGAAAGAGAAGATTAAGAATTCCTTTGTATAGTCCAAACTTACTAGTAATGGTGCTTCTCCTATAGCTTTCTTAACACGCTCGAAAGACGCTTCAACTTCTGCAGTCCACTTTACTTCGATGTCTTTCTTTAGAATATTTGTAATCAATTTTATTATTTCAGCAAAGTTAGGGACAAATCTCCTCAAAAAATTGATCTTACCTAAAAAAGATTGAATTTATTTTCTATTTCTAGGAATGTTAATCAGGTCAATAGCCTCAACTCGCTTAGGATCAAACTTGATTCCATCTTTTGAAACTATATGACCTAAAATTTTACCTTCTTGCATAGCGAAGTGCGTTTTGGGGGGGTTAAGAGACAAACCAAATTTTTTGCATTTTTCAAAAGTCTGTCTGAGGTGCATCAAATGTTCTACATCCAAATTGGAAAAAACTGTGAGATCGTCTAGGTAAATAACAACAAATTTTTGTCTCTACCTGACAAACACGATATCCATTGCTCTCTGGAAAGTTATGCCTGCATTCATAAAACCAAAAGGCATTTTATCATACATAAAGGTTCCCCATGGAGTGGTAAATGCAGTCTTTTCTTTATCATCTTCATGAACAACGATCTAATTATATCCTGAGAAACCATCAATCATAGAAATTTTGTTATCCCCTACTACCTTTTCTATAACGTGGTCCATCTTTGGGAGCGGGTAGTTATCTTTAAGGGAAGACCGATTTAAGTTCTTAAATTCAACGCAGGGTCTTATTTTATCGTTTTTCTTTCTAACAGGGACCAAATTGGCCACCCATTCAGAGTGTCTAAAGGGAACGATGATTTTTGCATCAAGGAGTTTCTTGACCTCCTTTTCTATTACTAGCAGAAGAATTGGGTTTATCTATCTAAGTTTCTTCCTGAAAGGTTTAATACCATGTTTTAAGGGAATCTTGTGTTCAATAACAAAAGTATCATAAGTTTTTAGATCATCATAATACCATGCAAAAACATATTTATAATGTCTAAGTAATTTAGTGTATTTACTCTTTATTTGGGTCGGAAGGTATTTTGATATTTTGACCATTTTGGGATCTTCATTGGTTCCTACATTACAGTCTTCAACTTCTTCGGGTTGAGGTCGCAAAGTAGAATTTAAAGGTATATCATCCTGGTAAAACAACCTTTCTAAGGGGATCAGGCCTCTGGGAATTTGATTGTTTTTAAGTAAGAGCATGATTTGGAATTTTGTCTTGGAACTTCTCTAGGTTCTCTCCTTCCTGCATAATCCAAGCAAGATCATTCTGATTTTCTTGATCTATGTGGGTCTCAGAAAACTCATCAATCATTTCCAAGAACTGTTTGATTTGTTCATCATCTTCAAACACTTGACAGTGTTGGAAATTATTCGGAATCGAAGGTTTGTGTCTCATCTCGATGTGATATTTTAGTTTCAAAACAGTAGGGGGTATGAAAGTCGCAGCAGCTTTGGCCAAAGAATCATCTTGTTGATTTTTCATTATGGGAATAGAGTGAATATTAAACGACGAGAAGAAATTATCTATAAGATCCTAGGCACAATTTCTATACGATCTCAATCTCGGATGCTTAGCTTGATACTATTGTTTTATTTGTTTCACAATGAGCTCTGCATCACCATAAACTATTAGATGTTCAATTTTAACTTTCTTGCAGCTTCTAATCCTAAGACTAAAGCTTCATACTCACAGACATTATTGGTATAATCAATGTCCCATTGTAATCTATAAGAGAAAGGAATAGTGTACTCATCCCCTGGTGCCACAAATAACACTTCAGCTCCTGCTCCTTCGCAGGATGAAGCACCATTCAAGAACATTTTCCACACCCCTTCTCTAACAGTTATACTTTTCTTTGAAATTTTTGTTTTTTGATTTTCTTCTTCTATACATTATTCAAAATCAATATCTATAGATAATACACAATTTCCTAATTCATGATCAGCAACATAGACTAGGTAGTTATTGGGGTTTTGGGGGTCATGTACCATATATGTCAGTCTAGTTTCTCTGTACAGTCGAGTGAATTGTCCACCAAAAATTGGAATTGTAGTGTAGGTCATGTCTAGATGAACCGATCCTCCTTACTTAGCACCCCAAGATATGGATAGAAGCATACCATACTTGGCAGGGACGTCAGTAGCAACCACATTCATAAGGATACTTTTCACAGGAACCTGAGAAAGATTTACCACTAAACCTTTAATCATACCCAGACACTTAACCTTTCTAGAGTCAAATGAGTATAAATCATGATAAGGTCTGGTAATTTCAAGGCCCAACTTTTCCATGATAATATTAGGCATTAAATTATGTGAGGCTCCTGAGTGCAACATGCAATTATGAAGTAAATGATTGTGCACAGTCAATGTAATATAGAACGGAGCAACAGAATCCTTATTGTTTTCAATGTGTGGTCCGAACATGATTGTAGGTTTTTCATCCTGTAAATTGATAACATCATCTTGACATTCAATATCAGAAAAATGTATTGCTTTAGCAATTTGTTTTTTATAGATCGAGTTCCTAGCAAGTTAACCAAAGGCATTGGAATTTTAATTTTATTAAGTTCATTCTCTAAATTGAAACTCACAATTGGTTTTTCAATTTCCTTGGTTTGAATCTCGGCCTCTATATTTTCAGGCTTCTTAGTTTGTACTGCTTTTGTTTCAACTTTCTTTGTTCGTGCAGCTTACATCTCAGTTGATGGTTTTGCAACTGCTACCTCACTTGCTTTGTTTCATGATAAAATATTTTTCGGTGGAATACTTGTAAAACCTTTTTCTCTTAGCCTCAAATCATATTTATGTTGAACTTCGGCCATTATTGAGTCAACGAGACCTTTGTATGTAGAGTCCTCTAGATTTTTTATGTTTTCGTCATTATTAAATAGAGATTCCAGGTCTAAGGATTTCTCATAATATTTTTTGGTTAGGTGAGTCTCAAGATCGTCATCGCTAAGGTTGTTTAGATCTTCCACTATTTCCTCATAATCTTGCACTTCATCTCTCTGCATGAAATTCTCAATTTTAAATGGAGCTTGAATCTTTTGATCCTCATTTTTTATTTGTCTTTGTTGTATTTGAGGATTAGGGTTTCTCCTGAATTGATTCCTAATGTATGGATCGGGTTTGGCTTGTTCTATTTCCATCCTGGAAATCTTGTTTGATAAGTCTTTAATAATTTTGGTCATATCATCCATTTTTTCCTCTACGGACTTTCCAGATCCATAGGGTCCTGCATTTTCTTTAAAACGCATGGGTTCTCTGGATCCCATCTCAACTTTAGTTTTCAACTTCCCAGATTCCATCATATTGGACTCAATTTATATGGCATCATCTTGCATCCCCGTTAAATTAGTGGATCTCCTTTCTCTCAAAAGTGGAGCGAAATCGGAATCAAACTCCCCTGCAAAAGTGACTTTTGCAGCGAGTTGAGAAGGTTTAACTTCGGTTGGGATTTTGTGATAAAGCTTATTAAATCTTTGGATAAATTCTAGGACTGATTAAGAGGTCTTCTTTATCAAGGCTCTGAATTCGGTTAAGTAATAAATATGATCCTTTTTCTCGCCCCATTTCCTTAGGAAGGGAGTTTCTAGATCGCCATATGATCGTATAGAACCTACTGGAAGTCCTTTGAACCAATCTCTTACATGTCCTTCAAAATTATGTATCAATAGCCTTGTGTAAACTTCCTTGTGCTCAATGCCAAGAATATCAACAAATTGATCGAAAAAGGCTATATGTTTTGTTGTTGTTAGATCCCCTTCTCCCATGAATTTGGGGAGGTTCTTCATGTAATTTTTAGATAAATCATGCAGGACAACAGGGAGAACTAAGGGAGCATATCTAGCAGCAAAATTGGAAAAGATCCTTAGGGGTTGAGCTCATCTAGAATCCCCTACACCTCCGGCACCACCAACACTAGCAGCTCCAGCACCGACCATTGAAATCCTAGGAGACGGAACTTGAGGGATAAATAGGAAATTTTTGAAAACTTCAAAAGGTTGACCCACTGATATTTCGACTACTTTGGGATATTGTGAATGAAGTTCGGGAAAATGATCATGAGAAGATAAAAGATCTAGATGAGGGGGAAAGGGAAAAATTGAGCTCAACTCCTCAGGTTTATTTGATGTATATATAGGGGAAGTAATAGGGGAGGAATCTGGGTATAGAAAATAATCTTCAGGGTTTTGGGAAACAGAAACTTTCACTTCAGGAGGAGAAAGAATCGGTCGAGTATTAACAGTAGTGGGGATTGAAACAAGGTTGGTCTGGTCAATCTCAAATTTTACTTAAAAAACAATTTCCTCTGTGGTTTCAAGTTTAACTTCAAGTTTACTCGTTGATGCTTCTACAGAACGAACTTGCTTAAAATTTTCTTTAGGGGTTAGTTCTTCAACGGGAATTTTAACACTAACTTGCATAATTCTAGGTTGATGGACCTTACCTACCGATGCAGAATTTGGTCTGAGATATCCCTTTGGTTTCAACAATTTTTCAGGATCCGAAACTTGTGTAGTTTGCTTTTTGTCTGGGTTTTTCTGGTATTCTTTCGACTAAATTCCAGTTTTGTCTATGGTGGAGTTGCCAGATGAAAGATGAAGTAAGCCTTATTCACGTATTCAATCTTTGCTTACCATCAAAGACCAAAATTTACCTTGTCATTCTCCCAAGGAAAAGTGATTTCGTTTCTCCGTCCCCGGCAACGGTGCCAAAAAGATGTTGTTCTTGAGATTGATTCTAAGGCTCAAAGAATAATGTCAGGAATCAAAGGTTTTAAATGAAATATTTTTATGAGTGCCTTTTTTACCTTCAGTTTTTTAAGAAATGATCTTTAAATGAAATTAATAATAAGACAGTAAAGAGGTTGTATCTCGTTATCTAAGTCACAAATATAATGTCAAATGATGTAGAAATATTTACAAAAATTTTAAACAAATTCATGTATCAATTACAGATAAGTCTCACCTTGTTTGCAGTAGAAGAAAAGTAGAAGATGCACCCTTGAACAGGATATAAAAATGCAGTAATTCACACAGATCACGGGTCTTGTTTTACTCACAGTAATAATAGAGGAAAATTTGTTTACTGAATGAACTCCTGGTATGATATGATCACAGTAGATGTAATACTAAATTGTAATCAATCACTCTTCAAGAATTACAGAAAGAAATTCAGAGAAATGGAAACACGTAGGGAGCACATAACTAAAATTGAACGAAACTTAGAATCTTTGTCTGCACTTGTATTAATACTCAAAAAAAAAGAGTTTATCTATTACATTCAGAAAGAAGCAGCCCTGAATAGATCTTAAATCTATGTATTTATACAAAATATGTCACAACAGAAAATCGTTGGACTTCTTACAATATTTGCCTAAAAATAGAAAACATTTGAATAATACAACATCATGCAAATATTGATGAGTTTTGTTGGTGCTTTCATCTGTATCTTCGTCTGTTGGTAGATGTGCTCGCTTCCCTTTGATATTTGAGATGGATACACATGTCCATTGGGGTTACCATAATCATTTGGCTTATTTTCTTATCCATTTGATCTCATTGCCATCTGTCCCTTCGGGTGTGTTCAGTGGGGCAAGGAATTTCAATTGAAGACATGGGGGGGGGGGGATATTTGATGAATAGCTCAGCATTGGCTCATCAAGCGATGGATAATGGTTACAAGGAAGAGTAATTGTTCACAGAAAGAATGATGGGGGAACAAGTGTCCAGTGAGGAGGTGGGATGAATGTAGGCAAGAATGTGGGTGGTAGGGATAGACGAGGTAAGTGATTGTTTGAGGTTGAAAGGTATAGTAGGTGGAGAAGGTGGATAGTGTGCATGCTTTCTCATTTTCTCCCAGCCACACTTTCTTTTCCATGTTCAATGAATTGGGTGCATCTATCCATCAATGCTACCACAAACCTTGAAGGCTCGATCCTTTCATTTAATTTGAAGGCAAACATCTTCTTTTGTATTTGGGGCAGCTTTTCCTGGATCTTGTTCACATCTCAGACTGTGACCCGGTACTATGAACTTAGATTAACCAACCATTCATTCAGTTTAAGAAAATCAATCTGACTCATCTCTTGGATGGCCACCTGAGTAGCTTCCTTGTTCTTTTTGGAGCTTTGTTGGTTATTTTCTATCTCAATCTGCCCTAAAGCCTCTGAGATATTAGTTCCTACGAACTCAATTAATTTTTTATTTAATGATGACAATGTCTCTAGACAAGCCTCTTTTACATCTCTGGAAAGTTTCTTGCCTTCTTCCAGATTTGCTTCACATGATTTTAGGGACATTTCGCCTCTTACTTGTTCAGAATGAGAGAGAAGGGGAAAATCAGGGGCATTAGCTCTCTACATCCATATGAGATATTCTTGAAACTTAGACTGGGCTAAGTAGTCCTCTTTTTCCTTGACATGAACTATGGTAGAGCAGGTCAAGGTTATTCTATAAATGCTTAATTTGATGTTGATGGCTAGCCCTGATTTTCTCAAAGTCCTGGTTCATCCTGCTTATGACAGTCTGCTCTATAGTATATATATCATTTTTCAATTATTCTACCAAGAGGCATTTTTGTCACAGTTGTTCAGTCAAATTTTCCACTGACCATTGATTAGCAATGGAAAAATCCCCCAACGAACCTGCAAATTCTTTTGCAAACTTTGGAACATCATGGTCTTTCTCGTCATATACCAGTCTTTTCCTTTTGGTGATAACCCCATCCTTTTGGTGAGATTCTCGCTTCACAATGGCTTTTCGTTTCTTGCTAAAGACGTCTGTAAAGGGGTTAATGATGTGATAGGTGAACCAATTTCAGTGGAATATTCTTGTCCACTTGTATTAGGGGTGCCAGCAGGAGTACCTGGTGTTGAATGAGGGACAACTTGTCCCGGATTCATGAAGGATTTGAACCGAGCCATTACTTGTGGATCCTTCAGTCCTACTAGTGATGCTCTTATCTCATGGAATAACACTTTTGGGCCTTTTGGGGCTTCCTCATCTTTATGCTTAGTGGAGGAACTTGGCTCAAAAATTGTAGGTCTAGCTTCCTATGAAGGAGGCATGAGATTTGACTCTCCATGCAATAATTTGGGTAAACTATTCCGCCTGTGCTTTTGAAAGTTGATGAAACCAGCTTGTTGGTCTAGGGCAAGGTTTGGAATCTGCTTCGGACTTCCTCATAATATATAACTCCCCTGAACATTTCATCATAAGGGGAATTCTCATGTATGTATCGCTTCATTTTAAACTGAGCCAAATGGATTTCCACTATCTTGTGTGGATCATACCTCTTGAACTCGATGTCAACTAATTTGACATCCTCCAAGGTTGCAGCCTCAACTTTAGAGTGACCAAAATCTAACAATGTAAACATGCCAACCTAAATGGGGAAAGTTGGCCAGAAATTTTTTTCGTTGCTTTTAACTCTTTGTTGATACCTCCTGCCATTGTCTGGTACGCCACTCTTCTGCACACCATCCTATCAGGTAAAAACTATGGGAGGGCATGAGGAGGAACCAAACAACCAAAAACTATGATATAGGAGAAATTCTCCTCAATGAACCAATCTACAAGCTTTCCTAGGTTCCCCATAATCCATTCTGAAATTCGGGGAGGTGGGTGACCATAAATGGCTATGTGAACAGGCACTAGTACATTGTGACACATTTCATAAGAGAAATCCTTGGCTTTCTCCTCCCATAACTTGGAGTGATAAAAATGAATAGGTTCAGAACTGGTCGGGGTCCAACTCCTGTTCACCAGGGAAAAAGGGGTCAAGAAACAAATGGCATCCATAGCATATGTCGACATGTAAAAGGGGGTAGGATGCCCTTTTTATTTTTCTAATGGATAATCAGCAATTTCCTTGGCTAAATTATCTGACAACATTTTGTCCCAATTGAAAGTATGGCCCTCCACTACATCACTCATAATGGATACCCACTCAGTCGAGAAATGTGTAGGGTTCTTCTTCCCGAACAGGATACAGAGCATCATGGCTACATATAGCATATGAGAATCCAAAGATGTTGTGGTGTACATACCATGAGAATCAGCTCTAAACTTCTTCGGATGTCTGCACCAGGTTTTGACTATATCATGATCGATTATGTCATATTGGGTGCATTCCTTTCTCTCAAAATCTAGACGGAATGCGACATTTTAAGTGTATTAAGGAGTAGGAGAAATTTTGTACATTACTTGTAGGTGTTCTGGTCGAAAAGAGTCGACGACGACCTACTGGTGGTTGATGATGCTCCTGGTCTGGATATCGACATGTTCCAAAGCCTAGCTTATCATATCGTTATAGGGCATGATTCTTGGTTGCGCAACAATCTTATGCAACTATGACTATGCTACATGCATGAGCTTAGTTGTATAGGATTCGACGTCTTCTTCGGTGGAGTCATCTGGGTAGTTGATGATCACATGCTCTAAGGCATCGAAGACCTGTTTCCAAGTTTTAATGGTGTCTGCGACTCATGGAGTTGTGTCTGACAGAACGTATGCATTCAGATTTGAATCATCACCCAATGCATCAAGCTTCTTTGTGATCTTTCATGGCGCAATAATCCTCAAGGAAACATAATTATCTTACCTGTTACAGTAGCAGTCTGTGAGTTCTACACTGGATAAAAATTGCTAATTGCAAATGGTAAAAATGACTTTGAAATTCGAAGTGCTTTTATTCAAAAAAAAAGTTTATTGATCTTTGTATAGCCTTACTGACGAAGAATTTATTAACCTTAATGGAATTGATTACCTGGTGATTCGCAATCCTTATTTGAAATCATTATCCTTAATCGATCATAAATGCCATCAATACTTCGATGGTTCGCGTTCAAGAGTTTTGTATGTGACAGGGTGGAAATCTCCCGAAGTCTAAATCTGCAGAGGAGTTAATCTTTGAGTAATCAATTTTAAACCTTAATTAATCATATTTAAAATGCTAACTTTAAGTGTTTCGAAAATCCGGACTTTGAAAGTTTTGAATATAGCATAAGAGAAATTTCCCGAAATTCAAAACTACGAAGAAATTAATTTATGAATAATCATCCTTAGGTGCGTAATTAATCATTTTTAAAGCATTGAATTTAAGTGTTCCGGAAGTCCGGACTTCGGAAGTTTTGAATATAGCATAAGAGAAATTTCCCGAAATCTGAAACTACGAAGAAATTAATTTTTGAATAATCATCCTTAGGTGCTTAATTAATCATGTTTAAAAGTTGTATTAACTTCAAATATTTCGAAAGTTCAGACTTCGAAGGTTTTGAATATAACACAAGGGAAATTTTATGAAATCTGAAACGGCGAAGTAATTAAATTAAATCTTAGTCATGATTAACCTTCGTTATTAAATGTTTTATTAACTCCTTTTTACTTTTCTGTAATGTCCAATACTTTGGCACTTTGATACTTCGGTGATTTGTGAACTCAATCTTTCTTATAACTCCAAAGGGCCATCACCTGGAGTGACTTAGCAGAGATGATGTCATCATGGATGATGTGTCAAGAAAAGAGAGATTCCATGTGTCACTCGAAAACGTTTGAATCATCCAATGAAAATGTCAAAAAACAAGTGCCATGTGTCAGCCCATGAAAGATTTAAAAGACACATGTCTTATGACTCATGTTCATGAGTTCTTTAGGAAAGGTCATGAGCATTTATCTTTGGGTTTCAAAGTTTTGGGGTTTTCGTTGTTGGGGTTCACTGGAACATCCGAAGCGCAGAGCTACGAAGCGACTGTTGAAGGCTTTCCTTTAAAATTCAGGCAGCTCCAACACTTCGGAGATCATTAGGATCATTAGATAAAACTACATAAACTCATCAACGATAGATATTGCAAGTGCCTTATTTATAAATAATAAGCAATGGATTTGATTCAAAATTAAAAGGAAACTCTCTAAGTTTATGCTTTTTTGGGTAAAAAATTGTATTTCTAAGAGGTAAAATATAAAGTTCAAAGCCCAAAATTATGCATGCTCCAACACAAGACAACAACAGAATGTAAATGGAGAAGAGAGTAATGAGGGGTACGTTGGAGGTGACGGTGGAGAGATACCACCCCATGTCAATCTTGAATGGGCACATACAGTGTCCCAGCAAAAGGGAAATGAATCCCAAATAGACAATTATCAAGATCTAGGAAGCCTGAAAAATATTAATGATATGGAAATTGACAGTGTGGAGATACCCAATTGGGTGGCTTGAATAATTGCACAAAGCCAGCAGATTACATAGGACCTCAAAATATAATAACTTTTCCATTGTTTCTCATGAATAATATCTTGGCCTATTCCCATAATTCTGTCTCATTTTCTTTACACATGAATGTTATGTTTGTTTCATGTAGTTATATTTACTTTTATCTAACCCTGTGCAAGTAGTAGAAGAGAAGGGTTGTCTTAATTTTTGCAGGAAGGTTGCAAGAGTGGCTTCTGCATTCAAGAACTTGGATTGGATCTAACATTGGAGCAGAGAGGAGTATTCCTTAACATTGTACAATACTCAATACAACAAGGAGGAAAATAAACTGCAGATTGAAAAGGTCAATGTCAAAAACAAAAAAGTAGTTCATAAACTAAGTTCAGTGGTCGATGTATTAGGAGTTGGACCCTATGAACTCATGAAACTATATATTTATGTAGGATATGTTTTTTCCCATTCAAATTCAGAGCAAGAGTTGCAAAACATTAAATTGAAGAAGAGGATGAGTGAGCTTAAGGAAGCACTGAGTCCCAAGCCACTATTTGCACAGCAATTAGCCATACTTTCGGCAGACCAGACTCCCCCAAGTACACCAGGAACCTCAAATTCAATTAGGAAAGTTGTTCAATTTTTAAATGGAGTCAGATTCTATGTTTTTGAAAACATTAATAGAATACTTTAGATAATCACACATGCATGGGAGGTCAACACCATCCTACGACATCTATCTCAAAGAATTTCAAATTTTACTGGGTATTTGAAAAAATATTTGGAACATGATGAGGGTTACTATAAAATGAAATAAACACTTTCATCGCATGGGTCACTAGTATGAGTGATCATCAAATAAGTCAGTAGTAACTACCCTCAACTGGAATAATAAAGCAAATAAAGGTAGGTTGGGAGGCATGAGTAAAAATGTTAAAAGATGCAATTGTTGCTTGCGAAAAAATCAATGAAAGGAGAGGAAATGTTATGTTAAGAGAATTTGGTATTATTAAAGAACTATAGGGCTCGGATATTTTAAGGAATTCAATGATCATCACTAAATAAGAACTAGATAGTCACTTGGCCGCAATGAAGATCCCATTGGCTAACGACTTCAATAGCAAGCTCGTAGAATTTCTTGAAGAACTCAAATAGTGGCTTGTCACATTTGTTAGTGACAACAAAGACTGTAGTTTCCCCACTACGTAACCCATAAAAAAATTGTGATACCAATAAACAAAATCCATCTAACATCATTGTTTAAACATGAATGCAACTCATTTAACATTCACAAATCAGCATACAAATTGCTAAAAAATCAGATTTCATGCACAGCAATAAAACCCATGATAAAATTAATAAAACAGAGATAAAATCAATTATCTTTTAACATCAAATGATCAATTGATTGCAGGGGATGGAAGTTCCTTCCAACCATATATTTTTTTATCCAAATATCAGCAGCAAATCACCCCCGGGATGGGGCTACAATTCCACAAAAGAGGGTGTCTCTCTCACAACCCAATTCACTCCCACGACCAACTAGTTTTCTAACAGCTCTCTCATTCCTTCAACTTTTTTCCCCTAAACCTATGCAACCCAAGGAATTGGGATCCCCCTTCACTGGAAATTGTCCCTCGGTCCTTCCTTCTTCCCTCCAAGGCTCTAGTACAAGGCTAGATAGGAAATATCTAATGTTGGGGACTCCATGGATGCTAGTTTCCCCAACAAAACTAACAAAATATCCCATTGTTCAAGGGAAATTCACTCACATGGAAATATCCCTTTCTATAGGCCTAATAGCCCACTTTTTCATGTAACAACAACTCTAACAAGATTCCCAAAACACCTACTATCACTAATCTCCAGATTCCTCTACTTTGGTAGATAAACAGAAACTAGTGAGGTCAAACTTAAACGGTATTGCATATGGTACTTCAAGCTAAAACCCTCTTTTACGACCCCACTCTCTTCGCCTAATTGCTAAAAGTCAATTCTCCAAATACATTTATCAAAAGGGTGGCATAAGAGAGTTGAAAGCACATTTGTATGGGAAATGGGTGTAAACCTGTCGGGGTATTGAACAGGCTCTTTGGTAGCGGGTAAATACACACATGGTACCAAGGTAACTTTGTCGGGGTACTGAACAAGCCTGCTAGCAGTGAAGCAATGTCGGGAAAAGAGGTAATTTTATAACAGATGCATACTAATCTTTAATAACCCCTTAGTTATTTTTATTATCCAATAGTAGAGATGTAATTAAAAGTTAATAAATATTCCCTATATTTTGATTCATTGTTTTGGACTTGGGCATTCAAGTACTTTTATCTTTAAAGGTTATTTTGCTTTGATTCTATCTTATGTGGGACCCTTGGGAATGGTGTCATGTGCGAGTAAGATTTGAAAACTTTCATTTTGATCTTTGGTAAATTTAGTCCTATTATCTTAACTAGAGATAACTACTTTGTCCCCATGTGTCACCAATTGTTGTGGCAAACAACAACCACAATTTATATTTCAAGAAAGTAAAGGGGGGCCCTTATTAATTTTGGTAATATCACCTTGATTTGTTTTCATTTCTCTATTTCTAGAGATTTTTATGTCTTGTTTGTCCTTTTGACATTCTCATTATCTTCTTCTATATCTTTCCATTGATATGATTTGTTTGGTTTGGTTTTCTTATATAGTCATGTAAATATTTTATTATTTAGGTGATTGGTTTGACTTTCATTGGGCATTATTAAATCACAACAGCTTGGTTAATTATTGGAAATAGTTTTAATATGAATTTGTCACATTCACTATGTTCTAAAACAAGATTACAAGGAATATTTTTATCATTCAATAATTAACATGTGATTCTAAAATGTGGTTTAATTGGTTGATTTAAATTCGCCAACAACTGAGTGATTATTAATTATTTTGGAGTTAATTTCCTCAAATTTGTATAATATTCTCAATTTCAAAACATAATGTCCAGTTAAGTTGTGTAGTTTTGCTTTATTTAGAATATGTGATATCAAACAGATTTTATTTTATTTGGAGATCTTGTACTTTATCTTTTAATATAATTTTGTTATGAATTTGATTTATTTTTGTTATTGGTGTCTATTACTTATATGTAGTTCAACTATAGTCACCAAAATTTACTCAATTGGAAAATTTGCATCTGTTTCAAGAGGTGAATTTCTAGCCTGCATTGCGAGCAAACGGTGAGGAATTTTCTCAAACGGATGAAAACCCACTTCCAAAATTGGGTGATTTACTTTCCTCACAAGATGTTTCCTCATAAAATGAGCAAATTGAAAGAAATATTATCGGATTCAACTGGTATTTTTCATAATTTTTGTGCTTTCAATTTTCAAGAGGTGAACTTCTAGATTCAATCTCAGCCAAACGGTGAGGAATTTGAGGAAATGGTTGAAATTTCACTTCCAAAATGGCGCCATTTACTTAACATCCATAGGATTTTTTCAGAAAGTGAATATATTGGGAGAAATCATGACCTGAGTGAATCGGACTAGATTTCAGATCAGTTTCAGGAGGCTAACTTCAAACTTAGATTTTCAGTAAACCAATAGGAATCTGGAAAAACAGTTGAAAACCCACTTTATAAATTGGGTCAATTACCTTATCCCAAGAGGATTTGTTCGTAATATAAACCATTTGGGAGATATGGTGCATGTTTTGGGAAGGTTCTATCCAGATTTAGTTTTCGGCAAATTATGTAGCTGATTTTATTCTGAATTTTGTAGCTAATTGATAGGAAGTTTTGGTTGACTCAAGGAGGATTCGACCTGAAGGAAAAGGAATTTATAAAACTTTGTTTATTCATGTGTATGGGATCCCTCTTTTTTTCAATTTAGAGGCTCTGAGCACTATTGTAACGGGATTTTAGTCATTGAAGAGGAATGCTCATATCTGAGTTATTTTGGGGTTTTCTTTTCAAGATTCAATCTTTGTATTTGAGATAGGGTTTGCATTATTGCAGCTCTTTTATTCAACATAAAATCTCATGATTTTGAAAGGATTGTTGGAGATCTATTTGTAAAACAGAGCAATGAAATCAGGTTTATTATTTGTATTCAAATACTTTTATTTTTTAATGCAAATTTTACTATTTTAATGACAAATTTGTGTCGATTATTTCATATTTTGCACTATTATTTAATATGAGAATGATTGTCTATTAGATCATATATCTGAGCTAATGGTATTATAGATCTATTATTTATTCCCAATATGCTCTTGTACTTCAATCCAATTTCTGAGTAACTATTTACTCAGAAATTTGTCGTTTGAAATAGATTTAATTGTCATTGAACTTTATGAACTATTTTTGCATTTTAATGGCCCATCTTTTATTATTTTAAATCTCCAAACAAAGCATGTATGACAATCATAATGTTAATTGTTTGAATTATTTCAACATCTTGACATTCATCATAAAAACATGTTTGATCCCCACTATATTTAAATCCTTGTACTTGGTATTTGAGAGCTATCTCTGGAGTATCAAGTTAGAATAGTTTTATTTACTTTCTGCATTGTATTTAGATTTAGAATTAGAATTAGATTAATTTAATGCATTTTGTTGAAGTCTCCTAATGCAGGAGAAATTTCACATGTGGCTTAGTTGAGCCCTTGTGTCAGCTTAAGGATTGCTTCCTTGCAAGCTAGTTGCGAGAAGGTAATTCCTTCTTTTTTGTGTGTTGATAAAAGAAAATATCAAAATACATTAGCAGATACTAGGCCATGTACATATTTTTGTATA